>PJRA01000160.1:1991486-2040040 GCA_016987375.1 Brachionus koreanus
ACTAGGCAAGAAATTTCAATGTAAAATGCGAACGATATCAGAGTTGAATAAGCGGAGACTACTACTGAGCGCGATCTTGGTGTAATGGTGAACAACAAACTCAAATGGAATGATCAAATCGATAGCTGCGTTAAAAAAGCTAATAATATAATAGATAACTTTAAATTTAAATGTAATATATATAAATTTTTTATAATAGTTTAGTGAGCGAATGGTTATCAAAAATATATTAAAGATTGATTAATTTTGATTTTTAAACTTATAATAATTAAAATTTTAATTGCTTTATATTTTTATGAGAAGCTTTTTGAAGCTCAAAATTCAAAGCTTAAAAATAAATAAACGAATTCTTTGGATAATTATTCATGCTTCAAAATTTTGAGAAAATATTCAATTTTTTGTTATTAAAATACTTACATCACATTAAAAATTAAATTTAATTAATAATTTCGTTTGAATGGATAATTATGATTGTTATAAATGACTAAGAAATTTCCATATATTACTAAAAAAATAAAAATCTTTAAATTGTATGGCTATCGAAAAATGAGCAAACCGGGTAAAGGTATCAATAATTTATTTTATTTTACTTTCAAATCTAATATTAAATTTAAGCTAAAATTTCTAAGTTAAAACTAGTCGATACAAAAAAAACTGAAAAATTGTAATTTTTCTGTATTATTTTTATAAAATAATCAACGTAAATTTTTATCAAGAAATTTAAACTTATGCAGAGAATGCAAAGTTTTAATAGAAAACAATTGTGAATCAAAGGAAGAGATAACAGTTAAATTTGATGATTTGGAAAAAAAAGAACTTCTTGGTAGAGGATATTTTGGCACTGTTTTAAGAATGCTGCATAAACCTTCAAACACAATTTTCGCAGTCAAAGTAATTAAAGTTTATTTTTAAAATGTTGAAATAAATAAAATTGATGATATGATTAAGTCAATTGAAGAGAACCAAATAGAAGCTGGTGACAAACAAAATGAAGTTATGGATCTAAAGGCTCTTCTTAAAATTGGTAACCAATGTCCTAATTTAATTAAATTTTATGGAGCCCTTCACGCTGAAGTTTCTTAAGCTTTATTATTAACTATAAAAAATAATTTTTCTTAATTAAGTCAGCTATTTGGATATTAACAGAAGAAATGAACACATCTTTAGATCGTTTCTATCCAAAAGTGTTTTATCTAGAGACCGAAATGCCAGAATTATTCATTTCTAAAGTAGCTCAAGCAGTTTCGGAGGCTTTATACTTTATGAAACAAATAAAAATGCTTCATAGAGATATTAAGCCATCAAATATACTTATAAATTATAATGGCGAAATTAAAGTGTGTGATTTGGGTATATGCGGATTTACAAATAATTCAGTCAGTGAATCAATTGGTAAAGGATGTCAGAATTATATGGCAGTAATAACTAAAAAAAAACTCTGAAACTAAAAATATTTTAAATTTTAACTATTTAAAGCCAGAAAAAATCGATCTTTCATTAACTGGTGGACAGCATTCAATTAAATCGGACATATGGAGTCTAGGAATAAGTTTGGTAGTTTAAACTTTTTGTTTATTTGGTTCTAATAAAGCTGAATTGATTTTTTTAGGTAGAAATAGCAACAGGTTATCATCCTTTAAATGGTTCGACTGAACTGTTAGCCATGATTAAAATAGTAATCTCAAATGATCCACCTAAACTAGATGATTCAAAATTTAGTCATGAACTTTGTGATTTAGTCGAAAAATGGTAGTTTCCACCATAAAAATCTAATTTTATTATTAAATAATTTCTATGATTTTTTAGTTTGATTAAATATCCTGAAGACCGAATTTCTTGCTTGGAATTGCTAAATCATGAATTTATCAAAAAATATTTAGAAATTCCAAATGATCTTGAGTTTATAAAAAAAATAATAGACGAAGAAGACAACGATATGGATGATTACTAAATAAAATTTACAAAATATTTTTTTCTAATTTCTCAACAAAACAAAAAATAACAAGGTATTATTGTTATATGTAAAATTTTGATTTTTCTAATCTTTTTCTAGTTTTTGTTTATTTTTATGTATCATTTTTGATGAATCATAATAAAGTAAATTTTTATAGGTATATCTTAATGAGAAAATAGTCAAAAAATTAGAACAGATTCAATCAATTTTTTTCAATTTTAATCTATCTTTTCTGATTCTACATTATTTCGTAAATCGCAAAGTAAATAATTGTATCAAATTTCAAATCAGAAATTTTTCAAATCTTAAGAAAAACATAATTAATTATATTGCATTTAAAAATAAAGAATTTTTGTTTCAAAAATGAATAAAGTAGTTTTGAAACAAACAAATACTATGAATTCTGAAATTGCGTTCTAATGAAATTTTTAATTTGAAATTGAATTTATTCATTTAATTAAAAAACCGTGAAAATTTCAATTATCTTTATCTAATACAGACTTGTTTTTAAGTCACAGTTTTAAGTCTTAAGTCAAAGTCAAAGTTATGACTTGACTTAAATTTTTTTTATTTTAAACAAATATCTACAGTCATTGTGTGAATTCTGTTAAAGTCAGCATGGACCAAATACAGTTCACATTAATCTAAATACATTGAATCAATAACTTTAGATTTTTTTTAAATTAAGGAAGGTGGGGAGGGAGCATGCTCCACATGCACACGACATCGTTCCTGTCACCCTGTAACAGTCACCGTGAACCCTAAACACGGACCCAGCATATGGGCGTACTTTACGCCACCTTCTCCAAAAATTTTTAAGTCTTTGACTTGACTTGACTTAAGACTTGTGACTTAAAAACAAGTCTGATCTAATAATTTGGAAAGGCCACAGTTTTTTCATTAAAATAAAAAAAATTGTTAAATTAATTTGATTCATAAAAATTAAGATTTATTTCAGAAAAAATTAAATTTGAGTTTTTTGAAATAATTGTGATAATATTTTTCATAAATATTATTTCTATTGTTCTTTAAATGCGCTGACTTTAAGCTAAAAAAATCGTCTCAACACAAATCACTATTTGCCTTAGTGTATTTTTTAAGATTTTAAAACTTATTTAGAAAAAAATAAAAATCTAAAGATAAAGAAAATATTGGAAAGAAAATAACTAATAATAGTAATAAGCTACATCACGAGACCTATAGAGCCAAGCTAGATGTTTTTTTAACTAAGGTAGTTTTTTTTCTGCCAAAAAAAAAGTGTTTATTTTGTCTTATTTAAACATGCAATCAAGTATGGGTTCGTTCATAAACTAAACTCGATTAATTATTTATTATATATACTAAACTATGGACTTTCTAGCTAAACTTGAAAAATTAAAAAAAAACCTTTATTTTATTCGAAAAGCAAGAATTTTTTTCTAATCTTGAGATTTTTGGGAAGAAAATTTGAATGAAAGCCGTATGGTATCCTTTCAATTATTTTACGATAACCAAATTTTATTCTTGAACTGATAAAATTGACTTAAGTGTATTTCGCAGACTTTGTACATCATTTACAGACATAAACTATTGAGATTTTTTAAAAAATCTTTTATATATTTATTTGAAACAAAACAGTAAATAACCCTGATTAATAATCCTACGAACTAAAATAATTTTCTGACTCTAATGAGTTTAAACTTCGCTCAACTTCTAAGACAAACGGGCGAAAGTATTCAGTTTAAAAAAAATTAATTGTGAATATTTTCTTGGAGTTATTTTTTGAATAGAGTGAAGCTAATAAAATTTTAAACCTAAATTGGATATAAATTAATCAAATTATACTATTAAAAGTAAATTAATGCTAAAAGATAATGAATAAATAAATTTCACTTTGTTTTTTTTTTACTAAAATAAAATCATACAATTGAAATTAATCGATCATAATTAAAATTAAAGAAACTATTTAATTTAGTAAAAGTTGGAAATTTTCATAACGTAAAAATTTTTATCAAATTTCAATTTTCATTTGAGAATTTTTTGAATGTACTTTCACAAAAATATTTTTGGATAATTTTACTAAAATGATATTAGTTGCACATATAAAATATTTTTACCTAATATGAAATTGGAAATTTGATAAAAATTTTATTTAAGCAAAATTTTAAGTATCTATTGATCATTGCTAACATATCCTTTTACCGATCCTTCTTTTATTTCCTTCAAAATTAAAAGTTTAAAATTGAAATATTTTTTTTTATGTAGAAATCTAACTTTTGCCAATTCATCTTGAACCTGTTCTTCAATTTTTCTGATATCATTCATTGTAAGTCCATGCCATTCATCAATCCAGCAGAACAGTTGCCTATGAAATTTTGTAAAAAGTCTTCTTTCACTCTAATTTTTATTTAATTTTTTTTTAAATTTTGTTTTTTTTTTAAACTATGATAAATTACAGATTGAATAAAATTCTCAATTCTGCCTTGAAGACCAAACCATTTAAATTCGACCGTTACTAGTTTGTATGCACACATTATTGGTGTTGTTGTTTGTCTCCAATTTGAGCCAAGTTGACCTCGACCAGTTTTTTTGGATAAAAATTTTGAAGGATCTTCATTTTCTACATAGTCCTAGAAATTTTATAAAAGACTTGAACTTTTTTATAAGAAAGTTTTTACTCCTGCTGGAATTGGATCATTGGCTATATCGATATAAACAACCTCACGCTTTTTTAACTGTTCTTTAGACAAATTGAAAGGCTAGAAATTTAAAAATTAACTAATCGAGACAAGAAAAAACTTATTTTACATTTTCTAGAGATCCATTATCATGAATGTGAAGCGATTCTATTTTAATAAAAAAGTTTTCTTTCATATAGTCAGGATTCTTTTTTCAAAAAATAGACAAATTTGAAAGAAAAAAATTTAAAAATAATACATCAATGACTGTCTTGCAATATGGATATGCATTCCATGCTTCTTCATACAGTTCTAAACTCCCTTTGGGTGCAAGTTTGCGTACCCACCATGGAACTTTACTCTGCAATTTGTAAATTTTATGTGTATATTGACCGGTCATATAATTCTCAAACAAATCTGTTTTGTTATTGAAAGGCTCATTCTTCAAGACTACAATTCCTTCACCACCACCAGTGTTCTCTTTACTAGATTTAGCAACTGACCATAATTGAGCAACTTGATACTAAATTCATTTAAAAAATATAAAATAATCTATATTTTAAATTACTTCCTCAACAGTCATAGGAAGAATAACTCGGCTAAAAAATTTAAATTAATAATTCAAATTCAGAATAATTTTAAATCATTTTTACTATTCCTTGATCAACATTTTATTGTATATATTTGATTCAAAAATTTATCTTAAATCAAAGCTTAAATAGCAGTCACCAAAAGAAAAATTTTATTATTTCAATAATTTTTGTATAATTACTGATAAAATTCATTTTTATTTTTATCTGGTAATTTATAATTAAGATTAGTCAAAAAATTCGCAAAGATTTGCATCTCAGATTCAATAATATTGCAATAAGATTTTAACAAAAATATCAGATTTAAAAAAGAAAATTTAAAACAGCTTATCGAAATAATATTTTAAATCCTTTTTTATTTTTTTAGAGAACTATTAAAAAAATTATGAATGCTTCAGTTTTTTTCTAGATCTTTTATTTTAAATTAAAATAGGCTTTTATAAACATTAAGTTATATTTTTAAATAGAAAAAAAAACTCTTTAGCTTTAAAAATGTTTTTAAAATTACCTTGGAAATGATTAAAAATGTGTAAAACTTAGCTATAAAAATTACTTAAACATAATAGGTAGTTTAGAAAAACAAAAATAATTTTATGTGTCGCCCAAAATGGCTAGCTATTAATTAATATTTAAGAAAATTTTTCTCATTATTAATATTTTGAATCATTTTTTAATCCAAAAACTTTTTGCCTCAATTCAATTTAATTGATTTTACTATAATTTCATATAAACATTAAAAGAAAAGGAAATGGTTTTTAAAAAATCAAGTAATCAAAATATTAGCTTGTAAATTTATAAATAATTTTGTTTAAAAGAGCAAAGCCTGAAAATTGACATACAATTAACTGCACCACCAGAACCGTAAAATAAATATTATTTGAATATCAAGTTATTAATATCTAATCTTAAAATTCAAAAAGGCAATTTAATCTCAGCAGAGAATGTTCAGTTGTTCTGGACAACGATCAAGAGCATAATGAATTTAAAGTAAAATATGAAGACTTAGAAAAGAAAAATCTTCTAGGTATCGGTCAATTCGGTATTGTAACTAAAATGCTTCATAAAAAATCAAATATGCATTTTGCCGCCAAAGTAAGCTTTTTTTTTAGAAAATAAATAAAATTAAATTAAAAACTTGATGTAAAAACTTTTAATTAAATATTTTAAAAGGCAATTAATTATGACTTGACTAGAGACAATCAAGAAAGCAACTATTTGATGGATTTAAAGGCTTCGCTTAAATTTGCTAATGGTTGTCCGAATTTGATAAAATTTTACGGCGCTTTAAATGCAGAAGTAAGTAAAATTATCAATTTTTACATCATGATGTATGCTTAATTGAAAAAAATAATTTTCAAACATCTAAATTAGGGCTATATTTGGATTCTAACAGAAATAATGGATGCATCAATAGATCGATTTTATCAAAAGGTTTTCAGTATGAATTTGGAAATGAGTGAACATTTTCTGTCAAAATTGGCTTCGTCAGTAGTTGGAGCTTTGGTTTTTATGAAACAGTCGCGTGTCATGCATAGAGATATTAAACCATCCAATATGCTTTTAAATTATAAAGGTGAAATTAAAGTATGTGATTTTAGCATAAGTGGATTTGTGGTGGATTCTGTTTGTCGAACTGTCCAAGGCTGCAGAAAATACATGTCTGTAATAAAAAATAAATTATAGCAATTTTAGTTATATTCTTATAATAATTTTTCATCTTAGCCAGAAAAAATGCATCCAAATGAATCACAAGGGTACAACAGTAAAGCTGACGTCTGGAGCTTTGGGATTAGTCTAGTAATATTTCAAGTTGTTTTGCTTTATTGAATTAAAAATGTATTAAAAAGATTGAAATAGCTACAGGAACTCATCCGTTCGAAAATCTTGATGATCTACAATTAGTACAAAAGATTTACTATGATCCACCTCCAAAACTAGATAGAGAAAAATTTAGCCAAGAATTATGTCAATTTGTTGACAAATGGTAATTTTTATGTCAATGTTAAATCATTCAGTTTCATTTTTTTAGTCTAACAAAAAACCCTGAAGAGAGATCAACTTGTGAATTATTGTCGGAAAATGTGTTTATTAAAAATTATATTGAACGTCCTATTGATTTGAATTTCATCAAAATAGTAATTGACGAGGTTGCTAAAGAACCTCTTGAATAGTGTATAGATTTATTAAACTAAAAATTATAATCTTTCAAATAGGCTTAAAAAATAGTTTATTTTATTTTTTAATAATGAAAATTTATTTTTGTACTAGAATATTTTCTTAACTTGGTAAAACAATTTGTCTTCCAAATTTTTTTATTTAAAAAAAAAGAGACTTGAATCAGAAAATGGATTAAATTTTTTTAATGGGTTAATTTAATGATTCAAAAATGTACTTTCTATGCTAACATGAATTAGTTTTTAACAATTATTTTTTTTTTCGATTCAAGCTAATTTTAGATTTTTGATTTAATTTTTATATTAAAATGTACTACAAAAAATATTTTATTTTATTTAATTAATAAATATTTAAGTGGCGCTAAACTTAAAATTAGAAATTTGGATGAATTTAAAAACTTTATCTTGATTTTTTGGAATTGCGTGAATTTTGTAATTGAAAAATAATTTATTCGTCATCATCGCCGCATTTCAAACCAACAATGTTTCCTTTATTGATATTCTTAAAAAAAAGAAAATAATATTTTTCAAATAAAATTTTGTATATAATCAAGATGTTGGAATTATTTTTACTAAAATCTGACAATAAAAGTTAAAAGTCGAAAAAAAAGCTGAACAAAATATCTTAAATTTAAAATGAAATTTAATTTCTTACATCTTGAAGTTCTTTTTGGACTTCATTTTCAATTTGACGAATATCAGCCATAGTCAAACCGTACCATTCGTCTATCCAACAAAATAACTGTCTATGAAATTTTGTGAATAATCTTTTTTCGGTCTGCAATTAATTAGTTAAACTAACATTTTACATGGATAATTTTAAAGTTTACATTTTGAATAAATTTTTCTACTTTTCCTTGTAATCCAAACCATTTAAATTCAACAGTTACCAGCTTATAGGCACACATAATAGGTTTAGTAGTTGTTTTCCAGTCTTTTTTTAGTTGTCCTCGTCCTGTTTTTTTTGATAAAAATTTTGTTGGATCTTCTTTTTCATCATAATCCTGACAAAATTTTTATAAAAATTTCGAACAAAAAAAAATTTCTAAATTTACTCCTGATGGAATTTTATCATTAACAATATCAATATAGACTACTTCTCTTTTTTTAAGTAAATCTTTTGGTAAATCAAATGGCTGAAATAATAAAAAATGAGAATAGTTTAAAGATATAACTAATTTACATTATCTAGTTGACCATTATCATCTACATGAAGTGATTCTATTTTGATAAAAAAATTTTCTTTCATGTAATCAGGATTCTAAAATAAAATTGATATAATCTATTTTATAAAAATTCTTTCAACCACTAAATTACGTTAACAACAGTTTTACAATATGGATAGGCGTTCCATGCTTCTTCGTGAAGTTCAAGGCTTCCTTTTGGTGCCATTTTCCTCACCCACCATGGAACACGGCTTTCCAATTTATAAATTTTATGTGTATATTGACCAGAAGTGTGATTTTTAAACAAATCTCTTTTGTTTTCAAAAGGCTCATTGTTCAAAACAAGAATTCCCTCACCACCTCCTGTGTTTTCTTTGCTCGACTTTGCAACCGACCATAATTGGGCTACTTGGTACTATTTTAAAAATATTAGTCGAATAGAAGTCAAATTTTAAATTTTTACTTCGTCAGCTGTCATTGGAAGAATTATGCGACTAAAAAAAGACATAAGATAAGGAATTTAAATTTGAAAAAAGCTTACAATTCTTTTATCAACATCTTGAATGTAGTTTGTCAAAAATCTAAAACCTAAAAGCTAAATGAATTGAAAAATTTCTTTTTAAATTAAAAATTTATTATTCAAATAAATTGAAGTATTTGGTTTTTGAAAAAAAATCCAATGTATCTTTAAGCGCATGAGGGTTTGATTTTGAACAAAGCAAAATTTGAAATCTACTTTAACCGAACAAGACGAATTTAATTGTGTTGACTCAATGAAAAATTATAAAATAATTTAAATAAATTATTAAAATTAAATTTCTGAACAAAAAAAAAAGTTGAATAAGTATTTTTTCCTGGAATTAATTTAACAAAAAGGCTTGTCAGTAAGAAACAACATTCACTTAGAATCTTAGGTTCTAGAAATTCAATTAAATTATATCGAGCTTAGTTTTGAACATTTAACAATAATTCCACATTAAAATATCGAATTTCCATCGAACATGATGAAGCAATGTTTTATGTTGCCAAGAAAAGAATTACATAATATCTGTAGCTAAAAAAATATTCAAATATTGAATCCTTAACTACCTGATTAAATTATTACTTTAATCAATAATATTTCAAGAAAATTAACTTTTAAAACGCTCTTATATAATTATATACTTATCTTGTATTAAAATGATTAATTTATCTATTTAAAACAGCATCTCATTTATTGTCGTATTAAAAAAATCCAATAGACACATATAAAAGTAACTATTTTTTCTAATTGTCTCTCAGCATAAGTAATTGTTTCAATGTTTAAAAAAGAAATTTTAACAATGCTTTTAGAAAAAAATAATAATTTTTAAAATTATAAATCAATCCATAATAAAATTATTCAAATATTTAGTATCTGAGAAAATTTTGAAAAATTTCAAAAATGATTATTTATTTGGTCACATGAATAAGTTGTTTGATTGTTGAAAATTGGAATTTCAAATATTCTAATTAGTTATTTTGTGTTGGAAAATTAAAAAAAATATTAAGCATTTTCTCTTTTTTTGTTAAAACATAACTATCTCTAATTTTAAAATGAGCTAATAATTTTTTTCCTTTAAAATATTATCAAAGCTTTTAATTTGATGAAAAAAGATACTTAAAAACAATTTCAATAAAAAATCTTTCTAAAAGAACTTGAAATCTCCAAGGAAAGCTCAGTAGCGTCAATTCTTTTTTTAAATAAAAGCTAGGAAAAAATGGGTGTATTGGAAAATAAAAAAATTATTTCAATCGAAACTTTTTAGTTATTAGTATTTTTTTATTGATTTCTTAAGAATTGATTCATGATTTATAAGAATAGTAGAAAAATTCTGTAAAATATTATTTTAAAAAACTCGAATTGAAATTATAATTTTTAAATTAGGTAAATTTATTAAAATTCTTGTTTCTGTATGAAAATTGTACTAAAATTTGATGATTTATAATTCTTCCAAAATATTCTCAATTTTGTTTGTTAAATTGGATAATTTTATTAAAAAGGCTTGTACATCGGATAATTTGCTTTTAAACTTTTAAAAGAATTTAAAATTTAAATCTTGTGAATAGAAAAAAAAAATATGGTCCAAAGATATTGTATTACTCTTAAATTAAAATATTTTTGATTTGTAAATCAGGCTTAAGGATGGACTTTACACTACACCAGCTAACTTTTTTTATTCTAAACTATGTTTCAAACCATTGAATAAACATTTAAAATGACGAAATTGAAAGCTTAAATTATATTAAAAATCAATTTATTTTCTATTTTTAAAGTATTTAGTAATTAATGAGATCATGATTTATCCAGAAGTAATTAAAAATAATTCTAAAAGTTGGCGAAATCAGAGAAATTTCTTTTTGAAAAATGAATTTTAATTAAAATAATCAATGGAAATATTTTAAAAAATAGAGATTTAAGCAAAAAGAAAATTTATTTGTTTTGATTACGTGTCAAAATTAGGTATTTTTAAAATTAAAAAAAAATAAGCTAATTTAAATTATTAAGATTTATGGCAAAAAGTTTGAAATTCATAATTTATTAAATTAATTATTATTTTCTAAATCGACACTTAGAATGAGCTTGTTGTAAAAAAATAAAAACTTATTTTAAAGATTAATTAGTATTTCTAAATTCTTAAATTACATTAAATTAAGCTAAAAAAAATGGAAAATAAAATTTCATATTTTTCTCATGATGTGAAATGTGAGACAGAATGTAAATAATTTTACATTTTCAAATTTTCGTATTTTTGAATTTTTTGTGAAGTATGTCAGAAAATTAAAAAACTCTCTCAAATTATTTTTTATACAAGATGAAAATTAAAGATTTTCTGAAATATAGCACAACAAACAAAAAAAATGAAAATTTTAGGTTTTGTGAGAACTGATAAAATATATATAACAAGAAAAAATAATATAGCAAGAATTAATGCTGAAAAAACTTTTAATTTTTTTTACTCATTCTCTAAATGCAACAATGCAAGTCCTACATTCAAAGTTGCATCATCAGTTGCAAAATTCATTACAGCCAAATTTGTCCAAATTTAAACTATACTAAATTTTTAAAGATTTTACTAGAATGTTCTTTATAGTGCAACTATGAATGTTGCATTTAAGGAATTTACTTTTTATCTTTGAAAAAAAAAGTTTTAAGAGTTTTTAACATTTTGTTCGATACTTTCGTATTTAATTATCTTTTTTTTGAATTAATTCATATTTTGGATATTTAATATTTTCTGAAATCAATCTTTGTTTACTTTTAAATCAATCTACGTTTTGTGTTTATACAAAAAAATAAGATTTTGAAAAAAATTTTAATATAATACAATGAGCACCAAAATTAATTATTACTATTAATTTATTCAATTTTCTGAAAATATAAAAAATAAAGATGATTTATTTTGTAACAAAAAAATTAAATTATTTAATTAAAAACTTTTAAAAATTGCAAGAAATATTGATTATTTAAAATTGTAAAAATAAACAAATATATACATAACTTTGTCAATGAAATTGTTATTTTCAAAAATTTTAGTTATATTTGTATTAGAATTGAAGCTTCTTATGAAAATATTTTAGTAAAATTAATTCGGAAGTAAAAATTGATTTCAGTCACGTATTCTATTTTAAACAGTAAATTTATTTTCATTAACTAAATTACATATTCATTTTTTAAGGCAAAAATTGTTCTTTTTATAATTTTTTTAAAGACATTTTAATTTTTCAAAAATTTAGATTAATTAATTTTTATCGTTTAGTTTATCATTTTTTAGATTTAAATTTTTTAATAATAAAAAATTAAAAATATTTGAAAAATTAATCTTAATTCACATTCGAAAGCTGAATTTAAATAATAATTTTTAAATTCAAAAATTAAATTAAATTTTAGCTTCTAATTTAAAGAAGTAAAGTTATCCTTATAAAATTTTTCCCTGTGAGCCTTCATAAGTTAATTAATTATTTCAAAATTAATATTTTATAAAAAAATTAGAATTCTCTCTTCAATTTATTAGCATTATATTATATATTTAGAATTGGAAGTTGGACTTGTTTTATGTAAAAAATGTGCAATAAAAATAGTTTAGAATGAAAAAATTTTAAATTTGCTTATTTCAAAATTCAATAGTAATATCAATCAGTCTAGTCTTTTTTTATGTTTAGAATTTGAAAGGCATTGATGCAGTAAATGGATATCTAAATGGGCTATTGGAGTGTAATAAAGCTCTTTTAATATTCTGAACATAAAATTTTTTAGATAAATTTCAGCATACTTGGTCAATACTTTTAAAAAATCATACACAACTGTGAAAAGCAAATTTCAACTTAAAATATTATATGATCAAAAAACAATTTTTTTAAATAGTTAATCCAATCTATTTAAGTATTTTTTCATTAAAATAATTCGTCAAATCTCATTCAAAACGATTAAATTAACAAGATACCTTTTGGATTTTGAGTTAATTAAAGCATTAAACTAATTTATTTAATTTTGATACAAAAATTTTATTGAATTAATCACACAATTAAAAGGAGAAGCCTAATTTTGTTTAGATAAAAAGATAAACAAATCTTGTATGATTAAAAAAAACTTAATGTTAAGTATTTTTACATTAATTAATTTCTAACTTAGATGATATATTTTAAGAAATTTGAAACTATTCAAACTTTAGATATAAAATAACCTAACATGTTTTGTGTGATGAATTAAAATATCTTGATGGATAGAATCAATGATTTACATTATCTAAACAGTTATAAGATCAAAATAAAAAAGTATTTTAGTTTAAATAAAAATCTTATTGGCTTCACAAGAACGTTTTGGCACAAGCATTTATTTTAAAACAATTAGAAACAATAGAGTTTGATTTCATCAGATTTCTCCAAAAGTCAACAAATTTTTTTTTAAATAAAAAAAAATTTAACAAGTCTGGACTTTTAATTTTTTGTTTTCAAGCTATATTTCTAGTTAAACTGCAATAATTAAGCCATAAATATATTTTATGTCTGAAGTTTATTCAGAACGACCAATTTCAATCTGGCCATAATTTGTCAGTAATATTTTTAAAAGAAAAAAAATAAAAAAAATGAGAGCTTAGTCAATTTTTAGTTCAACTTTTATTTTATAAATATAGCACACAACTTAAGATTTAATTTTTTACTAAATGAGTAAGATTTGAAGTTTCTAATCCTTTATTAAAGCTATAAACGGAAGAAATTTGCTAGAAAATTTTTTTGGCACATGACTTGAGTCTTATGTTCAATGACGAGCTAAAATTACTCATTTTTCTTATCCTTTTTTCACTTTTGTATTAGATTAAGAAAAAATTGAAACAAAGTTTACTTCAAAAGTATTTTTATCTTAATTCTTTAAATGGCTCAAATAAGAAATATATTGGTTACATCATATTTGTATTTTCTTTTTTCTTTTTATCTTAGGACAGGTATATTTTCTTTGGGATTATGTGGCCAATAAAACAATAAGCAAGATTTTAATTTGAAAATATCTCGGTATATTAAGGATCAAGCTAGTCTCATGGTTTATTCTATGATCCATCAGATGCCTAAATTATCTAGCTAAACTTACAAGTATTTCACGTTCAATTTAATTTTTTAGTTAATTTTTGATTCTATAAATTTAGAGAAAATAGCAGTTTTTTGAGCTTGATTAAAACAAAGTCTATTCAGTTGTTTATTTTTTTATTCGATCGAAAATAGCCAAAAACAATTTTAGCATATATATCTAGAAGCCTTTGCTCTGAGATTAGCTTTATTTTGTCTTGGCTAATTTAAACTGTACTGTTTGATTGATAACTAGGGCTTAAGAGAATTTGAAGATTAGCTTTAACAAATATTAAATATTAACAATTTATCGACTTGTCTATGTGCTCTTAGAGTTGTTTAAATTGGTGCAATTAAGCTAAAGCTTGTTTTTAGCTATTTTATTGTTAAATCTTTGACTTATTCTTAACGCTTTATTCCATGAATCATTCTTGAGAAATGGCACCAATTTTGATTATCTAAATTGCTGTAGAAATATATAAAAAATTTAACTTTAGAAAATTAATTTTTTTCAACAAATAGATATATTTAAACATTAGGGATTGTGTTTGAATTCTGAGTAAGCATCGAAAGCAAACCTGGATCATTAAAAATTAAATTTTAGCTAATAAAATTCCTGCACTAATCAAGTAGAAATTCTTAAAAAAATTAAAACAGATGTTTTAAAAATAAGATATCAAGCCAAGAGGCAGACTTTTTAAAACCATTTCAATCAGATCCGAAAAATATATAAATTATAGAAGCAAGTTTTATGAAAATTAATATAAACAAAGTACCCAACGTCGATAAATTCAAACCATTACTTGCTATAAACAATTCTTACAAAATTTATTATGTCATTAAGACATTTTGATTTCATTAATTATTTTGCATAAGGGTATCAAGCGTAGTTTGGTTTTTGTAAACAAATCGGTTTTATTAATCGATATTTTACCAATTGTGTTGAAAAATCTTAGTAACAAAATTTTTGTTTTCTAGAGGCCAAGCATCGAACTTCAAAATTCAATTTTTCTTTATTATTTCGTTATCGTTTAAAACAATATTTTTCTAGTTTTTTTTCTTACATTTATTATAAGCTTCTTATCAATTGTTTAGTTATTGCTTTTATTTTAAATTTTAAAATCTTTGATCAATATTACGCAATCGGAAAAAGGCGATTTTTTATTAGAGGAAATCAAAATTATTAACTCAGTTTTCATTAGAACCTTTTTTTTGTTAAGATGTTATGATGCAAGTTTTTATTTTTATTAATGAATACTATAAAAAATACTCTTTAAATATTAAGGTTGGAAATTTTAAATAGCGAAAATTCCGCTCACCTATAACGTTAATTTGAAGGCTTGCGTGGTAAATATTTTCTAAAATTTTTATTTTGATGACAACCGATTTTTTCTTAAACCAGGTCTAAATAATATAATTTTAAAAAAAAAGTTAGACGCATCATAAATAAAAAATTTAAAAAAATAACAAAAATATGTTTTATTAGTATTTTTTGATGATATACCGTAAACAAAATTTAATATAAAAAAAAATATTCGGATAGTAGAAATTTAAACAATACTAGTTATCAGTAAGTATTTTATGGTTTCATTTGAAATTTTTTTTAGCCAATTTAAATGAATAAAGAATAATTTTTAGCAAATTTTTTATTTTATAAGAGATTTTTGCTTCAATTGATCAATTTTTAAAGATTTTTTTGGTTTTAATTATCTAGATGATTTTATTTTTTAGACTTTTTTAAACTCACCATTGAATGTAAAATTTTAGATCGATTAATTTTTTCTTTTTATTAACATTGGTAAATTTTTTAACAAATATCAACTATTTTGGTAAGAATTTAAAAAAAAATTTGGTCTTTATATTAATCAGTACAAGTATGACAATTACATTTATAGTATCTTAACGAGACTAATTGACTTTTTAAATTTTTATCAAAAATTAACTCAAGTAAAAAAATAGCCAGGAAAGCTATTTGAAATTTAATCCTAAAGCAATAAACAAAAGCTTTAAAATCAAGCTAATAAAACAGGTCTAAACTTTTATTAAAAGACACGGTTCGAATTTATCGGCTAAATGCAAAATTAAAAATAATTATCATTTCATAAAATATCACAAGCATCTATTTTATTTGATATTAAAATGTACGCTTCATAATTCAAAGCTAAGTGTAATTTTTTTTAAATAGCACAGTTGAACAACCATAATTTGTCATGCTCAAGTCGACTTGTTCAAAATTCAGCAGAATTTTAATTAAAATTTCCAAATTTCCCTTAATCAAGCTTTATCTTTTTGCACTAAATTACGCAATTGTAAATTTTCAGCCAAAAAAATCTTCAATAATTCCTTTTTAAAAATTTTATGATATAATTTACAATCTAAAATTAATTCATCAAATATTCATATAATTCATAAGCATTAAATTAAAGTTTTTTTTTATACCTCTTTAATCGATTGAATAAATATGATTTCATATGGCTATTTTGATAAACAATATTCGAAAAGCGATTTCAGCCAAATTTGTTTCAGCTTTTTGGAAAGAATTTAAGATAAATATCACATTCTTGTAGGAATTTTTCTTAAGCCAAATGATTATATCATAATCATAATGATCAGTAGCAAAATTAATTGAAATCAAATACTTGAAATTTGATAGCACAAAATAAATACCAGTATTTTTCAATAAATTTCTCAACATAAATAAATCTTAATTTTGATTGCGGATCAGACTGTTTTTTAAATTAGGATTTAATGATATGATCAAAATTGACTTAAATTTATTCAAAAAGCTTTCTTCTTTTAATAGCCATCGGTATGTGAAAAATAGTACTAATTTTTATGAAAATTAAATTTCATATTAGAAAATTTTTTTCAAATTGAATGAGTAAATAAGCACATGATGAGTTGGGTTATAAATGTATATAGTTAAAAGAATCACTGAAGTGTTAGTTTAAAGCGATAAGAAGTGCATGTTTTTATTCACATTTTGAAGTATGGTTGTATATGATAATGCTTTATTTAATTAAATGAGCATTTTACTAAAAAAAAAATTTATCAATGATTTTTTTCAAAAATTTTTTTTGGCTATAAATAAAATTAATTTTGTTTTGGATCTGACAAAAATTTTGATATGTCTATTTTAAAAAGTAAAACGAAAGTTTCTAATCACGTGGCACACTTCTAATTAGGTTTTTTACTTTTAAGTTTCAGTGATTCATATTGTATTTAAAAGCCAAAATGTTTCTTTAAATATAAGTGCTGCACATTCTCAGGTTAATTCGAACACAATCGTCAAACTATATTTTTTTTTCTTGATTTTTTTTATAAGTCACAAAACCACTTAAGTTTTAATATTTAATTATCGTGCTAATATTAATTTAAATATATTTTAAATTTATTTTCAATTTTTTTTTAAAGATTGAAGTGTTTTTAGTTTAGTTTTATTTTGAACTTAAAAAGTTGTGTTAATCCTACTAATTTTTTAAATTTGTACTTGAAAAATTTTTTCTGAAATTTAATTCTTTCCTTCTAAACATCTATTTTAGGGATGTTATCTATGTTGCTTAGAGCATACAAGCGATAACGATATTTTTCTTCAGGCTTTAGTTTATTTAGACACAAAAAAATATAAAACTCTCAGCTAAATTAACTAATTTAATGTTTATTTATGTAATTATTTTTAAAAATCTTGGTTTGAAGACTGAACAAGTTAATGCTACTTGGAATGTATGCCAATATCAAAACAAATCGATATTTTTACAGGATTTAAGTTTTGAAGATCAAGTGATTTATGAGTGGATTATTGTGCTTGCATAATACTAGTCAACTTGTCATGTAGAATATTTAGTCTAGGACACTAGTGATGCTAACAATGGATCTCAAATTTCAAGCAGCAATTCGCAACTAAATTAGACATTTATTATCATAAATTGTAAGCGCAAGTGAGCCGTTCTCGGTCAGAATAAATACGCCTTAATTTTGGCCAGTTAAAAAATCGATAATTAAACTCAGATATTGGAAATAAACATCTAAAAAATAAAAAGATCGATCATATTATTAGTTTTTTTTTATAACGGACTCTAGCTTTAATTTCTAGAAGGATTTAATATAAAAATCATATCTGTATGAAATGATTGAAGATTCGCTCGAATTAACCTATTTTGAGTTTAGATAAGACGAATTGATTAGAAAAATAAGAGCAAACGGTTTGTGAGCATTATTTGTAGATATGGCAGATAAACGGCTGCTGTCAAGCTTGCAGCTATTTTCAAGTTAAGATTTATTGATTTAGATGTTAAACTTATTTAGATGGTCGCATTGTTTTGTCATGATGAATAAATAATTTGACACTATTTTCTTTTTTATTTTAAAGCAATTAAGATATTTGCGCCGAGCCTTGGAGACATATTTTATTGACACACAAATTTTGACTATCAAGTGAGGATGCGCGACTCGATCAAAATACCTGCCCAAAATTTCTCAGTGATTACATGTAATTAAGAAAATTGTTGGTTTAATGATGATCACATTTGAAACTAGATAGTTAGCTCTTATAAATGACTAAACTTTAAATAGCAAGATTTATTTTTAAGGCAAACAAAATCCCCAAGTTAGTTTCAGAGGCGTTTGCGAATTTAAGAAATTATTATTTGGATAGAAATATCATTAGTTTAAAAATAAACTAACTTGAGATTATTTAGAATTTTAAAAGTTTTAATAGAAAACATTTTAGTTGAGTATTCGAATTTGGCAATTTATGATAGTTTTACATCATATTTCTTTTAAATTTCTAATTGGCAAGATTTATTTTTTACAGTAAGATGCATTTTTTTGTTTTTTCTTATAAATTTTGTAAATATTTTCTAAACAAAACAAATTAGTAAAGTAAACCTTATGAATTTTATTTTTCTGGTCTAAAGGGTGGTGTAGTAGTGTCTTTTATTCTAATTTTCTTATGAATTACACGAATTTACCTTAATTAATTTAATTTTCTTTCATAGCATTTTCTTGTTAATCAATGTTCTTTTATTCTGTGTTCTAATCAAAAAATTTTATAAAATTTTCATTAAATTATATTCTATCTAATTTTAAGCATTTCTTGTTAAACTAAAAAATTAGCATGTTTAGATTTATAATATCAATTTACTATTAAAAAAATGATTTTTTTTTTCATAATTGTTTATTAAAAAGAAATGATCGACACAAAATAAAGTTAATTTTTCAGGTTGATTAAAAAAAATTCAATTTATACTTAAATAAAAAGTTAACCAAAAATCAAACATAACTATAATCAAATTTTTTGCTGTTTACAAAACAATTAGAATTTTAAAAATTAAGTATCCCAAAAAAAATTTAAAGAGAAAATTTAATTTTTTTTTATTAAAATTTTCTCTTTAAAAATAATTAAATTAATCATTAATATGAATTAATGAATTTTTTTAAGTATTTAAATTAGAATAAATTTTTTTTATATTTTTAAAAAAAAAATTATTTAATAAAAATAGTTGTGAATAAGAAAATTTAAATTTTTTAAGCTATTGTTTAGCGCGCTAAATTAGTGTTTGAAATTTATCTTTCGATTCTAAGTTTTCTCTTTGCATGCTCGTAAAATTTAGAACTATTGAGTCTAATTAATTTTCATAACGAAACTTAGATAGGGTTTTGTTTTTAGCCGTGTTGGATCGAGTTTTAAAGATGCGAAATTTCTTTAAAATTTATTAATAAAGTCTCATGTGTAAACTTAGCATCTTAAAAAACAGGTTGCATTCACATGAATAATATGATCAAGTTTTGTCTATATAAATAATTTAATATTTGAATTACACATGCTTGGCTTGCACATGTCGTCAAAAAGTTAATTATGTCGATTAAAAATTGTGACTTCGTGTGTCCAACTTGAAAAAAATTAACCTTAATAGCAGCTCTTGAAGATATCGTGATGAGCTCGGATTCAGTTTAAAGACAAAAATATCGATTTTTAAAATTAAATATTTAATTTTATTATTTTTTCTAGTTATTTATCACAATATATGTCAAGTACTAGCAGCGGTCTAATCAGTTTCAACTAGAACTTTTTCTAGCTCTAGGACAAAAGTAAAACAGCATAGCTCACAAAAATTTTTTATTAAAATAATTATTCAACAAGAACTTCAAGTGTGTGGGCTTCTAATTTAAAATTAACTGCATAGATGTTAATTTGTTCCTAATTTTGAAAAATAAAGTGTAGCGTGAGGCTCTCAACAAACGGTATCAAAGTGACAATAGATTAAAAGCAAAATAATTAAAAACACGGATAGATGATTTTATTCTATTCGCAAAAGCTCAAGATATTACATTTGTATAATTATTTTGGAAATTAGCATGTTTTTTTTATTAGTCGAAAAGCAAATTTTTTTTTTATAAGATTAAAAAATAAATTGTAATCTTATCTAAACCATCTTAAGACTAATAATTAATTTACTCTTTTAGAAAATCGAAAAGCTAACTTATTTAGATTGAAATAAAGTAAAACCACTTGGTTTTCGTTTATTTTTATTTTTTTATTAAGATTATTTGAATCCATTCATTATTGCTTTTTAGAATCAAATCCTATAGTGTTCATTTTGTGATAATTTTTTGCAAAAATAAAATATTTTCATTTTTTTTTAAGTTAAGCACTTTATTTTGAAATTTTTTAAAAAATTGAATAGATTAAAGCGAATAAAAGCATTAAATGATTTTTGTATAATGGAACGATGTTTGATAAAGTCAAGAATTGACTGTCCACCACCCGAGACACGTCAACTGATCAGAGACAAAGATTTAACTATACAAAAGTTGAACGAAAGACTCAAAATCTACGAGTCTAATCAAAACAATTTGCTGAGCGAGCGAGATTATCTTATAAATTTGCTTAATAGACTAATTAAGACTTTGAATGTGAGTAGTTCGCTGATGAAAAGCGATAAATGCATAGACAGCTTGATAGATCAAGAGTTCGATTTCATAAAATCGCCGACACAAATTCGAGCACCGGAAGCCTACAAACCACTGGACAATAGCTACATAAATTATTTGAATAGCCAAATCGAAATCGCTAGCTATGTAATACAGTCGCGAGACAACAAAAACGAGAACAGCTCGGTTACGTCAACTCTGAGCTTAGCGTCGCCAACCCCACCCATTTCTTCGGCTTCTTCTTCATCATCCTCGCTAGCCAAACATGACCGAATCAGCGAACTTGATGAATTAGACTCAAAAAATATCCCATTCACCCCTAATTACAAGCTTAACAACAAAAATATAAACTCTTCCATCAGCTCGTCCATGATGCTGCACAGTCCCAAACATCTAATGGGCAAAAAAAGCCTAAAGAGCACTATTTCAACGTTAAATAACAGTCAAAATGTAGATCCTAAGTCATTTGAGCTTGGTCAACAAACTCCTTTGTCCATTAATCACAAATCTACCAACAACCATTTAAAATACGAGCTTTCCAATGATTTACAGCAGAAAGAAATAGAACTGCTGAATCGAAAATATGGTGGCTATTTGAGAGCACGACGAGCTGCCCGAATTATTCAGCTAGCCTACAGAGAGTACCGATTGAGGAAAAATTATCAAAAACTGTGCGAAAATACGCTAAAACGTCGCAGCTTGGACGTCACAAACAGCAACACAATAGATTCAAATCAGACAAATAAAAAACTTAGTATTGATTTGCCCAGTGTTGATTTTGAGAATTTCATCGAAAATTTAAAGCCCAAAATTGATGGTGTTGAAGAAGATGATGAGTTCGAGGACGCTGAAAGCGAGCCTGAGGATAAGGAAAAAATTGAGGTAAATTACAAAAGTCATTCTCAAATTAAATTCGATGAGTTGTCTACAATATCACTATTGAGCTCGACTAATGGAGACTACAAAAATTTGGATGAAGACGATGACCAAGAACCAAACAGCAAAAAGACTAATATAAAAAATTTGAAAAATATAAATTCAACTTCTATAAACAGTGTGTGTTCGAGTGAGTCGACTTCGAGTTGTTCATCTGGATCCACAAGTGCAAAAATATTTAAGAGGCCATTAAAAAATTCGCCACTTTGTTCACCAAATGGTGGCGAGACGCCCAAAAATTGCGATTCACCTTCCAAATTTGGACAGAATCTTCCCGATTCAAATAAAAATTTTAATTCTAAGTCAATGAATAGTTTTGATGTAAATAAACACAAATATCTAGTCGGTCTGAATCTTTTTAACAGGTAAGTTATATTTAAAATTATTGAAGCTGATTGATAAGTTTTTATTTTTTCTAGAAAACCTGAAAAAGGTATCAATTATTTGGTTGAAGAAAAGTTTTTGGATCGAAACTCCAAAAACATCGCTGAATTTTTGTTCAATAGAAATTGCATCAGTAAACAATTGATTGGTGAATACATCAGCAACACTCAGGATAAATTCATTAAAAATGTTTTAGCGTAATTAAATTTTTGAAAATAGTCAAAATATTATATTTCCTATAAAGTTTCTCACTTTATTTTATATCATATATTATCCCTTTAGTCCTTGTAAATAAATGATATTACACAGTTAGCCAAATTCGAAACAATTTTCCAAAAGGCCAAAAAAAAAATATTACGCCATTTAATTGCGAATTCAATAGCAGGCGTTGTAAAATTAAATACAAATTGAACAAAAATATTTCCTTTTTTGATAAAATTAAAACATCTTAATTTTTATTTTTTAAATAAAAATCTTAGATTAATTTTTTAGTTATTATTTTCAATATTATCAAAAAAGAGATTTTTTTGTTTCAATTCATAATTAATTTCCCAACTTCATTAATTAATAATAAATTTCAGATATAAAATTTAGATCTATTAATGTAAAGTTTGGAGATAAAAAAAAGATGTTTAATTGTATAAAATTGGTTTTAATAAAATTATTTATTGAATTAAAATTTGTAGAATACTTTAAATGTATAAAGGATTAAATGAATAGAGTAAAATTTAAGTTAAAGGTTATTGACAGTACTAATTAACAATCTTTAAATTTTTCGTTGAAATTTAAAAATTTTATTTTCACTAGAGAATTTATTCAGCTAATAGACCTAAGGGATATGTCTGTCGATGAAGCACTGAGAAAATTTCAGTCTCATTTTCGCATGCCGGTAAGAAAATTTTCGCTTTTTTTTATTCATTTATTTTGTTTATTTTTTTCCAAAGGGAGAAGCGCAAAAAATCGAGCATTTAACTCACGCATTTTCTATGCGATTTATCGAGTGTAATAAGTTGTTGTGTAAAAACATGTTTAATTGTGCTGAAGAGACTATTGAAGTGTTAGCTTATGCAATTATTCTTCTAAACACAAGCATTCACAATCCGAACGTAAAGCCTAGCGAAAAAATGAAGTTTGAACAGTTTCTCAAAATGACCAAAGGAATTGACAATGGTAATGACATCGACAAAGATTATATGCAAGGTGTTTATGAAAGAGTCAAACAGAACGAATTTAAACCTGGCAAAGATCATACAAGTTCTGTTATTGAATTCGAAAAAAATCTTGTCGGTGCTAAAAAACCAACAACTTTGTTTGCTTTGCCACATAGACGTCTTGTTTGTATTGTTCAACTTTACGAAGTGTATGACCTTACCAAAAAAGACAAACCAAATTCTCATTTGAGAGATTGCTTTCTATTTAATGACATTCTTGTTGTAAGCTTATTTTTAATTTTTATTACATGTTTGGACTAGATCAGATTTCATTTGAATGAAAAATAATTTTTAAGTCAAATAGAGAATATAATAATCTCATGTTTCGTCAACTTCAAGAAGTTTCTTAATTTTTTACATTAATGATAAAAAAATGGTCTTGATTTTCTATGTTACAATGAAAGTATTTTAAATTTAGTCTATTAGGAAATTAAAAAATATAAAAATTTACTGTTTCAAATTTCTAAAAATTTGATATTTTTTTGAAATTTTCAAATAAATGAATTTTGATATAAATAGAAAAAAATTTCTCAAGTTTTTTTCATAAACACTGTTAAAAATTTAAATAATTGGGCTCTAAAGTCCTTAGACTCATAGTTTTTGAAAAGCTCTTATTTAAAATTTGCTATAAGAAATAAAAATTTTCCATTTCTTGTACTAGTGTAAAAATTTTTGCAAATTAAATAAGCTTTAAGCTTTTAAAAGGCTTATTTAGTTTAATTAAAAATTAAATTTAATAACACATTGTAGTTTTTAACAATTTTTTATTTTTAGAGTTTCAAAGGCAAAGTAAAATTTTTGATAAAATTTCATTTTTCTAATATGATCAAAAAATTTTAAATGCGCAATCTAATTTCATTGCAGATTTTTACATTTTTTTTTAATTTCAAAGGATTGCAATTTTTAAAAATGCATTTAAATCTAATTGCGTAATGTGTTTTTATAATGTTTGAAAAATTTAATCAAAAATTTTACTTTCTCATATCAAGTCAAAAAATAGTAAAAATTTAATTTAAAAAAAATAATTTTTCAATAATAAAAGGATTTAAAATTTATTATCTAATGCATTAATTTATTTAAAAGAGAACAAAAGAATTTATATTAAAAATATTTATATTAAAAAAAATTCGCCTAAGGTATATTTCAATTATAATCCCGTTTCAAGACATATTCGTTTTTAATTAATTTATTTAAATTATCTTTTTTTCTATTTTGGTATAAAAAATGCGTGCATATTCGCGCATCAATACTTAATTAATTTTCTAAATGAATTAGAGGGAATTTAATCATAAGGAAAAACTAATTATTTCTAACTAATTTATCACAGTTTGTCAATGCATAAGATTAGAATGCTTTGCTGAATTATATTTTTAATCAATATTTGTCATTAAGCAATTTGCTTGAAGGCAGCAAAATTTAGCATAAAATCTTTAGCAAGCAAACATCAATTGAAATTTATATCTTCAAATAAAAAACTAAATAAAAAAAATATAAATTTAGTCTGATAATTAAAGGGTTAATCAATAATAATTAAAAAAAAATATAAAACAAATAATACTAGATAGTAATGATTAAAATAAATCAATATTTTATAACGAGTAATTTTATTTTTTTATTGCGTTTGATGAAGCTATTTCTCAAGAGCATTGGCAAATAAATAGATTTAATTGAAAGCATTTGTTATTTTTGAAAAGTTTTTTTTTTATATATTATTCAAAAAAATAAAGACTCTATTTTCTTAACATTTAAAAATTTTTCTATTTGAAATCAGATTACAAAGGTATTTTCCAAAAAAAAGAACAACACATTGTACACATACAAATATGGATTGCCATTGCATGGAATGAATGTTGTTTTATTTACGACGAATCGTAAGATTTCTTTTACATAAACATTGGATTTTAGCTAATGTATTTTTCGACACCCTAGACTATCAATATGGTATCAGATTAATTAGAATGCCAGAGAAAAAAGTACTAATTACATTCAATGCAAAAAACGAAAACGATCAACAATTATTCTGTCGTGACTTAGCTGAATCTATTGCCGAAGTAAAAATTTTGCATTTCTAATATTTTTTTTTGTTTTTGTTGGCATTTGCTTTTGATCGAAGGAGAAGTGTTCAATTCGCTTTTTTAACAGATTAGTTTTTTATATAATATTTTGAGTAAAAACATTTTTTTGATCGAAAAAAACTCTGTTAACATCTTAAAGATATGTTTTTGATGTTTGATAATATTTTTTTTTTTAGTCAAACGAAATCGAATCTATTCGAATAAAAACCGAGCTGGAGAAATACAAGCCAAAAAATTTACTAAATCTGAACCAGAATCAGAATGTCTCTAACGGAAATGCTTATAGTGGCAGCCGCGGGTGTAATAGTAATATTGGTGTTCTTGTTAATAATGATAATAATGGAATGTCGCCGAAAGTGAGTCAAAATGCCAAGAAAACTCTTTCCACTTCATCTTCCACAACATCTTATGCATCTTCCTCTTCGTATTTTTCCGCAGAAAAATCAGTCCAAATGTCCCCTGTTGCCAAATCTCCATTAGAATCCGATACAAAGTGTAATATCAAAAGAACTTTGTCCAACTCTCTGCTAGATTTGTCTCAGCATACCACTAATGTTGCCAGTCAAAACAATTTTAAATCAAACAATAATTCTGTTGGTCTTTGTAGAGCCGGATCTGAGTGTTCCATTTACAAGAATCCCTTGGTAAATGTCTATTTTCAAATTATTCATTTTTTAAATTCTAATACTTTAAAAATTTAGCTAATCAATTAAAATTTATTTTTCCTTAAAGTAAGACTAAGTTTGATGGTTGCTCAAGACTTTTAAGTTCGGATATATTTAATTAGCAAATTAAAAATAGATTTATTACCTTTCAAATTAATTTTTTTGATTCGCTTTTTATAAATGAGCTTTATAGGTTTTCTCTACAATTGCATAATAACTTATTAGCTATTAAAAAGAGCTAAGCCGATGAAATTCGGCTGTCTAGTTTTCAAGATAAATATATCCGAATAATATAGTCAAATTTGTATTATTAGTCTTTTTTGAGTGTTGTAATGATGCTTTCAAAAATCAAGCTTGCATGAGCTTGAAAATAAAATAAGGTAGCTAAGGCTAAGGCTCCTGGTAATTTTGGTAAAATCTAATTGTCCTACTGTCTATTAGTGTTATATTTGTAGAAATTTTTATAATAGCAATTGTTTTTGTCTAATTATTATTTTTTTTTAAATTTTAAATAAATTTATTTTAAGGAAAAGCGTAGATCCCAGTCATTTTTCAGCAAAAACGATCTTGTGTACAAACAAAGTGATAAAGCCAAATTCAAAGAAAACATATATGTTGATATAGACGAATTAGATGGCATAAAAAAAAATAACAATTTGTTTGAAGAAAACTCCGATTTGGTTCTGTTTGATGAAAATTTACTTAAAAATGAGCTTAAACAGAAACAACTGTCGAGTGCAAACAAAATAAATCGAATTTCTACATCAATATTTGCATCAAGCACTACTAATGGGCCCTCGAATGTAAATTTAACTAATTCAGCAAACAAATATTTTACAATTAGCTCAGCAGCTGGGCAAAAATTCCGTCAAATAATTAAAAAATATGTCTAAATATAAACTTCCGAATTTTTATACAACATTAGCAAAAAAAAAAGAATGAATATTTATTTAATCAAAGTTATTAAACACTAAAATCCTATAATTTTCACAAAAGTCCTCCGAGTTATCTAAATTATTTTTCTATTTTTTTTTCATGATTTTTAAATTTAAAAAAAAAGTGCAAAAAAAAATTTTTTTATTCTTTTGGTACATTTTGTTGTTAGATAATACAATTTTATTTGACTTTTTATTTTTCAATATGGGATAAAGCTACACTTAAAATAGTTTGTCTTTATCATTATTTTATCTCTTAATTTTTTGCATATTTTTTTTTTGGAATTTTTAAGTTCGTTTTTATTTTTTTCTGTGTATTTTGACAGTATTTTTATATTAAAAAAAATTATACAAATAAATCTAATAAATATTTTTTTTATCTTTTTGGTTTAACATACTTGCTTACAATTTTGTTTATGAACTAATTAATAAAAAAAAGGATTTTATTTTACATTTGCATTTATGACTACAATACATTAATCAAAAATTTTTGTACATTCTAAAACTTTATCTATTTTATTAAATTAATTAGTCAAAGAAAAAAAAAATTAAATTTTACATTTAATCTTCAAAAACTTTTAATTCAAATAAAATAAGTTAGATTAAATTTAATCTTGCATTTAAATTAGAATTTTTAGAATATTAAAATTTAATAGTAAGGATTTAATTTTCGATTTCTTTTAATTCACGCATCTAATTGCAAGGGTTCAAGGTATTTAAAATGTTTTTAAATTTCAAGCTTCTTAAATTAAAGAAAAAAAATAAAGTCAAAAGCTTTTTAATTTAAAGAATTTTAAGCAATTTTAGAGATACATTTTAGAAAATTAAAATCTAAGAAAAATTCATTATTATATTTCTTTATAGCAGGTAATATTTAGAATTTATTTAGCTTTTTATAATATTTATCAATTTCGGTTTAATTGAAATTTTATAATAAATAAATTTGTAGCTTAATTACAAGTAATAGATTAGGCTTGTATTCTTTTATATAAAATGGAGTAGCAGTGACATTGACGGATTCTACTAGTTGCTTATGTAAAAACGAAATTTATTGAAAAGGCCAAATACTTTGAAAATTAATCAAAAATAAATAAAGATATATTTATTTATTAGTTTATATGTTTGTGCTTTAATAAATAAAGAGAATTTCATCACTTTAAATAGAAAATCGCCAATGCCTCAATCACTCCGTTTGCCAACAATACTTTTAAATGTTAGATATTTTTTCATGCTTATATATTTGAGATATTCTGAATACAGATAAAATCAGTATTGGTAGAAGACTGATTTGTTCAATAAACTTTTGTTCATTAAGAGTAAAAACATTTACTAAAATTATTTTTCTTATAGAAAATTTGATTGATTTAGTTCAGCGGTAATTTTAGAAAAATAAAAAAAAATTAAGCTTTTATTAACTGACATGGAGAAATTCAAAAATAATTTTTTTGAAAAATTTTAATTAATATTAATAAAATATCTTTAAAAAGATATGCTGTATAACTTTTTTATCTATAAGAAAATAAATATAGAATCAAAAAGATTAAATTTGATAATTGATTAAAAAAAAAACATATCATAAATTTTATTTTCGATATAAATTTTAAAATAACAATATTATAAAACCAAACTAAAATAATTTCCTAAATATTGGATCATAAAGAGTTACTTTTGATGATAAACAAGTAAAAGGTATTGTTAATTTTGGACCAAAACCAAAAAATTTAAACTTAAACAGAATTTTTTCTAAATATCAAAAATTTGTTCTCTAAATAGTATTAATAGAAAAAAAAATATTTAAACCTAGTTTAACTAAATTGACAAAGCAGGACGGCGCGGATTAAAAAAGAAAACGAATGAAAAACTGCAAAAATAACTTTTCTAAAAGTTGAACAGTGCATTAAAATTTATATTTTGTTTAAATTACGCGCATTTCTAATCATTTACTTCTTATGATAAAAAACCTACTCTGAAGTAAATTGTGCTTAATGCACCAAATGTAGTTGTATTTTTTTCATAGAATGTGCTGTGGGCACTTATCTTGTTGAGTGTTGCTTATTAGGTTCTATTAGTTTCCCTGAGATTTTCTTTGGAGGATTGCTTACAAGATTGATTGCATTGCAAGGGAAAAGCTGCTCATTGGCATGAATAAGATTAAATTACATGCTTTATCAACTCTTTATTAGGAAATCAAAAAAATATATAAAAATATTTTTTATGCGTAATTGACATTTTTTTATATTTAATTTAAGTGTTCTTCAACTTTTTGGTAAAATAAATTTTTTTAAGCGTCTATCACTCTTTTAATTTATTTAATTCATTTTTTTATGTTTTTTAATCTTCATCCATTAAGAAGCCCCGCTAGAGTAAACTTTTGAATAAAGTAAACGAATGACTATTTATTTTATCAAAATTAAGGTTCACGTGAAGCAAAACTATCACACTATCTAAATTTAAAAGAACCGACTTAAAATTATTAATCTGCATACTTAAAAATTTTGAAGTTTTTTCAACCGAAACTTAGGAAAATATGTATTTTTGGGTGAGTAATAATTTTTGAGTGGATGCCCACAAAGATTCAAGAAAAAAATAAGTATCTTGTCTTCAAGCTGCAATTACTCATGTTAAAATATGCATATCCTAATAGTATTGTATCAATTCTGATAGGGAATAATCTCTTCTAGAAATTAGTGACTTATTTGAAATACCATTCGCCTAATTTACCAAGACCACGATCAAAAAATGGTAAAATTTTATTTTTTTTTCAGTTTTTTTGTATCTCCTCCGCGGTTTACCCCAAACCCCCTAATTATTTTTGCATATTCAAAAACTATACAAAATTCTGAAAAAATCATTGGAAATGCTTTTTTTATTTTTTTAATATTTAAGATTATAAAATAGAGTCCAAATAGAGCGATTTTTTTTCGCCAAGATGTTTTATAGTTTTAGAATATGTTTCTTTTTACAGTGATGTGTTTGAAATTTTCAAATGTTCAGAACTTTTTACATTTTGCCTTATTTGCAATATACCTGAGTAATAAATTTTTAAAATTTCTCCACAACTTGAATTATTTTTGTAAGCAAATAAACAACGCCAAAATCTTCTAGTTAACTTAATAAAAATCTTTTCTTCAACAAATATTTTTTCTAGATTCAATAAATAATTTTTTAAGTTTTCCAAATTTTTGATCAGTACCGGCCCTAATAGATTGTTTATGCTTAAAACACAAGCCCTCAATTGGGTTTAATTCACAATGATATTCACAATGAAAAAACCGAATAAAAATACTTTTTATTCCGTATTTTCGAGCCAAAATTTCTAATTTGTTTTCAGATTTGAAGGCCGTGTGTTCACAAACCAAATTTTTTAATCCTTTTGATTTCACTTTTTCAGGGACCTCGAAACCTAATTCAATTGCTATTTGCTAAAGACCTTTACTTTTACCTTCAAGCGGACCACTTTCAAAAAATAAATTAAGAGTATATTCTTGATTAAAATCATCAAACCAGTTCAAACTCTTGTAATTAAATTTACAACCAGGTTTTAGTCTTTTATAGATTTCAAAGTTTTAGGATTTTATGGAAAAAAGTTAAGTTAAAAACATTAAGTCATCTAGTTTGATATTATGTATTGTGTGCGTAGTTGCATTATATACTACTAATTCAATTTCATGAAGAATGGGAAATTAAGTTTCTTTTTAAATTCCAACATTTGAAATAAACGCTCAAACTGTTTTAATATTTTCTCGCTATCAAGGTAGCCTTCTTCCATCACCATTTAACCAACCATCACATTCAGCTTCAAATAATTAAAAAATGGTGAACTAGGAAATGGTACTAGGAATCCAGGTCATATATAAGCTTTTTCCTCGACTAACAATTAGGTCTTTTTATAAAATCTTAAAAATTATTGTGAAATATTAAAATACATGGCTTTTCAGTTGGCCTTAAACATTCACAATTTTTTTCATCAACTCTATAATAGTGGTTCGTTCGTTAATAAAAATAATTAACAAATTTTTTTCTATGCATATCAGCCTCCTGCCTTTCGTGGCCTTCAAAATATTCCTTTGGAAAATTCTCTTTTCCAGCAAAACGAATACTGTCCGAACAAGAAGACTTGTTATTTGTGTAATATCCGCCATTTCCCGGCATGTTGTCTCCCGAAAAAGTTAAGTATTTTTCGTTGTCCAAAATAAGTGAACATGGTGAGCGATATAGCATATTTTAAAGTTTTGCGTTCAAGTTCTTTGCTTTTTCAAACTGTACGACACAATATTTTGGCGTTTTTTCACGTTTTCGATATGATATACCCATTTTTTTTAATTGTCGACCAACTGTTCTTTGATAGACAGAAAATTTCCTAGCTAGACGTCTTTGACTTACTCCAGTTCGGTTATTGGTCAATCTTTTCAGTTTTTTCTTCCTAGCAGCTGTCTAGGTGCTTGGACGATCTGTTCTCTTATTGTCTTTTATCGGCCCTCCATTTTGAATACGGTTGATTGTATTATATATGGTACTTCGACCAATTCCTTGCTTTGTAAAGTGCGCGATAAGGTAAGATTTTTTCATTAGTGAAATCATATTTTTGACTGCTTTTCGAAAATTCTCTTGTTCAGTCACAGAAAGTGGAATTTTAACAATTTTAAAAAAATTTTTTTCCAATATTATTTCCAATATTAATGGTTAGTAGTTTAAATATATATATATATATTAGATCATCTGATCATTTTCCTAATCGGGAAAGTAAGCTTAAATTTTGTCTATTTATTTATGCCTCACCCGTTATATGTTCATATCTTAATCCTGGTTTGAAAATTTTGTAAAACATTATGAATCACGCTTTATTTGTGAAAAAATCTAAATTATTCGGTTTTCGTTTACAAGACAAACCGTCAATTGCAAGAAAAGCTCCAAAAAGTTACAAGATTTTTGATCTTTTTGTCTTATAATCTTTCTATCGCTTAAGAATTTTAAATATTTATTTTTTAAATGTAGTAGACAATAGACTTAACATTTTTTTCTTCTTTTTTTTTTGTTAATAGAGTTTATTGAAAAAAGCTACCAATGAATATGAAAAAGGAAAATGTGTGAACATAGTGTATTCTGAATTCTCAAAGTTCTTGATTAACTGTCCCATAGGAAATTGATTATCAAAGTTGAATTGTATGGTCAACTTGTGAGATTGATGATCTTTTTGAGAGCTTCAAAAAATCTTGGAATATATATTTCCTTAATATAGCACCAATTTCATAAATTCATTCAACTTAAAATTAACATAATGAGTTTTTAATTCTTCAACATAAATTAATATCAATTGTAAATTTCTTTTCTAACATTTTAAAATTTAAACGCTAAACTCATTCTAAATTAACTTTTTGTTATTTTGCAACATTGTGCAGCATCAAAAATCAATCATGTGGCTGAAAGGAAGGACAAAGTCTCCATTCCAACCGGCCAAGGCTTCGCCTAAACTATTTTTTAAATAAATAAATAAAAAATCTTGGAATAGATACTTGATTTAAAATATCTAAATAAAAAAATTAAGGCCATGTATTGAATGCTCATTGTCAAAAAAAAATATCACTGAATCCGATAAGAATTTTTATTAAAGAGATAAATAGAAAAATTTTTCAAAAATTTTATTCTTCCATTTATTGATTTGTCTTAAATTATAGAATTTAAATTTCAAAAATAAAATAAACTCAAAATAATTACTTTCAAAAAATCTAAAAGATCAGAAGCTGATAACCTGTCATCTGGTCGCTTCATTAAACTTCTAAAACGAGAGATATTTTTAGATCAATTTTTTTTTAAATGACTACTTATTCAAAATAAATTTTAGACGTAAAGATGTTTCAATTTTCGGCGGATCTTTTTTAACAATAGCCTTAATTACTTGATAATAGCCTTTTCCATCAAAAGCCATCTTCAAACAAATAAGCTCGTATACAACACAGCCAATTGACCTTTTTATCTTAGTTTCAATAATATCTTTATTTATTTACCACTAATTCAATTTTTTTACCAAACATCTGATGCAAAAAACAGCTCGTTATTTTCAATCAATTCAGGACAAAGATAGTTTAAAGTTCCAGCAAATTTGCTCGATTTTTGAATCGATGTTAAGGATTTAGTTTATCCCAAATCACCCAGTTTGATCAAATTTTTGTGCAAAAATATATTTCTTAAAAATTAATAAAGTTTTATTTGAAAATCAAATAATAACTAGAAAATTACGCTGGCTTTATGTCTCTATGAATAATATTTCTTTTGTGCAAATAGCTTAAACCATTGAGCATTTGACAAACCCATATAAAATTTTGTTTCTCTGTAAAAAGTTGACTATTTTTTCTGTGTTGGTTTATTTTATCATCTAAATCTCCTCCCTTATATCGCCTTTAAATTTATTACATAAATCAAACTAGTCTTGAATTTACTTCACAATAATTAGTGATTAGACATGCTCTGTGATCTTGATGAAAACAATCATAGTATCTTATTATGTAGCTATTGTTCATATCTTTTAGTAAATTTATTTCATCAATCGCATTCAGAAATTCGTCATTGTCCAGCAAATTACGGGTCAAAATTTTCAAGGCTCTTCTATCAATGGAAAAGATTTAAACTTCAGAATATTCAAATATTTTCTAATACTTTTCATTTTTTGTATCTTAAACCAAGTAGACTCGACCAAAGCCACCTTCTCCGATCTCTTGAATTGTTTTGTACTGACCATTCTTTAAAATTTCTCAATTTTTGTAAGAAATACTCGGATAAAATTCTTCATCGCTCATTATTTAGAAAAAAAATTGATTTAAAAATAATTTTTCTGTTTTAGAAGAAAATTCCTCTGCAGTGTGGGTCTATTGACATGGCAACTAAAGATTATTTCTTATTACTTATTTTAGCTTAAAAGTTTTTCCTTTTTCGAAGCAAAAGTGAATCTAAAATTTTTAAATTTCAGATGAATCGATAAATTTTTAATTGGTTTTTAAAATTAACCAAAAAAATTTAAACCAGCAAAAAAAATTAAAATTTTTCATATGATTAAATTTTATTTTTTAAATAAATTATTCAAAAAAAAAATGAAGAATACTAATTTTCTATTGAAAATTTTTAGCTCTCGAGAAGAGCTATCTCCTTGTCGCTCAAAGGCACCGAACTATGCATCAAAGAATTTTCTTCATTGCTTAATTGAGTATTTGCACTGGCACTTGACACTCTAGAACTCAACTTTATAAATTGATCGGATTGAGGGTCTTTTTTCAAACGAAATCTTCTATTTGAATCGTCCATAAATTTTGATTTCAAATCGAGTTTTATTTCGTCACGATTGGTATTTAGCTGTTTGGTCTGAGATCGGATAATACTTGCTTTTACATCCTTGGGGAATTTTTTATTACTTTGTAATAAGTACGTATAAAGTGTGAGAGTTGATGATAAATTTTTGTTATTATTACTATCATCTAACGATGGTGTTGATGATTTTGTGTTAATGGGAAGAATGTTTGTAAGTTTTTGATCAGACAGAGAACGCGGCGACATCAATGAGCCTTGGTCGTTTGAAGAACCAATTCGCTCTAAATTACTTAGCTCTTTTAACTTTAGTTTATTAGCCGTACTTTTCGAGGAGCTCTGTCCATTTGAACCCAAGAGACCATTATTCTTATTCGCATTAGATCGATTAAAATAGTAGTAATAACTAGCATTTTGATTTTTGTCGTTTGAATTGGCACTTAGACTGTTGGCACTGGCAAGCAAATTACTAATTAATATTGGAGTGCGAATGGGCGTTACACTTGTGGCCGATTGCTTGGCGCATGTCTCTGACCATAAAAAAATAGAATTAAAATTTAATTAAATATTTTTATTAGATTATTATTGATAGAAAATATTTCAAAACTTTTGCTAAAATCAAATTTTTAAATAACCTGACAATTTAAAATTAATACCGTTAGGAATTTTTTTAACATTCGGACTTGATTTTACAAGTCTATTCTCAATTGATGCTGATGTTATGCGCAGTCCTTTATTTAATTGCTGTGCCTGCTGCTGCTGGTAGTAAAATACATGATTTTTGTTTTTGTTAACATGGTTTGCTTGATTTTGTTGATATATAAATGTGATTGAGTCCTCAGGCTTAGAATAAAAATTTATTTGTTTCATTGGTAGAGAGGCATTCTTTTTTGCCGAATTTCTGTTAAGTAAGTGCGAGCCAGTTGCTGGCCGAGTTATTGAAAAAGTGCCTCTGTCAGGAGGTTTATCAGAACGTTCTGTCAAATCTACACCAATAAATCTGACATTTTTAGATGTGTTCACTGGTCGGGAATGCTCTAAATTGGACTGAAATGAGTTCGCTAGTGACGAATTTGATCCTATCGGATCGAGTTCACTGTTAGTTTGATGATAATTTTTTTTCAAAATTGATTGCTTCATTTAAATAGGTACTAACAACTAAATGGCTTAACAAGAACAACAAAGCTAAGTATAATTATTTACGAAAATACATTAATTTCTTTTTCTTAATTTCAATAAAAATTAAATTTAAAAAATTTCTAAAGTTTTTTGATTGTTGAAACTTTCGTTGCTCTTAAAAATAATAATTATGTGTTATTTATTTGATAAAAAAAATTTCTTTAAAATGCCAAACTCGGTGTTTCTTTGGTTGGAACATCAATTCGATCACCTTGAGCTCTTTTTTTATTTTTATTGTTTTTTAAAATTCTCATTTTAAAATATTCAAATCATACTTTCATTGCACAAACATTTGATCAATAGCTTAAAGTAAAAAATTAAGATATCACATTAAATCGAAATAAAATTAGTTTAGCTGAATTAAATTTGTAATTTCATTTTTTGTTAATTAATTCTGTCAAAAGAATGGCTCATAAAATCACAAAATAGAAAATTTTTTATTTTAGAACAAAGTGTCACTAATTGGAAACTTTTTGATCACATTTATCTTTAACAAAAATTGAAATATTGAAAAAAAAATTGATTTTCTTTTAATGTTATGATTAAAATGGATTGAAATTAAAAACTTTTTTTTTCGGAAAAAATAAAATTAATTGTTTGTTTTTAACATTTGAGTTTCCAATAAATGGAAAATAATTTTAAAAATAAGTCCTCGAGGAATTTTAATTTTGCCTAAGAGACAAAATTAATCAAAAATAAAGGTAAGTAGACCAAATTTACTTTTTAGGATAATCAGAAATTTAGTAGTATTTCTTCACTAATATAAATTTAACAAAAATATTATATAACAAATATGCATCTTAGAATGACAATATTGCATAATTGACTTGGTAACCATTAATTATATTGCTAGTCTATCTACCTGAAATAAAGTTATGGTGGTCTACGTACATTTTTAAAAAATACACATTCTTTAAATATTATATTGTGAATATAAAGCTGATATTGTTGAAAATAAAAATTATTTTCTCAAGTGCTACAAATATATCTTATTAAATAATTTAGATTGGAGCAATTTAATGATTCATATTTTAAAAGGTATCACACCAGTAACTTGGCTTCTGTTTCTCAGTCATTATTTTTAAATCATGCTTAAATAAACATAATTTTGAAAATAAAAATAAAATACATTAAAATATTCTTTTATTTTACATAAGAATAAAAAAAATTGAAATAGTTTAAAAGCAAAAAAATATTATTTAATTATTATTTTTGATAATTTCGAAAAATTCATAAAAAAATGACTATGGTTAAAGTTCAGATAAGTTGATTAATTAGTTTATTTCGTCTATTGCGCAATTTTGCCTCTTTTTCTGCTTGTTTTAAGAGAAATTTTTTTTTATCCGTCTTGGACTTCAAGATTCTTACTAATTCTTGACTTGTTTGATCACTGGGTGCTACTAAGCCATTTAACAAACTCGAATTACTGATATTCAATGATTTTGTCTTTTCAAGACATTTTATATACTCTTTTATATCTTTGTGTCTGAGTTGATCAATAAAATTTTTAGTATCCGTTAATTCATTTTTATTACTGGTTTCGGAATTAGATCTTTTTGCAAAAGAGCGGCTAGAAGCCACACTCACTGATCTTTCAGTTTGTTTTATTTCATTTGAAACAGGTGGATAAAATTCCATACTTGAATCAATTTTTGGAAGAATCACATAGCTCGAAAGTCTTGAATCAATTTTATAGCTTTCTAATAGAAATAAAATTTTAATAAATTAAATTAAAATTGTATTTTAAAATACCATCTTTAGCATCGGTTTTAGATGTGTCATAGCTTTGAAATGAACTTCTTGATTTAGTGGGTTCTTTTTTGTCAGAAGTTGTCCTGGTGCTATTCAAACTATTTGCTTCTGATTGAAATGAAGAAGCTTTTTAAAAAAATTTTTTTAATTTTTTCCAAATACAATGCTTTAATTTGTCAGTAAAATATGATGCGATGAAAGAAGGATACTCCAAAAGAGTCCTAAACATTAACACCAAATTCCTTTAGAAATTGAATTTAATAGTCAAAAACTTAAAGAACAGAAAGGGAGCAGAGCTAGATTCAATCAATACTGAGATGCTGTAAGTTGGCAGAGCTTCAATTGTCTTGCTAAATCTTAATACAAAACATTACTAAAATCATTCAGATCCATTTTCATTATTAACAGCATCTTTCAATAGATCGTAAATTTGATAAAAATTTCTATGAAATAAGGAAAATATAGCATGAATCATGAAATAGCTTGACAGAGTAGAATGAAGAAGTCAAAAAAAGATTAAATTGATGTTTTTAATTTACCTTTTAACTCACTGCGACGATCAGAAAGATGACTAGTTCGACCTTTAGCCAACTCTTTGTAGAAAATTTTCTCAGAATTTTTTGAGTTTAAAATTTTTACAAGCTCGTCAATCATTTCATCTGGTATGTCCAATTTTCCTTTGTTACATTCTCGCAAAAAATCATCTTTATTTATGCTCCAATCTTTATTCTTGTCTAAATCTTTAAATAGATCGATGAGTCGCCATTTATTTGTTCCTAAAAAATTTTCTATATTTTTCATGGCCATCGGTGTATAATTAGCATCTTCTTCTTTTGCAATTTTTTTCTTTTTTGACTTTTCTTTCTAAAAGTTTTCAAAAAATAATAATTTAAAATCAGTATCAATATAATAATCGTTAATAATGAGAATAGCTTTATTCTTGCTGATTTTGAACAAAAAAACAAACTCAAAATGTTTAATACTTAAGTTTTCTCATTGGTGACAGCATTTTATCTGGGAATTTATTGAAAAAAAGTGGAAAAGAGATGAGAAGCCTTTTTGTTCTTAACACGGTATTAAATGCAAATTAAAATTTGAATGTTTTTACTTAGCGAGCTTTCTCTACAAACAATTTTGTCAATCGATTTTTTGCTTCTATCTAGATTTGGTCGAAATAACTGATATTAAACTAAGGAAAATAGACACAAGACAAAATTTATTAATTAAAAGAGTACTAGGAATAAAGAAATTTGTTAGGATTAGACCTCGGTTGGAAAATTTGAACTTAGAAATGGTAGAATAACTACACATAAAATACAAGATATTCTTCTTGAAGCATTTTAAGAATTGCTCGATGTGCTGGATCATCTTGAAATTTCTTCGTGGAAACTATAAAGAATTTTATCTGAAAAATACCTTAACAACTTAAACAACTTAAAATTGTGAACGAAAAGACTAATACTGACGTTATGGATTATAGCATTACTCAATTTCTTTAAATTTTTATAAAGTATTAAATGACCTCCTAAAAATAGATTTTTTTATATAATTGTATATATTACTTTTAGATATTTAATTTTATTCTTTACTTTCTATTTTTTAGAAATATTATTCTTCCCATGGAGCTTTAAATTAATTTGAAAAAATAAATAACGGGTGTTCAAAAAGTAACGGCCGTTTTTTTTTAAATTAAAAAAAAACATGTTACTCTAATCAAAAGACTATAAAATTTTTTACGAATGTACATTAACTTCTAATGTAAAAAAATTAATTATCATTTAGTTTGAATGTTGTTTATTATTCGAATTAGACCAATAATATTGCCTATGACCCTTTCATCAAAATGTCACCGGCAAACTAATTTTGAGGAAATTTAGTTTTATTTATCATCTTATAGAAAATTTTACAAGGATTTTAAATATATATAAATTATTTTGAAGGAATGATTCATAAGTTATGATAAGATACTTTTTGAACACCCGTTATTTTTAAATTTTTTTACCATCGGATCGGTCTGTATTTGTTTATCAACATATATCATTGAATGGAGAACTCTTTTCTCAATTTCGGTCAGATCTTTTTTATTTTTTAAATATTCTGAAGTTAAATCTAGCTTATTTAGGCCATTGCGCAAGTTTTTTCGCTTGTTCATCCAATCTCCATAGTCAAAATTTTCTTCGTTGTCCTCTTCACTGGAGCTACAAACTGTTTGTTCTTTTATTTGTTCCTAGAAGAATCGCTAGAGACTCAAATCAATATGCTTCTATTTTAAATCTTAATCTACTTTTGGTTTAGAGCAAAAATAAACTTTGGGTGGTGGATAGAAGAAATTTTCAGTTCCGAAAATTCGCTGTCCAGCACGTTCCATTTGAGGTGCTTGAATAATTCTAGTACGCTTTTCTGACACGTTACCATATTTTTTAGCCAAATTATACATGCGGCCAGGTCTAAATATAAAATATGATGAAATTTTTGATTTTTATTGTAATTAAATTAATCAATTTTACATTAGATTTCTCTTTTTATAACGTTTTATTAGCTCATCCATAGGAGTATAATAAAGCTCTTCCGGATCGAAAAGCCTTTCCAAGCAGTAACTCCATTCGCTATCAGGCCTTTCAATGCTTTTCATTGCCATTTTTAAAATTTAATCGATTTCCTGTGTATTTTATTTTTTTTTACACTACTATATAGCTAATTGCTTAAGTGAATATTTCTTAAGAAAATTCTTCAGCAAGAACTAATTTATGACTTTAATTAATATGAGCTTTGATGATATATACACAAAATTATAAAATCAAAGTTTGTTTTTTAAATATGTTTCCTTGGAAACACTTCTTTACTTAATCAAAATCTTAATAATAAATTTTTCGTCAAGATTTTTTATTATCTCAATTATCGCTATTCATTTACATTTAAAAATATAATCTGATAAGCTTATTCTTAAATAAAATCAAAATAGATCTAATAACCTAATCAATAATTTTTCATTAATACCTTAAATTTGTTTATGTAACTTAAATTATTAAAAGAGATAATAGAACTTTTTAATCTTAGTCTTCAAGAAAATACAGTTCCTAAAGCTTGGAAAAATGCCAATATCACAATGATCCCTTAGAAATCTTCTCCTACACAAGACTCGTCTAATTATCAACCTATTAGTATTACTAGCTGTCTGTGTAAGCTACTTGAACGTATTATTTTCTCAAGATTATATGATTTCTTGGAAAAAATTCGTTGCTAATCCAGGAACAATCTGGTTTCAGAAGACATCGAAGAACAGCAGATTATTTACTTTTCCTTATCCAAAAAGGTGTCGAATCATTTAATAGAAAAAAAAAATTGGTTAATTTTTTACATTTCGAAAGCTTTCGATTAGGTTTGGTATGAGGGAATAATTTACAAGCTGACAAAGATAAATATACTTGCCTATTTAATATATTGGGTTAAATAATTTCTTAACTGTAGAACATGTAAAGTAAATATAAATGATCACATTAGTGATGAATTCAAATATCTGCTGGCGTTCCTCAAGGATCAGTTATTAGTCCTTTATTATTTAGTATATTTATTAATGATATTCCTAAAGGAAATCTAATAATGAATAAACACTTCTTTGCAGACGATCTCTTCACTTTTTTATCTATAAAATAATACATAGAAAGTAAGATGAATAAGTACTTAGTTGAATTAGAAAAGTGGCTTTTCAAGTGGAAAATGAAGATTTCGGTTGAAAAGTCTTGCTCAATGATTTTTACAAAAAACAACAAAGAAAGTTATATAATTAATTAAAGGTTTTATGGGAATAAAATCGAAACTGTAAAAGAATTAAATTCGATTCTAAACTAACATTTTCTTCAATGATAGAAGAAATTAAAGAACGTTGCAATTCAAGGCTAAACTTAATCAAAATCTTGTCAAATAAAAAATGGGGCCTTGACTTTAGAACTTTAGGAAACCTTTATAAGTCTTTGACTGGATTTATTCTAGATTATTCTACCCAACTTCATTGTATAATTGCTACTTTACTATTTCCTCTTTTTTTTTTGAATCATCAAATATATAAAAATGTATCCTGTTACTCTCTATCTTAATTTATCTAATTTTAATTTTTAATATTTTTCTTTTTTCTAACTTATATTATTTTTACTTTATTTTTTTTTTATTTTTTATTTTAATCTGAAGGAGCTAAAGCTCGGTACAGAAATACAAATAAAATAAAATAAAAATAAATGTGGTACAAAAAAAATTAATTTATTTAGCAATGCTAATTTGATTATAAACTTCTTCTTTCAATTTTATTTATTCTTAGTCTACGAAAAATTAAAGTTTATTAGAATTTTCAAGATTCTTACCAATGTATTTATTTTTTTATTTTTCTAAGAAATTTTCCTATTCCTTATTTCGAATAGTAATTAACACTTAAGTCAAAAAATGATTAAATATTATCATCTATCGTTTTCTAAGAAAAAGAATCAAAAAAGATAATTAGTAGAGGAAATATCTGGGCTGTATGTTAGAAATGGAAGAAGTTGAATTCCATTCGGCTCTTCTATGTGCCATTGTTCTTCAAGTTATATGAGGTCTAGCGTTATCTTATAAAAATAAACCTAGCTTTCGGTTGACTAATTTTACTTGAATTTGTTCTTACTCTGAATTGTTCAGAATAAATTATTGTGCATTTATAGAATGATCGTCAGTAGCCAATTCAAAGTATATTAAACACACAACATCACCTTATTATCAAAAGTTCCTCTTTTCACGACTTGCTAAACTGATTGAGATGGGTCCAACCATTGATTTCTGTTATTATAATTTACAAAATATATCCATTTCTCACCACAAATAATGATTCTGCTGAAAAACTGTAGCCACAAATTCAGACTTGTGTAAAAAAGCAAAAAAAAAAGCCGCTTTAAAGTCTTGTGTCATTTATTAATCTTCAAATAATAATATTTACTGCACAATCTACAAATTAACAAAAAATCAAAATATTTTCTTGAACCAGTTTTTTGATATCAGAATCATTTTAATTTAAAATCAATATGTAAATATTTTTCTTATTTTTCTAATTTTTTTTTGAAAGTTCAATATAAAATTGAAAATATTGACAGCCGAAAGAATTGTCTAGTAGTAGTGGTTATTTTTAAAAATGCAACAATGCTTGAGCCATTTAAAAAGCTTCAAAAATTTTTATGGAAATAGTAGTAACTTTTTAGCCTTTATTAAAGTTTTGTCTTAGCCATAACTCTCTCACACTTAGTTTATATTTTGTTCTAATCATGTGTCTTCATCAATACCGACTATGTCTTTGAAAATAAATCTACTCTTCGTTGTTTCTAGCTACCATGGCTGTTTTCCTAGTAAAACATCTTCGCAAGCCTGCTTGCCGTAGCTTATTATTATTACTATTATAATTAATGGGTTATTAAAAATATTTAATCTGTATTTTAAAAATATGATGTTAGACAATTGAAAAGTAAAGTACGCATCAGAATTTTAGTGAAACCTTTTTTTTAAAGATATCTTAGAAACTAAATTTTTTTTGAAATATTAAAATCATTCTCTTAAAATGCACTAAAATTCGTTTAAATCTTGAAGGCAATCTAAATATTGAAAAAATTAGTTCTAAATCCTTTGAAAACCATTTAAAAAAAACCTAGAATCAACAATCTTAAAATTATCTAAAAAATCTTGATAACTGGCTACTTTGCTAATTAATTGGTAATTAATTTATTTAAATTTGCAGTTAAAAAATTAGTTTTTTTTAAAAATTAGATATTCTTTTTACTTGGTACTGCTAAACTAGTTAAAATTGATTGGATTCTTAATAATCAAAAGTCATAATGCTAAATCAAATAATAGTCAAATAATTTTTGATTAGCTTATTTATTTATTTAAAAAATAAGAGATAAATATGATTTTGCTGATTAAATGGTAACTTGAATATGAAATTATTTTTATTTTAAATTACAAAATCAAAACACTCATTTAAAAAAAAAATTAGACTAATAATTTATAAAACGATTTAGATAAAAATGATAGTTTTAATGATAGCCGAAAAACCATCATTGGCTCAAAGTATTGCCAAAATTCTATCAAACAATGATTTACAAAGTCGCAAAGGATTTAACAATGCATGCAGTATTCATGAATGGTCTGGTAAATTTATGAACTATCAAGTTCGATACAAAATGACTTCAGTTTGTGGTCATGTAATGAGTCTGGATTTTGTGCCTAAATACAACAATTGGGATAAAACTGATCCTGTATTAAATGACATTTGAAATTTAAAAATGTTTTTATAAATGTTTGAAATTTAAAGTCCGAATTGTTCTCTGGTGAAACCCTTAAAAAAGAAGCAACTCCGAATTTGAAAATGCCAGCTTTTCTTGAAAAAGAAGCAAGAGGAGTTGACTATTTAGTACTATGGCTTGATTGTGATAGAGAGGGTGAAAATATTTGTTTTGAAGTTATTGATTCAGTCAAGCATGTTCTAGCTAAACCAAATGATAATGTAAAAATAAAGATTATGTATAAATTATTTTCTAGAAATATTTTTTTTATAGAGAAACATTTTTAGAGCACATTTTAGTTCGATTACAGAACAAGACATCAAAAGAGCAATGAATAATTTGGGAAAGCCAAACAAAAATGAATCGTTGTCTGTCGATGCAAGACAAGAACTCGATCTCAGAATAGGTTGCGCATTTACTCGATACCAAACAAGATTTTTTCAAGGAAAATATGGTGATTTAGACTGCAATTTGGTTTCATATGGGCCATGTCAAACTCCTACACTGAGTTTTTGTGTTGACAGAATGGATAAGATTAAGTCTTTCAAGCCTGAGACTTATTGGTATTTAGACGTTGAATTACAACATTCTAAAACTGGACAAAGTTTCAATGTAAAATGGTCAAGAAATCATCTCTTTGATAAGGATGTTGTTTACATGTTTTACAATGATCTAAAACAATCAAGTTCGGCTTTGGTAACAAATGTTAATCTGCAAGAAAAAACTAAGCAGAGACCAATAGCTTTGAATACAGTTGAAATGTTGAGAGCAGCAAGTGCCGGCCTTGGCATGAGCCCAATTCACGCAATGCAAATTGCTGAAAAACTTTATACTCAAGGCTATATAAGTTATCCAAGAACAGAAACAACAACATATGCTGCAAATTTCAATTTTAAAGAAGTTTTAGTTCAACAGACCAAAAGCTCTAGTTGGGGCTCAATTGCGCAAGATTTACTGAATGGAAACATGGTCAATCCCAGAAAAGGAGTCGTAAGTTATCAAATTTAGATTTTACATATTCAAGAGGAAAAATAGCAAAATAACATTTGATCTGAAGAAAATATAATTAATTAATTCAAATTGATCAAAAGCTAGTTCCAGAGTTTAGCTGTTCTATTAATAAATTAGTTTCTTCTGCGGTCATTGTTTTTGTTAACTATTATAATTTCTATCCATTTTTTTATTTATTTAAGTTTTGTCTTTTTTTATATAATTGATAAATAATCTTATAATATTAACAAATAACTCATTTAATAGAATATTTAATCAGAATTTTTTTTTGATTTTTAAACAATATAAAAATTTAAAAGATTAAATCATTTGACTTTCAATATTTTTAAATACTTAACAATTAAGGATCAAGGAGACCATCCACCTATTACTCCAACATCATTTGCATCACCCGAACAATTACCAGGTGACTTATGGAGATTGTATGAATTTATTACCAAACATTTTTTGGCTACTGTATTTTATTTAGCCTTAAATTAATTAAAAATATTCCAAAAATTTTTTAAAAAGGTTTCTCGTGACTGTAAATATGAAGAATTAACTATTACTTTTAAAATAAAAAGTGAAGAATTCTCTTGTTGTGGAAAAAATACAATTGAAAATGGCTGGACTGAACTTATGCCATGGAAACAAATTGACTTTAAAGAAATACCAAATTTAAAAAAAGGAGAATCTGTTCAAATTGGACATGTATGACATCTTGATAAACCTAAAAATAATAAATTATATTTCTACTAAAGATTAAAGTTCTAGAAAAGCAGACCAATCCTCCTGACTATTTGACTGAAAGTGAATTGATAGGTTTAATGGAAAAGAATGGAATTGGAACTGATGCATCGATACCAGTACATATAAATAATATTTGTGAACGAAATTATGTAAAACTGGAAAGAGATCGTCGTTTAGTTCCAACCAATTTAGGAGTTGTTTTGGTTCATGGTTATCAACGGATAGATCCAGAACTGTGTTTGCCAAAAATGAGATCCCAAGTAGAAGAACAATTGAATCTGATAGCATTGGGAAAAGCAAATTATCGCGATGTTCTAAAGCATACCCTTAGAATATTCGAGCAAAAATTTCATTTTTTTGTTCAAAACGTCTCTTTAATGGATTCACTTTTTGAAGACTCTTTTTCTTCGTTGTCTGCAACTGGAAAGCCTATGAGTCGCTGTGGTAAATGTAGACGCTTTATGAAACTTGTTCTTAGCAAGCCTCAGCGTTTATACTGTGAATACTGCAAGGATACTTATAATTTACCACAAAATGGAACAATAAAACTATATCGTGAGCTTAAATGTCCATTAGACGACTTTGAACTCTTAATCAATTCAATAAACAAGAATCTAAATCATCCATTTTGTCCATATTGTTTCAATAACCCTCCATTTGATGATATGAAAAAGGGTGATGGATGCATTAACTGCTCACATCCAACTTGTACTCACGCTTTTAATTCAAATGCATTATCCAAATGTTTTGAGTGTCAAAACGGACTATTGATTCTTGATAGCACAACTCCTCCTAAATTTCGTGTTATTTGCAACAACAAGCTATGCAAGCTTATAATCATTTTACCAGATACTTTAATTAAGGCTGATGTTTCGGATGATTTGTGTGAAAATTGTGATGCTCCTATGCTAAATATTGTATACCACAAAGATAAAACTCCACTCGAAAATGGACAAACATCAACTACGGCCTGTTTGTTCTGTGACAATAACCTGAAAGTTTCGATCGAAAATTATCTTAAATTAGCCAACAAAAAGATAAATTTTGATAGAAAAAAATTTACTCATAAACATAAATCTGCGGGTGGCAGACGTAAAAAAAGAGTGGTACATAAAAATTGGTAAAAATTAATCGGAAAAAAAAGTAGCACTATTTCTATGATTATTTATTTTTAGTTTGCTATTTGTTTTTAAATAAAAATTTGATTCATTTTAAACTTTAATAAAGGGAAAAATATTGAGAAGTAAAAATCTTAATATTCAGTTTTTTTAATTGTTTTTTTTTTTAATTTTAAATTAGAATTTAGAATGTTTGCTAAAGACATAAAAATAAGATCAAATAATCAAATAAAATCATCAGAAAAGTAATTTTTGATTTCTAATTTTTTGTTAATTTCGAAATTTTTTTTTGCTTAGAATTTATTTTAAAAAGATTTTGGTATGACATGAAACCAAAATTTTAAGTATTGATTCGAAGTTTAAGAAGGAATTTGCCAATAATTTTAGATTTATAAAAGCTAAAAAAAAGATCTCATCATTGAATTTACCTAAAAAAAATCAATTCTGACCATATTTATATAATGTGAACTTTTTTTCTAATGAGAGAATATTTATAAATTTTAAAGCTTTGAATTAGAAAAAATTAAAACTTTGTTAATTCTTAGCTTTTTTGATTATTACTAAAATCGGTAAAATAAAATTACTTTTCAAAAAAAATATTTTAAGTATATTGAGTAAAGCTCTAATGAGTTTTAACAGTCGATTCATTTTGCTTCGCCATCTAAACGTCAATCTCACTTTAAAGCTTTATAGACTAATTGGTCTAACAATTACTTCTGGAAATAATATTTTTTATTATAACTGGTATTCAAAAAAGAATGCTCAAAAGTTTATTAAGGTTAAAAAAATATGTCCTCATTGACTAAATGTAAACAAATTTTTTACAATTATTTAAAATCATCTAATAATTAAAAAGTTTAAATCCCTCTTGTCAATCGCATCTTGAATTAGCTTTTGATCACATGCATTTATAATTTTTTTTCCTTGGCACACTGGTTTATATAACTTCTTTTGTCTCGCATTGTTCCTTTTTTCACAAGCCTGTTTTTTATACTATATAATGCTTCTAATTTCTTCCGTATTCGATCATATTTTGCTTGAAGCATTTTTGACTATATTTGACATTATTTCCCCTTTATCAGTTATCAGGATCCATATCTCATCGGATATCCATCTTTTCTTTCATGCTTTACAAATACGAGAACCTCTTCTGCTGTTTTTCAGTAGGCTTCCAGAATTTCCAATTATCTTTTCTGAATATCCGTATCTTCTTGGTTTTCATATTTTTGTAAGCTTTTTTTTTAGCTTTGTGCTGTATTCTGCTTTGCGTTTGGGATCTACTAGGCTTCAAAAATTCTATTTCTTTGCTTCATTTCTCTGATAGGTTTTACTCAGTTTCAAATTTATACACACTCCAATCAGATAGTGATCACTAAATATGTCTGCACCTCTTAAGTTTTTGGTGTCATTTAAGGAAGACCTCCATCTCTTATTGATCATTTTATGTACAATTTGATTTAAAGTTTTCATATCTGATGATTTTCATGTCAATTTATGTATATTCTTGTGCTGAAACATAGTTTCAAATATACAGAGGTTGTTTGTCATGCCATTATTATTTTTCTCACACAGTGAATACCCATGCATTTCTCAAATCTACTTTCGCGTTCATGTCTTCCATGACAATCATGAGGTCATTTCGAGACACTCTATTTATAATTCTCGTATTCTCGTAACTAGCTTCGTTAGTTGGCGCATAGCACTGTATGATCGAAAAATTGCAGTGCTTTAAGCCGTGTGAGAATCAATCTTTCATTTATTGGTTCCCATTCCATCATGGCATCCTTTGCTTGTTTTGAAAGCATTATCCCTACACCGTGAAATCTTGCGTTTTTAGATCCAGAATACGGAAAAGTTCATGTTTTATTGTTTATTTGGCCTGATCTTGTCCAGCGACATTCACAAATACCTAA
>PJRA01000160.1:2049700-2086540 GCA_016987375.1 Brachionus koreanus
TTTTGCCTTCCAATCGCCCTCATAAACTTAAGCTTTCAAATTTCCTTAAAAATCTTCAATTGGTCGTGCTTTTGGCACGTTTGCTGGATTAACTTCTTTAGCAACATACCTTATATTTTTATCTAATATATAATTCTGTACCAAAGTGGCTTGATAAGATGATGCTAAGTCAGGCTAAATCTCTTGTGTTTTTTATACTTTTTGATGTTTGTATACTTTTTTAAAATCTTTCCGATATAGTGACAATTAAACTTTCTAGTCATCTTTCTTTGCGATTTAGGGATTGTTGTTTTAGCATACTGAAAGAACTATTTAACATACGGACAAAACTTTTCAGTATACCAATTTTTTTATTCCAACAAACTTTCATTATTAACAAATCAAAAACCTTAAAAACAAACTAAAATCTTTTTAGCAGATTTAAATAATAATTGAAAACAATTTTATGATTTAAAAAAAATGGAAACCAGAAGACTTAGACCAAAAAAAGATATCGATTATAAGACTAATCGAACTTATAAAAAACGAAAAAAAATACAAAATAATCCAAACGATTCATTAAATGATGTAAATGTAGACCTGGAAGATCACTCAAATAAAATAAGAAAATTAAAACTAATGATAATTTACAAACTATAAAACACTTTGATAATAAAACACCAACTGTACAATTTGAAAATTCAAGCAAATCAGTTTCTACCAAATCTTCATCACAAATTCCCCGATTTATTATTGAAATAGGCTCTAAGTTTGGCCATCATTAGTTTCTTCGCTTTTTTAGCAGTTCTACCACTTCCTTTTTTTTTCTTGAAAGTTTTATCTTTTTCCATAATATCTAGCAAACGATAAACAGAACGTTATCTAAATCCAAGGCAAGTGATTCGCCTAACAACTTCAGCTTTTGGCAAATTTTGGTTACTTTCAAAATAAATCTTGTGCATTAAATAAATAAATAATTGTTTAATATGATTAGATTGTCTTCTTCAATATTTGAAAAAATTCTTAAGGCTAAAGTAACTTTTTTGAAAAAAAGCACTTAAAAAAAGCCAATGAAGCTGATTTCAAATGAACAGACATTGAAATATTAAAAGTATGATACCTTAGTAACGCTCTTGAATCCTTGAACTGGCAAACTGATCAGAAATCAAATGAAGACTTTAACTTAAACACTAGTTACTTTAAACTAATTGTGATTTCAATAAGTGAACAGAGAAAAAGACAACATTCTGAGAAGCTTCAAAGACCAATTCTTTTTTAATAACCCACATTTCCTCTTAATTTTGTTGAGGTTTAAATAAGGTCTGAGTAAATCAAAAATTAGTTTACATTTGGTTAAGTTTAAGTTAAGAAAGTCTTTTTGGCTATCTTATAATTTTTTCATTTAAAATTTTAATTTGATGGTTTGTTTTTTAGTCAAAAAACACTGTTATAAAATTCAGTCTACTTAATGAAAAAACATCGCAAGCTTAAATATTTCTAAAAACAGACAATCTTTCAAACAATACTAAATATAAATTATAGTGATTTAATTAATTTAAATTTAAATTTTTGTGTTTAAAATAAAATATTTATATTTTAAAAAAAAAGAAACATGTCTCTTTCTCGAACTCCTGTTCATCAAAATACTAAGCGCAAATTGGAGGCCGATTTTAATGAACATGAAGACCAAGATGGAAAAGCAAATACATCGAAAAAATTAAACACTTCGATTAACAAAAGTGATTTGGAAAGCCAACAAAATCAACTAAACAAATTCAGTAAATTGATCAATAAATTTATTTCTTTAAAATTTTTTAAAAATTAGACACAAATATGCTCGAATCTGAAATCAAATCTAGTGTATTCAAAATAGCAACTCTAGAACAACAGCTTTTGTCGGAAAAAAATGAGCGTTCTAAGCTTGAAATGGAATTTAGTTCATATAAAGAAAGACAAGCTGATGAATTTCGTGTATAAAGAACGTAAAGAAATTTGATTTATTGACTAAATGTTTGTTAAGAATCTTCAAGAGATGAAACAACAGCTCGAGTTATCATTAAGAAATTCAAAAACAAATGAAAAGTTCATTATTAGTGAAATGGAGCATATGAGGACCCAAATGGATGTTTATGATAAAGAAAAACTACCTGAAAAAGAAAAAGAAATAAAATTTCTCAAGAATCAAATAGATAAGGTTGTTTTAAATTAACAAAATAATTATTTTAGAATTTTTTTTAGCTAAACGAAGAAATCGACACTTTAAAATCAAATTCAGAAAAATCAACTATGGATTCGAAATTTGACGTCGAATCTTATGAACTCAAAATATCTCAGTACAAAGAAGAAATTATGAATTTAAATAGGTATTATTTTTTAAATGATTTGAAAAAAAATTTATTTTCAATCAGTAAGGTGACAATCAATGAAGAGCTGAACAAAAAAATAGAGCAAATCAAAAAAGAAAATTGTCTTCTAAATAATAAAATTAGAGATTTGGAAGATGAAAATCGTAAACTAAATGACAATTCACATCATCTAGAAAAATACATTCATCAAAATACAAGAATTGATGATCTAGATAGAGAAAATAGAAAATTGAAATCTGAACTTGAATATTACAAGTTAAAAATAAAACAAAATTCTTTTTTTTAAATTTGGACATAAATTTTTTTATAGAGCAATTCAGGAAAAATCTCATTTATTTCAAGAAGAGCTTGAATCTAAGAAAAAACAGTTGGAACGTGTTGAGAAAAGACTAGTAGATACTCAAGTCGAAAATCATGTAAGAAATTTGATAATGTTTTTAAAATTTTTGTTCATATTTATTTAAGAACCTAAATGACAAATTAAAAATATTAGAAAAAGACTTAGAAAAAGCCAAAACATCGAATCCACTAGTTGATCAATTAAAAAATATGTAAAATTTTATTTTTAACATAATTTTATTTTAATATTAATCATAGGACCAATGATCTTAAAAAAGAATTGTCAAATAGCAAGGAAAAATTGGGTCAGCTCCAGGAAGAAAATAAAAAATTGAAAAATAGCTTAAATGAGAAAGACTCAGAAATAGCTGAAATGAACAAGCGGATTACCAGATTAAATACGGTATTTTTCTTCGAATTTGTAGAAAGATATCTCAGTTATTTTTCTTGAAATATTACATATTTTATTACAACATAGCAATCTTTTTAATATTGATAGATTCAATCGGTTATGTAAAAAAATAAAAAGAGATTGTGAAGTTTGGCAAAAAAAATTAAAATACATAATTTTTTTTTCTGTGGGTCTAAAGCTGGTTCTGCAAATTGAATCAACTCAAATTAAAAATAAATTAATCAATGACATAGTGCAATTGCAATTGCAATGTAAAATTTGTAATGTTTGCTGGTACTGACAAAATTTTTTTAAAGATATATATTTTAATTATTGCCTAAAAAAATACTTAATTTTATTAATTTACGCATAAAATATTTAATTTTGGTATCAAGTAATTAATCAAATTAAATAGGTCTATATTATTTTATTATTTCCAAAATTTATTAATTTTTGTACAAAATATAACAATGTCTATATTATTTAAATTGTGTCTTTTTTAATTAAATCCAGTCAAAATATATTTTTTTTATCAAAATTCTTTTTTAAAACATTTTTGCGTTCCGTTAAACCAGACCTAATTCGGTCATGTTTCCATGATTGCTCAGACTCAACAAAAGCTTCAGTTTCATCAGGATTATGAAAAAATTTTTCTTCAAAATAAATTTGTCTAATAAGTTTTTTTTTGTTGTTAATAGCACAATTATCCTCTTCACTATCATTATCACCATCTTGATCAATATCGTATCGAGCGCATCATTGTCTGTTTTTTTCTTAATTTGTACAATTTTGAAACTAGACTCAGTTGTACTTTAATCGTCTAAAATTTTTTCGCTTTCATTTTTTTTACCACCATACGGAATTTTATATTTCTGTAAATCCACTATACGAATGGTCATGTCATACTTTGGTATATCCATAATCTGATTTTTTTTTACTTGTATTCATTAATTTTTGTTAAATTTAAATATTATTGGTTCAAATTAAATACTATAGCAAAAACTAAATAAGTATATAGATAAAATAAATAATATAGTCGCATTATTAAAAAATAAAAAACCTTTATTTTATTAGATTTTTTTAGATACAAATTAAATAATTTTGTAGAGAGGGTAATCAAGATCTATTTTTTTATTTATTAAGTTTTAACCAAAAAAAAAATTTAAAGTTTTTTAAGTCATTTTTCAAGTAAAGCAAACTTTCATACAAACAATACCTTTTTATTTTGCATGGGGAATCAATTAAATTCAGCATGCCAAATAACAATTGAATTCACAAAAAATTTAATAACAAAACAATTTTTTTTAAAAATAAAAAGGTTTTTGTTCTTTTAAAGGAGTCAGTGGTGCCCAGTAGACCGCCAAAACATTTTTTTTTTCAAAATTTCAAATTATTTTCTTATGCTCAATTCTTTTATCAATCAAATTTTCATTTTATTTTAAATTTTTTAAGTTTGATGTTTGTACACAATTTTTACACAGGTCATCAAAGCGGCTAATTTTTGGTGGTCTAGTGGCTACCACTGACGCTAGCCGACTCTTTAAAAGTCATATTGAGTTAAAGTGCTTCAAATCAAAAATCGTAGTCTTAGATATTATAATTTTTTATATTATCGAAATTTAAACTCAGATATTACAAATTAATAAAGAAAGTTTTGTAAACTAATTTCTTAATTTTGATATTAAAAAAAATATTAAACATTAAAAGAATCAAATAGAGGTTATTAGACTCATATTTTGACTTCAATCTATGAGTTGGGGTACTGTTAACAATCTATTTTATTTTTAAACCTAATCATAACAATGATCAATTTTCAATTTGGAGTAGAATTTCTAAATTAAATTATTTTATAGACTTGATTTTTACTTTAGCATCAGTTTGTGACTGATATTAATTCTAATCTTAAATTATTGAAGGAAAGAAATGGTTACAAAAATATTCTCGAAATGTACGAATCAGGAAATGAAAACTCTGAAATTGCTAACTTAAAAAATCGGATTCAAGAACAAGAGCGTATTATAGAAGAATATAAAAGAGCATTAGACGAGTCTAATAATGTAAAATTTGGAGAAAATGTATTTCTTTTAAACAAAGTAGCATTTTGATTAAAAATTGATAAAAAATAATAAAATTTGAATTAAAAGGATAAATACCGATCGGTGGAGATTCAAGCTAATCTAACTGCGGATATATATTCAACCTATGAGTAAGAAAATTTTCACTAGTAAATAATAATATAAATATCATATCAAGTTTCTGAAATTTTTCAAGTAAAGCAAATATTCAATTTTATTATCATATGGATCTTGTTTCAAATTAAATCAATTTTTCTCTTTTATGCAAATTCAGAGAAGGTTTCTTTAATAGAATAAAATATTCTTGAAAAATGTAACTTATTTTTTATATAGTTTTTCTACTTTTTTTTTAAAGAAACAGATTTAAAAATTCTTATATTTTTCTTGAATTAAAGGGAAAAATTTATCAATAATCCCACATTTTAATTTTGCTTAATTAAATTTCATTATACTCCTGATAAACCTTTCTTAAATAATTAACAGCTATTTATTAATCGTATATTTCAAAGTTGAGTGTTTATAAATTAGAATTTAGTTAAACTTATTATTTTAATCATCAGTAATTAAACCAAATATTTTTTTATTAGCCTTTCAATTTAATTTTATTAATGTCTTAGATAAATTTCAAAGGTTATTTAGAAAAAATAGAACAAACGTTTAAGTATTTTGTATATTTTGAAAAATTTGAATTACGTTTATTTCTTTAAAAAATTTAAAGATAAAATGTTAACTTAGAAGTTTTGTTAGTAAATGTCTAATCGTTAGCTTTCTCGTAAACTATTTATCCAGTTTGTTTGATAATATTTTTAGCCAATTATTATATATGATAAAAATGGACAGATTAAAAGCTTAAATTTGAAATTACTTTTTTGTAACTAAAAAATATTTTAATGCTTAAAAATCATTTTTATTAAAAGGCTTGGAAAGATAAAAATTTTAATAAATTAATTTTTTAAAGAAAATTGATTCCACTTTGATTTAATTTTAATTTGAGTAAAATTTTTATTTTATAAAAAATATCTCTTCATTTTTCCAAGTTCAAAAATCGAAGTTTTAAATTCAGAATTGCAAGAGATGCGTACAAGATATAAGCAACTTGAAGAAAAGGCTCTTCAAGGTAAAACATTATTTTGGCCTTGTTAAATAAAATTAGGATAAAAAATTTGCTTTTAAGGTCTAGAAATTTCTCGAGAAGATTTTTTGCCACCAAAAAGTGAAGAAACTCAGAGTAACTACTTTTTATTCATTTAATTTTATTACAACAAATTAAAATGGAATTTTTAAGTCTTAGAAATAAAGCTGAAAGAACAGATTTCAATGAACCAAAAGCAAATAAATGAATTTAAAAAGAAAGCCTTAGAAATAACACGAGTAATTAGAAGTTTACTTGGGTTCAAAGTAAATTTTGAAGATAAAATTGTTAGATTAACAAGTCATAAAAATTCAGATGACTTTATTTTGTTCCGAGTAAGATGATTCAATCTAATATTACTATAAATATGAAAAAAAATGTATATTAATCCAAAATTTTTTTAGGTAAATCCAGACCAAAGTCTAAGTTTGATGTCATCTGATTTTGTAAAACCATACTCTGAATTCATAGAAATATTTATCAAAAAGCATAATTCAATAACTGGATTTTTGTCAGCAATTTATTTTGATTCTATAGGCTTGGACATAAAAATAACTCATAAATAAATTCATTTTATTAATTTTTTATTGAACAATAGTTTTGTTAAATTTGAATCGATATTAATAAATTAGTTAATAAATTTTCTTATTTTTAAATAAATCTTTTTATTTATTTACATTTCAAGTTTTTGACCTCGCTTCTCTAATTCATTCCTCAATTGAATAGTGAAATCATCCTCAATGTTGTCATCATCCCAATTATCTTCCCACAAATTTGCTTCTGTATCTTCTGATTCCTTGGCTGCTTCATTCCAATCTTCGGCTTCGAATTCTTCAAATTCATCATCTTCTTCTAAAAGACCAAGTTCGGTTTTTTGAGTTTGGGCCTGATTAATTGTGGTTGTATTGGTTGGCTGTGCTGACATTTTTTCTCTCAAATTTGCTTTATAATTTTTTCTATTAAATATATCTTTTCAAAAACGTGTATTTATACACTTAAGTTTAAGTTTAAATATTCAAGTAGTATTTTGAAGCAAATATTAAGAATTTTTTTCTTAGATTATAATTTGAAATTTTCTTTAAATGAAAAAATTTACATTAAACTGTAAAAAAAACAAGGGGGCATCCGGGATTGAACCGGAGACCTCTCGATCTGCAGTCGAATGCTCTACCACTGAGCTATACCCCCTTCTACATTAGTTTAAAAAAAATTGTCAACTTATCTTTTACAAATAAGTTAATTCAATAAAAATGATACTATTAGTAAAAATTTTAATGAATGGGGGTATAGCTCAGTGGTAGAGCATTCGACTGCAGATCGAGAGGTCTCCGGTTCAATCCCGGATGCCCCCTTGTTTTTTTTTTAATTGTGTTCCCTTTGTTTTTTCAGAAATAATCAATTATTTTATAATTCATATTTAGTTTAAAGCTATTAAAGCTTTTAAAAAGCGAGCTAATATCCTTACTTAATTAAAATCTAACTAGGTTTTATAGCAAACTAAAAAAAACTTTAAAGCTCTTTTTAAGAAAATAAAGTGAAATTTGGTATAATTGAATATTTTTAGTCTTATCGAAAAACTTGTAAAAATGTGATAATTTTATACTCAATTTCATATTTTCAGTTAATGAGATTAATTTTTTTTCGATATTTGAAAAATCTTTAAAGTCTAATTAGAAGTATCTAAAAGTAATCCAATAAATAGGCTTAATTATATTAATAATTTTATTTTTTGGTCATTTCATTAAAAAAAATAACTTTATTTGACTTATTTTTACAGAATACATTTTTTTAACCAATTTCTAGGATCGTTTTTATTTTTTTTTCATTTTAGTTAATTAATTCATCATATTAATTTTACGTCAAACATTCGATCCGTTATATTAACATCAAAATTTATCTAGGAAAATATTCTCTACAATTTTAGTTTTTGTTAATTATTATACTTTTCAAATGCATTATTTTCATTTTGATAATTTTCTCTAGATCTGACTTATAACTTTAAGTTTTCAAATAATAATAAAAGTGAAACATTAAAATAATTTCTCATCAGACTTAAATGCTTTTTGTTTAAAGAGAAATAAACAGTTGAAAAATTTCAATTGAACGTGATCGCTAAGCATTATAATGTCATTATTTCAAATGAAATGTCTTGAAAAGATAGTATTTGGAAACGGAATAAACATTTTTCAATGTCATTTGAAAAAAGATTTTCTTTTAATTAGAATCTCACAGAAGGAAAAAAATTAAATACATAATCGATATTATGAAATATATAGATATATATATATATACATATTTATATAATGAAAATTTTATTTCAAATTCGAAAAAATGATCTAAAATTTTGATTTTGTTTCAAAATTATCCATTTTAAAGTATAATTTTCTATAATAGAATATTTCACTCAAATAATCAATTAAATCTATTTAATTCTATTTTTAAGGGGAAAAATAAAAAGCAGTTAATTATAAAAGCTTTTTACTTTAATCGAGATAAACTTAGAATTTTTTGAAAATTTTTAAAATAGATATGAACAATTCACTTTTTGGAGATTTTTATGATACAGAGACAGTTTTGGACACCAAAAAAAAACATGCTTTAAAGCTCATACAAGAATTTTTGACCCCAATGATGTCACTAGTGGGTTTTATCCTAAGAATTGTATGCATATATGTTTACCTAAAACCAGTCAAAAGCTCAATGAACAAAATTTTACAATTATCCTATACAAGCATAAACAAAACTTTGCTTTTAAATTCACTCAGCCAAGCCATATTTTCGTTCATTTACATTTTCTTACCCGTATTTTACTGCAGAAGCATTTGCATGAACTATGGCTATTTGTCAAATTTTTATTATGCTTATGTTGTCATCTATGGATCAACAGTGGCTGAAATGATTAGTATTTTGGCTAATATTATCATGTGTTTAAACCGATATCTAATTATCTTTAAAAATAAAGATATTTTCAAACTTTTATCGTTTCGCTCAACGTGTCTAGTCATAATTTCGTTAAGCTTGATTGTAAATTTTCCCTATTTAAAAATGGTAAAAATTGATTCAAAACATGGAAAATATTTTGTGTCAGAAAGTGAATTTTCAAAGAGTCAAGTCGGACTTTTTTTCAAAAATCTAATTCCAATTATTAGATATTTTTTCCTCATTGTAATTTTCGTTACTATTAATTTTTTGCTTCTATACAGCTCATTTATTTATGCGAAAAGTCGCGAAAAGTTTCTTCGCAATCAAAAACTACTACTTGATGCAGCCAAGTTAAATTCAGCCAATTCAAGTAAAATGGATCAGGATAGTTCTACCGAAAGTGGCGAGAATTCGTATAGATTAGATAGATCGGAATGGAATTTAACTAGAATGAGCCTTTTTATGTGCCTAATTTATATTATCAATATTATTCTAATAGCAATTACTTTTTTAAATTCAAAATTTAATTTAAGAAATTTTTCTCTTGTTGTTACACTAGAGATAATATCGTCAGTGATGCTTCAATTGACAAACCTACTTGAGATCATGTCATATTTTTTATTTAACAGAATTTTTTTGAAAACTTTGAAAAATGTATTCTGCAAATCAAATTAATTTTTTTTAACTTTTAATTATTTTTCAATAAAATTATCAGTAAAAATTAAATTAAGTTTTCAAATTTTTTTGTGTTAATCTTTATTTAAATAATTTGATAAAAAAGGCTAATTAATTTTGATCATTTAAGCATAGTTCTTAACAGAAATTATGCTTTACTCCGAAATGATAGTGAGTTTTATAGGAAAAATTTTTTATGCAGTTTACCCTAGATTTTTTATCTTAATTATTAGAAAAAGAAATTTCATGTTGAAAATGATTTTTTTAAAATCAATATAAATAATTCCACCAAAAATAAAGAGATTAATAGAAAGATTAATTAATTAATAATAAATTTTTTTCAATTTTATAAAATATTAATAAAAAAAATTAAAATTTTTTTAGGATTATTTAATTTTCGAATCAAAAGAAGGCGTTTTTGGCTAAAATTTATTTGAATAATCACAAAAACTAATTAATTATTTAAATTTTTCTAATTAAGCTTTTTTAATAAAATCGATCAGTGATTAGAGAATTTTTAACTAATAAAAATAATTGATTAAGAAATAAAAAGAAAGAATTAATTTTTCCTTGGTAAAAGAAAACATTGAGTTCCATCAGCAGGTCGAAGAGTTGCCTCTTGAATTACTCCAAAATTTTGACTCGTGTCTAAAACAATTTCAAAATTCTGAACAAATTTAGCAATCAAAATTTTTCCGACAAGCTTCAAAAAATTATTAATAATCAAGTGTTATTAAATTTTTGATAATATACTTTTGCCAAATTCTGTCCGATGCAATTTCTAGCTCCAAGACTGAAAGGAAAATATGTGTAATTATTAATTCTTAAAGGAGAATAAAAAATTTATGATTAATTTTTCTAAATTAAAACCTACTTTTGATTTGTTGAATCGTATAGAAATCGTTCAGGTTTGAACACGTGAGGATTTTCGAAATATTTTTCAAATCTGCCACTCACATAAGTCGAAACCTTGAAACATATTTCACAAATTGATTACATCTATTTTTAAAAATTAATTACCTCAATCCAGCTCCTTGCTGGAATATGGTATCCATTTAGGCACAGATCTTTGTTAGAGATTCGAGCAATTTCCGGTATTGCCGGCCACAGACGTAAAGTTTCTTTGTAGACACAATTTGTATATGTTAGTTTTGTAAGATCTTCGTTATCAATAAAGGATTTTGATCCCAAGGTCGAATCGATTTCATCTCTTAATCTGTTAAAATCACATTTATCAAACAGTTATTTTTTTTTCTTTTTTACTTTTTTAGAACTTGCGGATTTCTTCCGATTTCAAGCAAGCAGAAAGCCAATGTATTTGCAGTTGTTTCTTGGCCTTACAAAAATTCATTATTTTGAATTCGAAAAATATAGATTTGTTTTACCTGCCACAAAAAATGTTAAAAAATCATCAACCATATTGTCTACATTAAATTTTTCGTCAACTGGAAATAAAAATAAAATAAAATTTTTAAAATCTCAAATTTTTTCTTTCAAATTTCAAAATTATTTTATTTTGAAATTACCATGATTTCTTAGCAAATTAGTCAATATGTCCTCAGGTACATAGTTGTCATTTTGCAAGTATAAAAGTCGCTTCAAAATATGCCTTTTACCAATATCTCTGAGTCTACGAATTATTTTCTTATAATTATGCAACCATCTCCATTCTGTTGGATTATACTTTAAATTTTTAATAATTTTTTCTAAATACTATATGATTTTTTATTTAACTTACAGCTAAAAAGGGTTCGAATGTTTGTCTGTAAAATCCTTTTAAACTCTCGTAGACATAATGATTAAGTTCATTTTTTGGATCATTGATGGTATCGACATTCATTGAGAATGCGATCTGTATACAGATTTAATTTTGAAAATAATTTTTTAAAATTAAAAATTACATTTGCTATTATGTCCAAAGCTGCATGACTTATTTCTTGGAGCAAGTTTACTTTTGTTTTACTGTCAGCCAGTGATCTTAATCTAATCATCAGCAAATCAATTTTGGAGTTTAGCTCATCAATGGAATTAAGGAGAATACTTGAAAAATTTATTTATCTAAAATTTAGAAAAAATTTGCTTGTTACTTTCGTTGAAAACCATGGTTGAAGAGTACACGACGTTTGTGCCAACTGTCAAAGTCTGTATCAGACAAAAGTCCATCGCCCAAATATCTATTAAAAAATTTAAATAAGTGTTTTTAATTTTTTCTAAAGAATCTTTAACTACCTTTCATTATAGGGAAATCCGACTTGTTTGTAAATCTCGGGAACTTTGGGAAAATTTTCGGTTATCAAAACCTCTCTTACAGCCTCGGGATCAATTGTGAAAACAACAATTTTATCAACTATTTGAAATTTAAAAACTGTACCATACTCATAGCACCTATTTAAAACTTTCAAAATATTGTTTAACACAAAATAATGTATAATTAAATACATATCAAGCATCATATCAGCCAAAAGCTTGCCACCTCTAATATATCGTACGGCTTCGCTTAAATTTCCGAGGTAAAACCCTACAATGCCATTTGTTTTGGGACCTGGTATATGGCTGTATTTTTTTCTTATGAGATAGATTTTATACGTTTTGAATGCAATGAAAATAATCGGTATTAAAAAAAGGAGCTTAAGGAACTCTCCAATCATGTTTAGTTTCAAAAATAAAATTTAAAAATTTTGTGAATTAGCTGTTTTATTTATATCAAACAGAAACGTTTAAAAAATCAAACAAAAACCCTGGTATATTCAAATAATAGAATAAAGAGATTAGCTATTTGATTTGTTAAGTATGGAATTGCTTCAGGACTTTTAAAAACAAAAGAAATTAGTTTTTTTTTTTAAAAAGGTACAAATTTACTTAAAATTTAATATAAGACTCCAGACTTATCAAGGCAATCATAGTTATGTACTTTTATATCAATAATTGATAATTAAAAAAATTTTATAAAATAAGTTCAATTTTTAATGAAATTCAGCAAAATCATTTATTTAAATTTCAAAATTACAATTTGTAATTTAGTTTTTTAAATTCTAAATAAAGAATTCTCGATTTTTGAATCCTAGTCAGGATGAATCCCAATCGTGATTTTTTATAATTAACATACATTCCTAATCCAAAGGCTAAATTCTTCTATTAGAAAATAAATATTCCAGGCTAATTATAAGCTATGATTTAAACTATCAACATTAAATAATTCCTAGACATCTCTTGTTTTATTTTTATTTATTTCAGGTTTCTTGAAAAATTCAAATTTTTTTTTTATTCGAGACAAATTATTTTAAAAGTTTATTTTAAAAGATTTTAAAATTTTAAAATTTCATTTAGTCAATTAGCTCTTTGCTTGACCAGATTCAAAAACGACTTAAAACTTGAATGAATTTTATCAATTAAAAAGCTAAAAAAATATTTTTTTTATCCTAAGACTTTAATCTATGAACTTTAATGATTATACTCAAAACGAAATTAAGTTCTAATTTAATTGTGCATTTAGAAAATGTCAGTTTGTTAAGAAAAGAAAAATTCTCTTAAAATAATTAGATTTTTGCTCTAATAAGACTAGTTTAAATTTGTAATCATCAAAATATTTTTTAAAAAATGAGATTAATCATTTATTTATTGATTTATTTTTTTCTAAAATATAAGAAAACTTTTGCCTTTTTATATAATACCACCAGTGACAAAATTCGTGGATGCGGGCCAGGAAAATTTACAATCGATCAGCACTTAGTTGATCTTGGCGAAGGCTCATTAATTGAATGCTGCACCAAGCATGATTTGTGTTATGATGAATGTCAGCTAACCCAAGTTGAATGTGATGATCGATTCGAAATCTGCCTTAGAACCAAATGTAACAGTATATCAGGATTTTCACGAATATTTTGCAAAATTGATGCTTCAAATATGGTCAATTTGGTAAGAAAATTCGGTTTTTGGCTTTATTGCTTAGAACCTAATTTTTAAAATTAAATATTTAAATAAATGTATTCTATCGATTAAAATGAAATAAATTTTTTCATTAAATTCAAATTCATTCTTATGAATCAAAATTTTTTTCGTTTTTGTTTTTAAAAATTAAGATAAAAGAAGAAAATTCTTGCTTTATTTCATCTAAGAAAAATATTTTAAAATTTATTAAAATAACTTAACATTAGATTCAAATAAAACCGATGATAATTACAAGCTAGACTTACTTTTCTAAAAATCATGGATTTAATTAGTAGATCTTTGTCTCCAAATTTAAAACAATCTTCTTGCCAAGTTTGATAGATAGCACAAAATTTGAAATAAAGTAGCACAAATGTTTAATTTTTTTTGATACATGTAAAGCGAAATAAAAATAATGGTAAAAAATAAATCTAAAATAATTCAATTAGGGATACTCAAAATTTTAGGACTTGAAATATTTGCCAAATTTTTAATTTTTAATTAAATTCAAATTTTTAGATTTGATCAAGACATTCCAGCTTCATAGCTTACAATCCTCTTTCAATAGTTTAATAATAAAGCTTTTAAAAGATACAAAAATTTAAAAATTTTAGATGAAATTAAAATGTTCTGACCAAATTTAAAAAAGAAATTTGATCAAAATTTACTTTGCTCATTAAAAATAAAGAGACACAAAAAAATTCAATTTTATAATTATAATTATTGTTTCTTTCAAGAAAATAATAGCCTGATAAGGCTTATTTTAAACAAAAAGATCAAGATTAGAGCTATCACTTATTTAATCAGTCAAATTTGTCGTGTGTAGTATAGTGTTTTATATGGAAGCGAATTATGAGTTTTTTATCCATAAAGTGTATTAAAAAGCATTTAAAGTAATTTATGACTAATCTCTTCATTGAATTATAAATATTTTTATGTAACTTAAACTCATTGTTTAATTGGACTTACTTTATAAATTAAAGAACACTTTTTTTAATTATATTTTTAAAGAAAAAAAAATTTGGCACACGCATTTAACACCATTTTGTCAATCGTAAATTATATTGCGTGCTCCAAAGACATGATTTTTTTAAGAATTTAAATATTTTAGTGACTCATTTGGGTTGTTTTGAGCTAATTTAAAATATTCTCTAATTACTTCATACAGATAAATGCTGAGTTAGCATTTTTTGGCTAATTTTATTCAATATTTTTACGATTAAAAGATTCGAGTTAAATAAATACTTTTATAAAGCATAAAAAAAAAACTTAAAATGATACTATGAAAATATTGTAAAATAATCAGTATTTTTATTTTTATAAACTAACTTCTTTGTTATTTTAAAAGATATTAAAAATCTTGCTCAAATTTTTTTTAAAGCTCAACCTATAAATATTTCTTTATATCTCGAAATAAAATTACTAATTCTAGCTATATTTGAATTCAAAGAAAATGTTGAATATCGGTGACTATGGCAATATTCAACATAAATCTTAAATAAGATAAAATTACCAACATAGCTATTAGATAAGTAAATGAAGCTATGAACGATATTTAATACATATTTATTTTTAAGTTAGTTATTTTAGAAATTAAAATAATGTACAGAATGTCTCAAAAAAAATATTTTATTCCGCCAAAGACAAATCCATTTATTGGATCAGTTACTAACAAATCAATATTCGATCAATTAGATGACTTTATAAATAGCAAGGCTGATAAATTTTTAATTTTACGCAACCATGAAAACATTACAGAACAATCTGGAATAGGCAAGAAAAGTTTCTTGATAGAATACTGTCACGTTCTTAAGACAAAATATAATATTAAATGGATTTCAGCAAAATCAAATGAAAAATTACATGATCATTTGAATGCTCCTAATTTTAGCACCAAAGAAAACCAACAATTAAAAGTAATTGCTTCTTCCAAAAACAAGAATTTGATTGTTTTATACGATGCAAGCGATTCATACTTAATCGAAAAAAGTTTGTCAAAGATAAATTTGACTAATAGTAAAATAATTGTTATTTCAAACTCTGCATTTTTTAAATTTTCAAAATTTAGTTCAAAATATTTAAAATTTCAAATTCATTTTACACTAGAAGATTTGAGGACTTATTTTTCTTATTTTGCTGTAACAAAATATTTGGATTTTAATGAATTAATTCGAGTAATTCCAATCAACAATTTGAGGCCTTTCATTCTTCAATTACTAGTCAAATTTTTAACATATAATCATCTCATTTCATTTGGCGAACTTTTCAGTCAAAATGTAAAGTTTGATCTAAATTTCTTATTTGAATTTTTGAACAATCAAAATCGAATAGCCTTCGAAATCTGTAAAGTTTTCTCATATGTAAACCACGAGTGTGTTCCAAAAGATTTACTCATTTCAATATTCAGACTATCACTTGTTCAAATTCAAATACCTTTGAATATTCTAAATAGCTTGGGAATAGTGGAAAAATTTTTCGATAGTAAAAGTCTTTATTTTAAAATGAATGAATATTTTTTAGATGATCTCAAAAAAATCATAGTTTCAAACGAAGGCCTCGATGATGAATTATTTCTCAAGCTTAAAATTGGTAGTAGCTTGTGTCAACTGTTACCGCGAATTCAAAAACGAGACTTGAACCGATTGACCAAAGCCGATATTTATTTTTCGTCAATTGAGAAATTTTTAGATTACACAGATTTTACCGATTTATCTATTTTTGAAGAAAATTTTGCTAAAATGTTAATTCAACTAACTGAACGCTATGTTCAGTTTAGTTACAACAACAATAAAGATAATACAGAAAATTTGATCAAATATGCGTTGATTTTTTACAATTTAAAAAAAAAAATTTGAAAGTGATACAAATATAAGTGAGATAATAAAAATTGGTAATTTTTTGGCATCAATTTATTTTCAATACGGTTTTTACAATCAAGCCTTGGGAATCTATAATGAAATAGAGAAATTCAATAGCCAAGTTTACACATCAGATTCTTTGCAAATAGCGATAAATACTTTCAACATTGCCAACTGTTATCTTAAGATGTACAAATACTCTTGGGCTATGTATTTTTTCAAAGATTCACTGAACATTCGATTGAAACTTCTTGGAAATCGAATCGATCCAGAAATAACCGACACCATTTATTTGATCGGAATTTGTTACTCTAAAATAGACAATATAAAAAAAGCATTTTTGTACCATAAAAAAGCCTATCAAATGAGAGTAAAACTGTTTGGCAATCGTTCATTTAAAACAGCAGATTCAATGAATTGTCTTGGCGAGTGTAATTTTAAAATGAATATTTTCAAAGAAGCTAGACTTTTCTTCGAAAAATCATATTTATTTAGATCTCAAATTGTTGATCAAAAAAATCCGACTTTAATTGAGACACTCATTAGTTTGATTCAAGTATTAATTACTTTGAAAGCTTACAAAGAAGCTTGGTGTATTTTAAACAAAAAAATCCAGTTAACATCATTGGATTCGATTCAGAGCATTAAAATTTCTTATCTAAAGGGATGGTACTTGTTTGAAAACGGACTGATAAATGAAGCTATAATCCATCTTCTTCAGGGTTTTTATAATTATAACTATTCAAAGCAGTTAGACAAGGAAATCAAATTAAAATTAATTAATTTACTTGTAGATTCTTATGGAAAAATTGGCCAAAAATCCAAATCAAATGAGTATTTAGTACAAGCTATAGCTCTAAATGATGAAATTAGAAAACAAAAGATAACAGATAGATTAGACGAAATGACAACATGGACAAGAAAAATTGTGGACGATTGGATGAATGATAACAACATTAGTAGAGATTTAATAAGCTTATTTGATCAAATTGATGGCAGTAAATTAGTTGAATATTACTTAAACCAAAATACTTTTTCTAAAGAGATAGAAAAAAAACTAAACGAATCGAATAAACTCAATTCAAAATTAGAGTTAAAAAAAGAAGACTTTGATAAACTTTATTATATTATTGTCGAGTTTATTAATAGGTAAATGAAAAAATTAGTTACTAATTTAAATTTGGTCTAAAATTTTTTTAATTTTAATAGAATTAATAAATTAAGTTTACATATACTAGACGAGAATTTTTTTCATCTGCTTTTTTTCTTTTGTTTTTTGCTTTATTTTGGTAAATTCCAAATAAATTTGCCACATCGATACATACAACTATTGAGAAAAAAGACATTAGAGCCAATATTGATACGATCAAACTCGCTTTTCTGACTTTTTTAATTATAATTAGATTTTGTGTCTGGTGCTCACAGAAATCTCCAAAAAAATTTTTAAAGCATTTGCAGTTTGGTCTATGATTTATCGGTTGACAAATTCCATTTTTTGAACATGAATGATTTAAACACACATCCACTAAATTTTCACATCTAATTCCAAAAGTGAACTCTGAACACTTGCATGAAAATTGTTTTTTTCTCAAATAAATGCATGTTCCATTGTTCAAACATTGTAAAGTAGAACATGGATCTAAATTAAGATCACATGCTTTTCCGCCAAAACCTGCAAAGCATTTGCACTCATAGGATTCTTTGTATTTGTCATAAACACAATTTCCATTATTCGAACATTGTTTCAAACATCCATGAATATCTTTTTTAGTATTTAGAATATAAATTAATTTTTTTTGTTCCAAATTATTAAACAATGTTGGAATATATCTAGATTCATTTGTAACAAGTTCTATATTAGAAGAGTTTTTTAAGTCAAAAATTGAAACTTTAGATGAGTTAAAAGTAAAATTAGAATCTTCTTCATTGATGGATGTAAACACTATCTTTTCTTTTGTGCTAAGCACTGTTGATTGATTACTTTGATTCAAATTTTGTGGCAAATTATTGTTAAAATGCGCAAAAAGATCACCCCAATTTGTTTCGTTTCTAAATATATCTTTTCGATAAAGTGTCTTGTTAAAATTTTCAAATTTTTCTTCATGATTTTTAATTCGAATTGTAGCATTTTCTCCAGTCATGTTTTGAAGTTTGTAATACGAATAAAATAATTGATAATTTAAATTGAACATAACTTCAAAGACTCTATCTGATTCTTGATTTATTTCAAGAAAATTATTTCCATGTATTCTAACCGAAAGATCTTGATTAAAAATTTCTGAGAAATTTCTCCTTTTTAAATAACAAGCCTCATTTAAGCATTCCAATAATGGAATTGTATTTATGTCCAAAAAAGTGGAATTTATTCCAATTTCTGATGGATATAATCTATTTGATCCATTTAAAACATTAAATTCATTTGATGTTAGTAATATTTTAAAACTTGTTAAGTTATTTTTCAGAAGCCAATCTATATTGCAAATTTTATCCTTGTTACAATAGTCTAACAATATGAACTTAATAAAAAAAATTAGTTAAAATTTCTTGATGAGACTGTAGACTGTTAATAAGTGAATATTTTATAAAAATATTAATACGTACATGCAGTCTAAAAGTTGAATTTCCGGTAGCAACCATTTCAACTGAATCAAAAATAGATTTGTAGTAGATTCTATTCTTAAGTAATAAAACTCCTTTAAAATAAGGATCGTTTTGAATACAAGCTACATTTGTATTGTTTTTGATTTCTAGATAAAATTTGAAATTATAATAATCTTTATTATTCTAAAAAAGATTCAAGGTTCCATCTTTGAAATAACTTTTTTTTTAGTTATTTGAATTATTCCCATTCTCATTTAATATAATTTTTAATGACTAACAAATGGTATATACACATTTTAATTTATTAAAATACTTTAGACATAAATAAAACTAATATGGACGTCAGTAATTTAGTAAAAATAGTAAAAAATACCACAAATATAATAAACAAACTACAAATAAAAAATTGTTTAACACATTTATTATTTCCACACTAATTTAATTTACTTTACCTTACTTTTCTTAGGCATTACGCTATACTCAAAACTTAAATTTTGTTACAAGCAATACAAGCAATTAAAAATTCAGCTGTCCGATCTATTTTGAATCTAAGATATGATACTCTCTCCAACATAATGAATCACGAGGCCTTTAACATACTTAAACTACTAAAAGTTTCGAATCGACTTTTTGAGTTGAGTGAGAGATGTGTCAGGGCCGGATTGAGTCATTCTATTCCATTGGTTGTGGTACAGGTGGAAGAATATAAGGAAGGTTTATGATTTTAGGTTTTCATAAGAAATGTGCTTGTGTTTTGCCGACAACAAGTTTTAATCTTCAACAATTGATGTTAATCAAAACACATGTAAAACTTACGGTAATCAACGGGTTAGGATTAAAATACCATAAAAAAAGATTAAAAAACATAAATTCTGTGAATGACACAAACTTAAATTTATTTATCAAAAAAGATTATTAACACATAAAGTGATTTTAATAAAATGCTACAAACACATGAGTTTATTTTTAGAAAAAAAAATAAGTCTAATTTTTATCTTATAATGTTAATAACACATAAATTTTTATGTAAGTCAGTATTATCTGAACATAAAGTACAAGCGTTCATATTTGATTTTTTTGGTAGGCGCAGATGAAAATTTTTTTAAGAATTGAAAAATTGAGTTGAGTTTTTCATTTTAGTCTAAAATATATGTTTTTTTTAACAGATAAGAAAAAATTTTTGGAAATAAATTAAATTATATGTTTGTAACATAAATAAGAAAATAAAATTTTTTTTTGAATTTTACGTTTTTTTAATCCTTTTCACAAGTTTAACAAAATTTATATGTGTTGAATAATCTTTTTGAAATTTTGTTTAGCAATTTTTATTCTTATTTTTATTATTTTTTTGCCATTCTAATATTACTAAAATTATGGCATGACCAATGATTTTTTTGATAAACAATAAAAAGTAGAAAAAAAAACTCGATTTAATAAATAAAAACCTGATTAGTTATATTTTTTTATATCTTTAGTAGTAAAAACTATTTTTGTTAATTTTTTTACTTTTTTATATGGTATGAAAAGGCTTTATGGAATACTAAAGATTATTTAATAATTTTTTTATCAAAAACGGACAATGGTCTTATCAATGATCTAGCACTAGTTGAAATATTATTTACCATTTTTGAAATCTGGTACGAGCCAAAGCTGATTTAAGAATTAATCAAAATTATTGAACAAAAAACAAAGAAAATAAGTAAAAAAAAGATTTGAAAAAAATATAGTCGTTTTTGACCACTAATTTAAATTGGACTAATTTTTTTGAAATTTTGAAATTTGTATAAGAGAATGTGGAATAATGTAATTTAAGTTAAAATATTCAAAATTAACAGGCTATTAGCAGTCATGAACACCTTAAAGATTTTTGTAGAAATTTTAAATGTTACTAAATAAAGTTTTAAAAAAATGATTGAATTTTTCAAATTTATTGGATACAGGTTACTTATAGAAAAAAAATTTAAAAATTTTACTTAATAAATTTTTTTTCAACATTTTTTCATAGTTTAACATTAAACACAAAAATTTGCGTGAATGTGTTGGAGGTTGGAGTGACATCCACTTTCTAAAAGTCACACTCTAAAAAAGCCATTTTTGAGTGAAACTATTTTCTCATATAATAGAATTTTTAAAACTAATCTAAAAATAGCTTAAAATAATTAAGCATAATTAAATTTTCTAATTCAGGAACAAGCTTTTCAAGTTTTTTTAAAAAATAAAAATATACTACAAATTGATTTTAAAATGGTCTAAAATTACCAAATAATTGAAGGGAAAAATTTTTGCTGATTCCGTTTATATCTGTTGCAACAAATTGGTTTACTTTATTGCTGAAATTGCTTGTTACATAGATTAAAATACAATTCAAGTCATTTATTAAATCATCAATTTTGAAGCATTCAAAATTAAACTCGAAATTTGAAACTAAAAAAATTAAATAAAAAACTCGATGCTAAACTCATCGGTAGTCTAAATTCACCTTTGAATCTTTCGCAAGTGTATTGAATAAGAAAAATTTTTTCTGATTTTTCAAACCAATCAGCAACACAATTTGAAAAAATTGTACTATCTAAGCTAAAATCATAAACACAAGTTTGTTTATGATGACATTCATAAATGAAATTCAATTTTCCGTCTAAGCAAATTGTCATATAATTAGACTGTGTATCCGATCCAAAGTAAAAACAGTGAATATTAATAATGCCATCACTTTCGCATCTTATCTCAATACGGCTTTTATTAAATTTTTTTTCATTTGTAAAATTGTTGACTGGGCAAACAGCTCTCATTCCTTTGAATCTTAAATTTCCAGTAATTCCATTTAAAAATTGAAAAAAACTAGATCCAAGTTTTGCTTCATTTAAGCATGTTAAAAGCACAATTAATAAGAATTTCATTTTAAAATATTTTTACCTCTAATTTTTGTATTTCATGTAAATCTCACCAAATTTCTTTGTTAATTTAGTGTTGAATTATTTTTTAAATAATGATTTATTTAAAATTCAGTTTAAATATTTATTTAATTTTAATCAATTTTAAACCAAAACAACTAATAGTGTTTTAATTAGTGTTATTTTTCATTGTATGCCTATAGTCACTCTTTTAAAAAATAAAATGTAACTAAAACAGGGCATTTTAAATATCATTTTCATTTAAATGAGATTTTATACACTTAATATTGTCATGTTTAAAATAATTTTGGCAATTTTGAAATGAATTTGAAACTAATTTATAATTTATTAAATTATTTCTAAAATATTTAAGAAAAAAATGTCGAAGAAAATAAATGAAATTCAAAGTAAGAAATTTACACATTATTTTCTAAAATTCAATTTCAATAATTAATATTTAATCAGATTGCATTTCATCAAATGATAGTATTGCTTCTCTGCTTGAAGAAATTGTTAATAAAGTTGTTGACTCACTCGAAAAAACAAAAAAATTAGATGAAAACAAAAACAAAGATATTGCGTCTAAACTCGAAACCTTAGAACTTAAAGATGACATTAATAAAACTGAGTCTGATCATGTTAATCGAACAGATCAAAATAATTTATTTGCTGTAAAATGGATAAACTTCCAAAACCATAAAGTTCCAATTATCCTTCAAAATATTAACGGTCCATGTCCTTTAATAAGCATATGTAATGTTTTGCTTCTAAGAAGCCAAATGCAATTAGGCCAAAATGTCGAGGTTATTTCAAATGAAATTCTAATTCAAAAGCTTGCTGATCTTTTATTTAACGAGTTTGTTCCACGGTTGCAAAAAAGTGCTGCCAAATCTTGTATAAATTTTGAACAAATTATTAGTGACTCTTTATTAATATTTGAAAAATTGCAATATGGCTTAGATGTAAATGTAAAATTTAGTGGAGTCAATGATTTTGAATACACAAGAGAAATGGATATATTTGACATATTTGGAATCAATCTTTATCATGGATGGCTGATAGATCCAGAACAACAAGAGTTTCAAAAATACCTGGCCGATAAAAGCTATAACCAGCTTGTTGAAATAACTGTCAGTTCAGCTGAGAATTTCAATAGCCAAAAAGCTACTCTTAAACTTTTGGCTGAAGATTTTTTGAAGTCAACGGCATCTCAGCTAACTTATTATGGTCTAAGTTCATTGCACTCAATATTAAACCCAAATGAGTTGAGCATTCTTTTTAGAAATAACCATTTTTCCACTATTTTTAAGCATCCAACAAACAATCGTTTGTACACTTTGGTCACTGATAGTGGCTATTTGAATCACGATAAAATTGTTTGGGAAACATTGGACAACATAGAGGGCGCAGGCCACTACTGTGATTCAAATTTTCAATTTAATGAACAAGTCTCATATGAAGCAAACACTTCGAATCAAAATATCCATGAAAATGAGTATGATTTAGTTTGTTCTTCTTAAAGACTAATTAAAATTTTGATTCTGAAAGCTATTTGCTGGCGTTATCCCTTCAGCAACAAGAAGAGGCGGCCAATCAACAAGAAAATAGGTACATTTATATTTTATTATATTTATTTAATAAATTTTAAAAAATTTCAACTTCAAAAGATCGATTCCTAGACAATCTCCTAGAAGGAGCCCTCAAAGAGAGAGTCCTAAGAAAAAAGACAAATCGGTAAGAATACATATTTTCAAATTTTGCTAATTTAAAGAATATTGATTTTGTTAAAATTTGAAAATTTCGTTTTTAAAATTAACAAGTTTAGATTTCTTGTTATATAAGAATTTTATAAAAAAAAAACAAAAACAAAAAGCCTTATATAAAATAATAATAAAAAAATGTATAACAAAATTATAATTTCAAAACACGAAATAAAAAACGGTTGCATTTTTACTTTTTAATATTTAAGTGTTTGATGATGTGAACATGCTTAGAAGAAATGCTATTTTTGATAATTCCATGGTTAATTTAATAACGAAATTTTTTTTTAAAACATTCTTTTTTATTTTTTTGAAATAAAATTTTTTAAAATTATAAAAATTTTTTGGAAATAAATATTCAATTAAGAAATAAATTAAAATTATTTTGATGAAGATTAGCTTTGTTTCTATGAAAAGAATTTGATTTTGTGAGCAAAAGAAATATTTGAAAGATTTTGAATATCGAAAAATGCTTCATATTTTATAAAGATACCAGTATTTCTGTTATTTAATTGCCTTCTTATATTAAAACTAAAACATTGCTTTTTTTCTTATTTAACTCATGCATTGAAGCTATGAACTAAATTTGGATTTTCAGATTAGTAATTAAAAAAAAAACAATTAATAACTTAAAATTCATAATGTATAAATTGAACAACTTAAATTTATTATTTTATCTAATTTCTACTTTTTAATTTTGAAAATAAAAAACAAACAAACAAGTAGTTTTATGTCTCAAGTTATGCTAACAAGTTTTCAAATAAACATTAATCTAGATAAATGAGTATTTAAAGGAGCGGATTTTCACTGTTGAAGTATAAATTTTTTTTAAAACAGAATTTAAAAGTTAAATTTTTGTTAGACTATTCAGAGCTTTAGAAAAATTATTGTTTATTTTAGAAATTTAAGGACTAAATTTTTTTAAATATTTAAAAAGCATTAAAATTTTAATTAGAACTTTTAATTTTTTTATTTTTTTCTATCAAAGCATTAATTGAAAATACTAGTTAATATTGAAAACAAAAGAAAAAACTTTTTTTTTACCTTCTACCTTTAAATCATCCAAAAGTCAATCTTTTTTTTTTAAACTAAAACACCTTTAATTTGTCTAAATGATTTTAAAAATTTAATTCAAAACAAATGAAATATGACTATACATTGGTATTTTCTTATTTATTTTTAATTTTCGAGGTATTTTGTATTTAATTGTTGCAAGATTAAATTCTATATACAGTAAATTAAATATTTACCTCAATAAAAACTTAATTATTCTTTAGTTAAATTCTTTAATATATGAAATATTACTTAATTCATAAAGTCTTTTCATTAAAAAGATAACCTTAGGCAGCATATGTCTAACATTTTTATTAAATATTTGTATGAAATAAAGTTTTTTTTTTTAAGTTAAAATTTACTTTAAATACTCTCTTAGAAGCCGGATAACTTTTTACAGTTTTTAAAAAAATTAGGTAAATATTTCAAAATATTTCGAATATAATCATGAATCAATTATGTCTCAAACTAGCAAATTATTTTAATATTTTTTTAATTATTCAAATTTTTTTTCAAATTTAAAACGGTTTTTAAACAGTTAATAGAGTATTAGTCAAATCATTAGGTTGAAACATAGAGAAAAAATACTTTATATTTTTATTTTGAGCTAGTGAATGCAATTAGAAATTTTGAAAAACTTTTTATTTTAAAAACGCAAGAATAAGCATTTTTAAATGAAAAAGGAAAAATTTTGACAGATCTTATTAAATCTTATTATGTAAGAAAAGTAACTTAAATGATGAAATTTATATTTAACAAGCAATTTTTCTATTTTTGTGGATTAAAATTTTCAAAATCAATTTTTTGTTTTCGAAATTCACTTAGGTAAATAAAATTTTTTAAATTTACATTAAAATTTAAATAGAATTTCATGTTAGTCTTTAACATTAAATTTTTGCATGAGTATGTATATACCAGCAGTTGGCATAATAATAGTTCCTATAATATGAATCCTAACAATGCTCGATATAAATATTTCGTTTTTAATTAAATTCTTAATTCAAAAAAAATAAAAAATAAATTTTAAAAAATCTTTAATGTTTTTGTAATTTGTGTCTTTCGTTTCTGATCATTCCCATCTCACGAAATCTTATTTTTCCTTGTTAATACTATCGAAATTTGACACGCATTCTTCCGATACTTTATTACCCAAAAAAAGTGTATAAATAAACATTAAATTTTAAAATGTTTATAAAAACATGATTTCATTTTTACTAGAAATGTCAAAAAGGATATTTTTGCTGCCAACTAATCTGACAATTTTTTTCATCTTGATTAAACTTCTTAGACCATCAGATGCTTTTTCAGGTAAATAAAATTCATTCAAATATAAAAAAACAAACTTTACGCATTTAAAATCAGAATGCAAGCTGAGTTCATCAATTGTATTTAACAAAATTCCGAATGTTTCAAATTGCCTATCTTTGATAGCATACTATCAATCTCAAGGTGAAAATCCTCAAAAATGGTGTCAAAACCAATTAAATTATCAAAGATGCTGTCTAACCTGTCAAAGTAAAACTCTTATGCATATTATAATTTTCTCTAAACTTGCTTAGATTATCTGAGATTGCCATTTTGTGCTGACTTTGCCAGCGAAAACGACTGCAAAACAAGGGCTTTTTTGGGCTTATGTGATAGCTTACTTTCAACTAACATTCCTGTTCGAAGCTACTGTCAAAAATCTTGTGGAAATTGTGAAGAAGCTAGGTTATCATGCAATAATCTATACACTGGATGCTCAAGTGGATTTTGTCAGCACACAACCTATTTCTCTATTCAAAGTGTAAGATGTACTTGCTCCGCAGATCGTGGAGGCCCTTATTGTAATCTAGGTAAATAATTGCGTTTTTAAAAAATTAGATTATTAAAAATTTTCTTAGTAAATCCTTGTTTCTCTAAAAATCCATGTCAAAATGGAGGCGTTTGCTCTCCAATCTATGATAACACACAAGCTAGTTACACATGTAAGTGTCCGTCAGGTTGTCGAGGAAAAGATTGTGAAATATGTGATACAGCTTGCTCAACTTTGTCATGTTTAAATGGGGGTTATTGTGCAATTCAATCAAATGGTCAACCATACTGTGTTTGTCAACCAAATTATAATGGCACTTTTTGTGAAAAATGTGATTTTTTAAATAAAAAAATAAAATAAGAAAAAACATGTTAAAGATTTAAAAAAAAAGTGATCAATTTATGCGATTCACATCCATGTAAGAACGGAGCTGAATGTGTTCCTATTTACTCAAATCATCCATCGTACACCTGCAAATGTTTACCAGGTTGCTCAGGATTCAATTGTGAGCATTGTAACTCTGGATGCAACAATTACCCTTGTTTAAACGGCGGCTATTGTACTCTCAATCCAAACGGTCTACCTTATTGCATTTGTCAAACAAGTTTTATTGGAACTTACTGTGAAACAAGTATAATGAAGTTAATTTTGTTTGAGCTAAATTTAAAAATATCTCTTAGAAATAGAAAATTCATGCTCTTCTAGACCATGCTTGAATGGAGGCTCATGTCAAAGTTGGTATAATAACGACTATAAATGCATCTGTCCACGTAAATAATTTTTAAACTTTAAATAATTTAATTAATTAACAAATTTATTTAAAGCGAACTATACTGGTCAAACCTGTGCCCATGTTATACCATCGGATGTTTGTATTAGAGGAGATATGGACTCAAATTTATGCCATGAATGGAAAATTCATGGATTTTGTGATTACCAATACCTGTTTCGAAATGTTCCAGTTCCTTTATATTGTCCAATCTCATGTGGTATTTGTACATATCCGCCATGTTTGGACGTAGACGCTAATTGTCATCTCTGGGCAAACTATGGTTTATGTAATTATTTGAATACAAACTACCCTGGTCTTTGCAAACGATCATGTAATGCTTGCTAGAAAATAAGAAAAAACAATTTTCAAAATATAAATTTATTGTAACAATTTAGCTAAGATAAATCGTTTTAATTATAATTTTAGTCTAAAAATTTTGAATAAAAACATTAAAGAAAAAAAAAATTTTTGAAAATCAATCGTAATTATAAAAGAATATTGCAGAACATTTTCTACATTGTTTTATTGAGTCTAAATATTCGTTAAAGTCCAAAGGTAAAAAATAATCACTAAGAGCAATTTTATTCTGTTTATAATTTGTAGCAATCAGATTGTTTGAATAAATTGGTCTGGATTTGTGTTCAATTGATCTTTCAGTTTGTCTAGGAAAATATCTAATTTTTCTGTCAAGATAGTTTTTTTCTCTTTTCAAATAAGGTCCCATCGAATTATAAGAAATTAATGGTTGATTGAATACAAACTGGCGAGGAGAACGCTCTTAAAACTAAAATTAATTCTATACTTAAAAAAATACTAAAATATTTACCATCAAATTTTAATTCATAATGAGAATATTTTCTTGGTACTTTAATTGAAATAAATATTGATAAATTTTTCTCTGTAAATTTAAAAATAAATTAATTCAAATTAACTTGGTTTAAATGTGGGCAGTTTTCTTGAATTGTAATATAGATCCATCGATTTCATTTACATTCAAATTTATCTTCAAGTTATTTTCTTTTATTCAATTGAAATTAAAAATCAAGCTATTATATTAAATTTTTTTTTAAATTAACATCATCAGATACTGAAAGTAATTAAGCATCACTTTTTACTGCACTAATTATAGTAAATTTATTTTTGTTGCTAAAACGAGATTTTTTTGCATCTTTTTTTATTTTCTTTCACAAATATTTTCTATAAACTAAAAAATAACTTTTGATTTTTACAAAAAATTTTTTTAATTGCCTTTTAAAATTGTTCCAATAAAAAAATGTATTTAAATGATTTTAAAATAATGGTCAAAATTTTTTTATAAAATAAATTTGGAAAGTTTTAAGATTTGTTTATGCCTTCATACTTCTAAGGTATTTTAAATGTAAAATATACTGATTTCATAATTTAGCTTTTCTATTTTAATTAACATTTTTTTCCAAAACTTTTGGCACTGTTTAATACAATGAAAGAAAAAATCAAAATTTAAAGATATGCCTGAAAAAATATTATTCAAAGCTTTGATTATTTTTTTTTTAATTTTTTGATAGTCAAATTGTTTTAAAATAATAAGAGTAAATAATTTTTTGTTATTGTATGAATTTTCATTGATTGAATAGACAAAAATAATTTTTAGGAAATTTAAATTCGATTTATTTATTTTTAATTAAGAATTTTAATTATTTTTTTAAGTGCAGGTTTTACTATTGCTCATACACTCTAAAGATAGCCTTATTTTTTTAATCAAAAAAAAAATAACAAGAAATATAAACAACAATCAAATAGAATTTTTTGAAACACGCTTTAGTCTATACTTTATTTACTAATCAATTAAATATAATAATTTTTAATCAATAAAAATATAATAAATAAAATAAGAAAAATAAAATAAAATTTTAAGTTATTCTATTTACCTGAAAAGTTACATAAAAGTTTTCTTTTTTTTATTACTTCAATTACTAAATTAAAATCTTAACAAAATTAAATATTTTTAATAATAATGTTTTAAATCGTTAAACATAATAGTTTCAATAAATTTATTGCATTTAAAATATAAGTTAAAGTCAAAAGTTAATTAAAAGTAAATAAAAAAATGTTGTCAATTTTTTTTATATTTTTTTAATTGTAATTTTTCCTTTATTGTTTTAAAATTTTGGGAAAAAAATGTTAATTTAGAATCGTTGTTAATAGTGATTTTAATTCTACGAAAACACAATTTCATTTGATGATGATATGTTTTATGCAATGAAGAGACTTTTTAAAAAGTTCTTTTTCCTTACTTGATAAAATGCAATAGTTCATACAAAATTTTTATTTGGAAAATTTTTTCAATTATTTTAAATGAATTAGTAAAAATAGCAACTCATTTATTGTAAGACAATTTAAAAAAGCTTTCTTTTTAAAAAAATTCAAAAGTTATAATTAATACTATCAAGAATTTAAAAATTATTTTAAAAAAGACTTATCGCAAAACATACAATTACAATTAATCATCACCTCATAGATTAAAAATACTGATTTCTTTGAACATCTCTTTAAAATAATTTCAAATTGAAATTTTTCAAAACAAGATCTCATCTTTCTAATTCTTATTTTTTGGGGAAAATTTATTTATTTTCAAAGTATTTTACTCATTATTTATGATACAGTTAAAATTAGCTTTCCGCGATTTGCTTACTATTTTTCCAAATTGATTAAATGATCTTCAAATGCAACACTAAAACCAAAGTAATAGAAATAAAAAAATGAAAAGTCTACTATAGCGGGACTACGTTATTTTTCCTGCTTTGTCAATTTAGTTAAACTAAACTTGGCCGTATAATATTAACTATTATTATTATTATTAAAGTGTCATATATTCAAAATTAAATATTCTTTAAGCATGCAAAAAGTATTTATTCATTAATTTCAAGAAATTTAAAAAAATATTAATAATTTAACTGTTAAATTAAAAATTTAGTATTTGAATTTTTCAACTTGTATTCATGTTAAAAAAAAAGAATAATTTTTATATTTTAAAATTTAAAATATTTATAATTATTTTTGGCTTTTTTTATCAATTGAGAAAATTCTCTAAAAAAATTAATTCAATTTTTTCGAATTATTTTAAAAAGTCCTTAGAAAATTAAAATTAGAAGATTAAGATTAAAATATATTTCAAAATTAAAAAATCTTAGATTAAAAAATTTATTTAATCTACTTAGGGAAGAGATATTCCCAAAAGAAATTTTAATTCCTAAATCTAATAAATATTTTCATCAAAAAAATTTAAAATGCCAAATAAAAATATTTATCTTATAAAGCTGGAATATTAAGCCATTTATTGCTGTTGGGCAGCCAATTGACTTTGAGTTGGACCTTGTTGCTGAGCAGCATATTGAGCTTGTTGTTGAGCAGCCAATTGACTTTGAGTTGGACCTTGTTGCTGAGCAGCATATTGAGCTTGTTGTTGAGCAGCCAATTGACTTTGAGTTGGACCTTGTTGCTGAGCAGCATATTGAGCTTGCTGTTGAGCAGCTAATTGGGCTTGTTGTTGAGCAGCCAATTGAGCTTGTTGTTGCGCAGCTAATTGGGCTTGTTGCTGAGCAGCCAATTGAGCTTGTTGTTGGGCAACCAATTGACTTTGAGTTGGGCCTTGTTGCTGAGCAGCCAATTGACTTTGTGTGGGCTCTTGGCCAACATGAACATCTGATAATCTTCGGTATTCTGATTGTAAAGGTCTAACTCTGTCTGAAAGTCTAGCTTCTTCTCTAATAGTTGATCTTCTTATTTGAATGGTTGGTCTAGCAACTTCTCTTACAGTTGGTCTTACACATCTGATTTCAACTGGTCTGCATCTTACAGCTCTGATCACTTCAACTGGTCTACATTCAACAACTTTTACAGGTTTTTCACAAATTACAGTTCTTCTTGGTTTTCTTTCTGCTCTGACTACAACTTCAATTGTGGTTCTTGGTCTTGGACAAGCTGGTCTGCAGCAAACTGGTTCGCAAACTGGAGCACAAGTGTAAGCTGGTCTTTCATAGCAGCCTTAAAAAACACAAAATTTATTATTATACTTCTTTACTTAAAAATGAGCTAAGTTACTTGATGTTGAATATCTGGAATAGGTGTAAGACATCTTGAAAAATGGATTGTATTCAAAATTTAACTAATGATTTTTGTGAAAATGTTTAGTAATTTATATTCAGGTTTGTTTTGAATGCATGATTGATCTATTGATTTATTATATTTTATTAAATAAGAAAAATATGCATTAGAAATGTTAATAAATAAGAAAATTCTATTGCTCAAATATTCAATCAAATTATCAAATATCAAAAATTTGATTAAAATTTTTTTCTAATTTAAATTTTATCTTAAATCGATTTTGTTAAACAATTTGAATATCATCTTATTATTCAAATTAGCAAATTTATTTCTAAATGAATTGATGTATGTTTGTTTTTGTTTAATTGTATTCAAGTAAATCTGAATTTTTTTTTTGATTATTTGTAAATTTTTATTTTTTATAGAGCTTTTTGATTTTTTCCCATATTACACCGCTCTGAAGGGTGTTCTGAATTTTGCAAATTAATAGAATCATTTAGTCAAATATTCCTATAGTCAGATAAAGTCAGTAGCTTTGTGTAATAATGATGTTTTTCTTAATTTGGTTATATCGATGTAGAAAAGGATCTTGCAGCTACGCTTTCTCGTAACCTGAAATTCTTGATTCATCTAGACCAACAGCAACCGAGGTACTCGGTCAGTTAAGAAAAATATTCAAATACTGGACGACTGAGACTTTCAAGATTCCATATATGCACTTATGTAAGACCACATCTGGAATACGCACCAGTTGTTTGGACAATTTCTAGCAAGAAAGATATAAGCGCTCTTGAGAAGGTCCAAAGAAAAGCTACAAAACTAGTTCCAAGAATCAGAAATTGGAGCTACGAAGACCGACTTAGTGTGTTGTGTCTACTAACGCTTCAAGAATGTCGTATAACAGGCGACATGATTCAATTCTACAAATTTAGAAAAGGGATCAACAAGGTAAGTTGGACAATAAAAAACTAAGAAAAACAAATAAACAAACAAATAAAGAAATATAGTAAAAATACAAAATTTTAATAACTTTTTTCAATTTTAAATTTTTGATTTTTTTATTTTTTTTTAAATTCATCATGTCACAAAATTTTTTTTAATCATTTGAATTGAATCTAGAAAAAAATAGCTTTATAAAAATTAACTATTTTTGATAAATTTTATTTTAATTTCCTTTTTTTGTGATTTGGCTTATTTTATAAAATAAATTAAAATAACTCAAATTTAATTGTTTATTATAAATTAAATTATATTTTAAATAAAATTAGTCTAATAGTTTACAAGTAGAATTATCATATTAAAATAATCGAAGTCTTTTGGCTTAATTTAATTTTAATTCAGATGAATTTTTAATTAATTTAGACGATATTCTTTTTAATTAGAGTTAAGCTTATTAAATTAGATTAATTTTTTTAATTGCTTTCAAATATCTCTCTATTTATTAAGTTTTTTTATTTTTATAAGCATAACAATTTTTTTTTTAGTTAAATATTCTATTTATTGCAGCTTACTTAAAGTAAAAAAATATTGTTAAATTTTTTATTTTATATTAAAATGAATCATTGAACTTAAAATGTTTTATAAATAAATTGAATAATTGATAAATTGTTATTCGGCTATTATTGAAGATTCTTTATTTTATATACAATAGATTCTTTTTTAAATTACTCCCTTGCAATTTCTTCTTTTTTTCAGTTAATTAAGAAAATAGCATTTAAATTTTCAAATGATTAACATTTCTAAAATGAAATATTTTTCTAATTGATAAAATCACTTCTTAACTGGCAGAAAATCATACATGGTTTACAAATTTAATTAAAATTTAGCGTAGCTTTTTTTTTTAAATAAAATTAAATCCTCTGGTGGAAACATTTTAAATTAACTCTAAAAACTTAAATATAATTTAATCAATTTATATTAAGTTAAGTTAAATTATAAAGATTTTATTTGCTATAGCTGAAAATTTTATTCATTTCTTTTTTTAAATTTTCAGCTTTTCAACCAGTTTAAAATTTCGAACTTTGATCATGTTTTGAAACAAAAATAATGCATGCGTTAAGAGAGAAGAGGGTTGCAATTTTGTAATAAAATGAATGTTAAAGCGCATCTAATTATCATAAAGACTAGGATTTAAAAATAACTACCTGAAACTTCTATTAGGTTTACGAAAATTACAGTTGTTTCTAGGCTTATATTTTTCTATTTACATTGACTATTTATAAAATGTTACAAAATTTTCTTGATAAAATGAAATTAAAAATATATTTATAAATTTCTTCTCATGATCTAAAAATAGCCTTAAAATGTTTTTTTAATCTTGTTATTTTGAACCTAACTAAAGCCCCAGTAGCTCAGCTGGTTAGAGCGTCGTACTTATAAATACAGTTAAGCGATGCGAAGGTCGAGAGTTCAATCCTCTCCTGGGGCAAATTTTTATTTTTCAAAATAATAAATTTCTTAAAATTTTAACTTTTTTTATTTTATAAAATTAACTTCGAATTTTAATGATACTTTAATAAAATTATGATGATGTGACTGAGGTTAAGATGGATATTCAAATTTTATTATTTAACACTCGAAGCACCAAACGAGTCTTGGCTCGTTCGAAAAATTTTTTAAATCCTCGTATCGTATCTATAATTTTTTAAAAAATTTATAATTTAATAAAATTATTATAGTTTTTTTGATATATTTTTGAATTAAAAAAACGTGAAAAAATTTTAAAAGATTTTATTGATAAATTATTTGAATTTTAAAAAAGGTTTAATCAAAAAAATTTTTTATAATGGTTAAAATTTTAGTTAAGCATTTTGATATAAAAAAAGAAGACCCAAAAGCCAAATTTATTAAAAAGTTTCGATTTTGCAAAAATAAACTAGTAATGAGAACGCTACGATGTGCAACACAAATTGCTGCTTTGGTAATAAAATTTGGAAAAATCTGTAAAAAGTTTGTATACATTTGTTAGGTGATATGCAAAAATTATAAGAAAAATAATCGAATATAAATTCTAAAATTCAATAAAGTTGTTTTTTTGAACCTAACTAAAGCTCGAGTGGCAAATTTTTAAAAAAATTATTACATAAATTTGCCAGGTTGATTTTGGAATTAATTTTAAAATTATTTTACACAATTAAAATTTATTTTAAACCATAAAAAATATTTTAATTAATATACTTCAATAAAAAAAACTTTGAATCTTTCAAATAAATTTAGGACAAAAGCTTTATTTTAAATTATGAAAATTTAGTTTTCACATAATCCGCAGCTTTTTTTGCATTGTGATCCTTTCGAAGAGCACAAATTTAAACCACTTGCTAACTTACATAATTTAGATTTATCTTCACAAATTTCTTCACATAATTCGCCAGTAAAACCTCTCATACACAAACAAGAAGCTTTTTCAATTTTTACATCGAATTTACATAAGCCGTTATTTTTACAGAACATTGAAACACATGGGTTTAGATTTTCACATTTTGTACCATAATGAGAACTAGGACACAAACATTTTTCAAAAGTCTTGTCTTCTGTCTGTTCCAAAAAGCATGTTCCTCCATTTAAACACGATTTTTTTGAGCAAGTTTCTTTAATTTTTGTTTCACAATTTTTTCCAGTAAAACCTTTGAAACAGATACAAGTTGCTACTTCAGTTTCTCTTTCAAATTTACACAATCCATAATTTTTACATGGATCTTTAGCACAAGGATTTTCTTAAAAATATGAATTATTTCTTTAGATAATTTTTATTTAATCTTTTTTATATAAAATACCTTTTTCGCAATTTAAACCATAAAAATCACTTTTACAACTACAAGTGTATATAACTTCAGTTCCTGTTTTCAAAGAACGACATTCACCTCCATTTTGACAAGGATTTGAAGTGCAAGGGTCTTTTTCAGCACAGTTTTGTCCAATGTATCCCGCTATTATAAAACTTTTTATTTAAAAAATCTTTAGAGATTCAAATTTTTATTTACGTAAACAGATGCAGGAAAATCTATTATGAGATTCTTTGATGCATAAAGCATCATTTTTACATGGGTTACCTGCACAAGGATCAATTTCTATTTCACACATATTTCCAGTAAAACCAATCGAACAAGAACAAACTTGAACTCCATTTTCTTCAACACATTTTCCATTTTTGCAATTTTTTTCTCCGCAATCATTTTCTTGAAAAATTTTAATTTAAACGAAAAAAGAATTAAAAACTATTATACTTTTTTCACAATATTCTCCAGAAAATCCAAATGGACATTCACAAATAAACGCTTTATCTTCAAGATTGCTAGTCGGTCTACATTTTCCGTCATTAAGACATTCATTTTTTACACATGGATTTTTAACTTGACAATGCTTTCCACCATAGCCATCTTGGCAAATTTTAAAATCTTTTATTTCTATTTATTTTAATTTACCTAAGCATTTACAAAAGTGATCACCATTGGGGAGTGGAATACAATCAGCTTCATTTTTACATGGAACCCCTTGGCATGATTCTTGAGAAATTACTTTGGACTGAGAAACTTCAAGACCTAAATGTCTGATTAAATTTTAAATAAAAGCTAAAAATAATACTTGCCTGTACTAAAATTAAGTATTATTAAAAGGGTCGAAAAAATCAAACACTTCATTCTGTTTTTTTTAATGAAATAAAAAATTTTTGTAAATTTTGAGAAAATTTATACCAGCAAACTGCAAAAACAAATAGGATTTTACCTTTGTTCACGAAATTCCAAAGTTGATTTATTTACACGATAGCTAAATAGAAACATATTCATGTTACTATTAAAACTTAAAAGATCCTTTTTAAAAATAAGGCATGTAACTAGGTGATAGTATTTTTCTTATATAATCGTATTTTATTGTTACATTAAAAAAATCAGCTGTTACGCAATCCGAAAATAACAGATTTAAAAAATAAATGATTCAATCATCTAGAAATCCAATTTTTTCTTCGAAAAAATGCCGTTAAATTTCAACTTTTTATTTTTATGAAAAATTTTAGAAAAAATATGGTAATTAAAGAAGCTATTTTTTGATATTGATTGAAATTTTTTTATACAATTATTTTTTAATTCATTGTAATTAACGGAAAATACTAAATAAAATTTAACACTCAAAAACCGGAGGGGTCTTTTGAACCCCTTTTGTAACTTCCTTTATTTGTTTTTTATTCAATAAATTTGATCAATTTTTTATAATTTTTTTTTTCAAT
>PJRA01000160.1:2086629-2101268 GCA_016987375.1 Brachionus koreanus
TTAATAGTTAATAATATTTAAATTATTAATTTAATTTTAGAAAATTTTAAAATTTGTTAAAAATAACACTAAATAATTACTTAATAGAGTCGAGTATTGGTGATAACTCGATTCGAAGCTAGCTTTACACTCAGTCTCAGAACAAATAAAACATAATTAAGTAATTTGAGATTATTTTAGGCCTAATGATATAAAATGTTGGAGGGAGTATCAAAATAACAAGTAGTGTTAAAAAACGATTTTAACTGTGAGCAAGTCCGCTTAAACAGACGGTTAAAGTGGGTGGCCAATTTTTATTGAAAAAAAATTTATTTTCATTGAAAAAAAGTATTTAAAAAAGAATTAAATAAAATGGTCAGAAAATTCATCCGGTTTTCGAGTGTTAATCTAATTTTTAATTGTTAGAGTTGATTTATATAAAATAGTACTATCTAAGAAATTCTCTCTCAATTTTCTCTCGAGATATGGAGGCAAGGAGTACTTAATTTAAAAAAAATGCATGTTTAAACACAGTTTTTTCTGTTATTTTAAAAATGCAATCCTTTTTATTACTAATTTATCGTTATTTAACCAATTTTTAATTATTTTCTATAAATTTTAAAATCCGTGTTTTAAATTAATAAAGTAAATGAGTAAATTTTTGTTTTAAACAATATGTTTTAAGCATATTTGTCTCGAAAATGAATGCAATCAATTAATAATTTAGCAGCAAAGAACTTACTAAAGACTTCGAATCATTTCAAAAAAATAAAACTGGTCAATGTTCAACTCAAGTTTTAGTAGAAAATTTTTTTTAATCAAATTAATCGATTTCTAAAAAATAATTATTTCCTTATAAAACTATGGAATAATCAAGTAAATTTTTTTTTCAGAGCTTTATTTAATTCAAAATCAATTTTTTTTTACATCCTCTGATTTAAAAATAGTATCAAAATTTACGACTTTTTTACACACTTTCTATCTCTGTAAAAGTAAATATTAGAGTCATTCTAAAGTCATTTACACGATCTTATTTTTTTCCAAAATAAATCTTTGATACCATAATATTTAAAAAGCATATAATTTAACTTTTTATAAAATACGCCAAATTGACTTAAATTTAAGTTTTGATTTTGAACTAAACTTGAATATACCTTTAATATTTTCAAATATAGACGCACTTAGATAATCAGCAATAATCTGATGAACATGTTTGAATATTTAATGGAATTGAAATAAATCGACACTAAAGTAACAAAATTAAAATAACTAAAAAAAATGTTCTAGTTTTTTTTTTAAAGTTATAAGATTTTGAATGAATTTTACGGTGTTAGGATTTATGAATTTGAAATAACAATTGAACACCAGTATTTTTTTTAAACTTGTAAATGAACTATTTTTCAAGTTCTTCAAGAGCTTTTTGACCACAATATCCAAAAATAAAACTGCAAATTGATTTCCAACTTTCTAAATGCTTTACTAATTATTTCAATAGAGTAATTCAATCTATCAAAAATTTCATTTTGATATTTTGAATGATTTAATTGATAAATTTACAAAATCAAAACTTAAAACAGAAGATATTCAATATGCCAAATTAATAACTTAGGTAATCTTTTCTGAAAAAAAAAGATTTTTTAAGCTCTTTACTTAGGAATTGGTCCTATTTGATGTTGACTTTGAGGGAAAATTTTTGTTTGGGCAGAAATTTCTCACTTTAACTGAGTTGTCCGCAAAATTAATTCTTAAAACAAAATTTGTTGATTTGAACGATGACATTGTAGTTTTTAATTGAAAAAAATTTGGAAAATGCACTGTTATTCAGCAGGATAGTAAGTTTAAAATAGTGTTGGATGCGGTCTTAGCGAACCGATCAAAAATGCGGACGGTTTTTTGCGGTCAGACGGCCGGTTATCCAAACGGTCTCAAATTTTGGCCGCAAAAAAAAAAGGCCAACCAAAAACGAGCGGCCATAAATAAAATAAATCATAGCCATAAATCGACTGACCTCCAAAATCTTCGTAATAATTTTTATAAATTTCTTTTCTAATAAAATCGTCTCGAGCATCATCAATTAACTTTTTCATTTTATCAAAACTCTGATCTGTTCTAGTTCGAACGTATTGTTTAAGACAACACCATAGGCCTTCAATAGGGTTTAGTTCGCAGTGATATTTTGGAACAAATATGATCTTTATTCCATATTTTTTTCCTAGAGTTTCAAGTTTTTTAGACTCCATGAATGCCGGATGATGAGATAGGATTTGTTTAATTTGATCTAATTTTATTTTTGCTGGCAAATCATATCCTAATTCTAACGCAATACTTTTTAACCCTTTGCTTTTCCCTATATTTTCACCATCTACATAATAAAGATCAAGAGTCTTTTAAGTATTATTTTCGTCATACCAAGTCAATTGTTCACATGGACAGTATCCCCCTAGTTTTAACCTAAAATTCTATTCAATTAAGTATTTAAGAATTTTTTAGAATTTAAATTTATACCTATAATCGTCTAATTTTACAGTTAGGGTGGTATGTGATGTTGCATTATCTACCAAAACTTCAATATCATGTTTGACAGGATGATTGAAATCAGTTTTAAATTCTAACATTTGAAATAAACGTTCAAATTGAGAGATTATGGTTTCATTATTGAAATAGCCTTCTTTTCCAGGTTGAATTGAAGCTGTACATGAATTTTTTTTCATAACAAATAACACCTGGTTTTAATAAATAAGGGTATTTTACAGCTTGAGACCATTCATGATCTGAAAGCTTAAAGAAAGGTGAGCTTGGATGGTCTACTAAAAAATCTGAATACATCAAACTTCTTCAATTTCTGTCAGAGATTTTTTAATCAATTTAAAATATAACTTTATTATTAAATTATTTACCCTTTGCTTTTAAAAGGTTCATTTCTCTCTTTAATCCATCTTGAATGAAATTGTTCCCCGCTTTTAAAGTTGATTCATCGTGATATAAAATAACACAAGGCTTTTCAGTAGGTAAAATCCAACTACAATTTTCTTCATCTAGTCTGTAGTAGTAAGCCCGTATAGCCGAGTGGTTTGTGTGTTAGTCATGCAAGTAGAGGGTGGAAGGTTCAAACCCCACTGAGGGTGGAAAAATCTTCAAAATGTCTCTGCAATACGGGGCGCATGTTTAAACCCCTTTCATCAAAAAATGGNGTGTTCTTTTCGGTGAATAAAATAATCTATAAATTCTTTTCGGCTATTTATTACATCGTCGCGTTCATGTCCCTCAAAATAGAGTTTTTTTGTATTCCGTCTATATTTATATCCCCATCTCTTTAAATCACTTCTAAGCATTGTTTCAGAGCGAACATTTTCATTTTCGATTAATTTTTGACCACTTATTTCTGAGTATTTCTCATTCATAAAGTTTGAAAGAGCTGAAACATTGAAAATACATTCTTTTTTTTTGTCTCGGATTCAACAAAAATTTTAGATTCTGTTTTCAATTCAGGATAGAAATCGTACAAAGAGGATATGTGTTTACCTAATTTTTAGAAATTTAGAAAACCTTATCTTAATTATACAAAAAATTACCTCCACGGCCATCATCAACAAATTCTTCATAACAGTAGTTTTAAATTTTATTAGCTGCTCATTCGCTTGCTTAGCTGTTAAACATTTTAAACTAGCTAAAAACAATTCAGAATCACGAAAAGAGACATTAAATTGTCTAAAATAACAAAAATTAATCAAAATAAAAGATAATTCAATTTTTTACTTAAGTATAGCAAGGATAAGGATGCTTAAAGAACGCTTTGAACAATTTCCGGAAAGAATAAAATCTTTAATTTGTGAAATAATTCTCAAATCAACATAAGTAATCTCATCAATTTCAAAACAAGTATCTTCGAAAGTTTCATCAGCGAAAGGATCAAAATTTGAAGGAGTTAATTTTTCAAATTTGAAAAAAAAATTTTTTTTTTAAAATGGACACTTTTTGATCGATTAAAAAAATTTTAAAATAAATAAATAAAAAAAGTAAAACCAAAGTTTTGTTCAGAATTTTGTCTAGTTTTAGAATTTATATAATAATATATAGGTAAAGGGGTTTGGAAAAAATTAGATCCCAAAAAAGTTAAAAATGTCAAAATTTTTCCGATTTTTTTTCGAAAAAAATTCTCAATTTTTTTTTTAAAGATAACCATCTCAGAATATAGAACATTTAATTCTCTATCAGAAAATGTGTCGATCGGGTAGCTATTTTCGATAAAATCTCTTAAATAAGATACACTCAATATAAGGCTGTAAAGTTTCAGACCCCCTTATCCAAAAAAATAAATTTTTGACCCCCCCTAAAATTTTGCCTAACTCTAGGTTTTCATCTAACGTAGAATCTAAAAATGAGGTCGAAATCCAAATCTGAAGATAGTGTGGAAGTTTTGCATCGCGCGAACTTTATTTAGAATGTGTTATTTTTTGGTTTAAATTAAAATTTGAAATTTTGAAAATTAATCACTTCTAAACATATTCAATAATAAGTTATTAAATTTTTTTCTTATTTTTTTGAATTTTGATTTTTAAAATAAAAATAAAAACTTAATGCTACCAAAACATTTAGAAAAAAGATTTAATAATTTAAAAAATTATTAAAATTTTTTTGTTTATGTAATTAAATTACTTAAAAATTCAAATATTTTAAATTTTGATCATTTTTATTTTTATTTTCTTAGTATGCAAGACATCATGAATATTTCAATTTTTCATTTCAAAATTCATTAGTGACAAAATTAAAATTGAAAAAGTCTCGAATCAAGTGACACAAATAATGGAAAAATATTTTAAAATAGCTCGAATGATGATTTATACTTAGTCGATTAAAAGTTTTAATTAGCTAATTAATTAGATTTTAATTGAAAAATACTCATTTATATTTTTTAATAGTTATTATACTATTATACTATACTATTTATTGACAAAAAAACTTGTATAGACCTCATAGGTCAAAATCTATAAAAAAAAATAATTTCTAAAATTAAATAAGATTAAAATAAAAGTAATTAAATTTGACAAAGTCATTTCGTTTTTTTATTACGACGAATTTAAACATTCAACCTATATGCTCATATAAATTTATGTTATTTAAATCTCAAATATTTATATTGTTTTCATTGTAGTTATTATAGTTATTAGTTTTAATTTTTTTATTAAAAATATTTTTTGCTAAAAAATGTAATTAAGGGAGTTTGATTTTTTTGTCGATATGATGACATCTCAAATGAATACTGTTATTTTGGTAGACATTGAAGTTAATGATTTAGATTTTAAAGAGCAGACATTTTTATTTGAGAAATTTACGCATTTATTCAATAATAATCTTGGTTATGGATTGAAGTGTCAAATAATTGAATTTTTTGAATACTTGTTTAATTTGTACAGCTTCAAAGAAACAAAATTAAATTGCCAAAAGATAATTATTAATCTTAAGCCTTTCTAGAATTCAGATCCATTATTTATTTATTAGTTATGATTATTCTCCATCTTAATTTGTCGAATTTTAATTTTAATATTTCTCTATTTTTTTACTTATATTGTTCTTACTTTATTTTTTTCTTATTTTTTATTTTTATTTTATTCTATTTAAGAATTAGATCTTTAAATGCGATAGAACAAAATCATGTTCAGTAGCAAATTGGACATTTTGCTTGAAATTATTATTTTAGAAAATGAAATAATTAAAATTAATAAAATTTTGTTAATGAATAAAATTTTATTTTAACTAACAAAATATAACGGTATTTACACTAATCCCATTTTGGATACCCTCGGCTATTTTGACGGCTGTAGGGTAAATACGGTATCGTAATTATTTCTTTAGATCTTTCTCGGGAAAGATTAGATAAAGATCCAGGCGCAGGCAGACAATTTGGAACACAAGATGAATAATTAGTAAAACACTGAACATTGGGTGGACATTGGGGATAATTTTGAATAACTGATTGTGGACCGCAGTTTTGAAAATTGGGTGGACAAAAAGGTAACTGAGAAAACTGCGGTTGTGGACATTGAGGGAGGCATAGCTGTGGTTGAGGTTGATAGACTGATGGATAAGATGGGGCATAGCTTTGCGATAAACTTGGACCACAAGTTGTTGTACAACTAGTAAGACACGTATTCGGTTGTGAAAAATTTTGAAAGTATGGTTGAGAATACTGATTAGGAATAGATTGATATGGGTATTGAGATATTTGTTGAGAAAATCCTGGATATGCACTTTGAGGCGAAGGATTTGGTGTGATTATGATTGCAGGTGCGATACAAGTCCCGCAAGTAGCTGTGTAGCCTGAATTCATTTTAGAAATTTTCTTTTTCTTTTTCTATCTATATGTAGCTAAATTTTAATTTATGTTTAATTTATATTGGAACTAGTTTCATGGTTGATAAATATCGAATCGAAAATAAAATGGCTTTAGGGTTAGAGAATAAAATTTTGGATAGATACCAATCTAATTTTACCAATGAGAGAATGTGATTTAAGCTTGGTCATTTATGAAAAAAAATTAGATGAATTAGAAAAAATTGTATCATTTTTAGACAAATAAGCAATCAAGAAATTCACTTGGCATTGTTTCATTTTTCCGAACAAATTGATTCAATTAGAAATTTTGAGTTAGAAATTTGATCAAGCATAAAAACTCGACTCGACTAAACACTGTGTGAAACAAATTCGAAAATTAATTAGACTTTAATGGTCATTAAAAAAATTTTTATTTTAAAAATTGTTTTACAAAATCAAGGCAATTACCAAAAACAAGGAAAGCCATTTTTATGCCAGCGGGAATAAGGAAGGTATGGTTTAGGCACATACACTTGCTTTACAACAACAGGTTGAGGAACAAAAACATCTTGGGTTACGATTATGGGATCGGAATCTACAAAATTTTGATTTAAAGGTTGTGAATTTAGATTCACTGGATTAATGAATTGTTTTGCTAAACAAATTGGATTAATTTGATTCAAATTATCCAAATTTGAATTTAGAAGCAAGTTTGGATTTAATGGAATGTTAGGCACTAGATTAGCAAGGTTGTCATTTGAGATGAAATTTCCAGAACCGAAATTCCCTAAATCTACAAAAAAATAGATTTTTGTTTATTAATTAAATAAAATTCATACCCATTTTTGTGTAAAAATGCAAAAATTTTGAAAAATAATGCTTTGATATTTCAAATTTGTTTAATTCTATATTTTGACATTTTAAATATCTGATTCACGCTTGAAAAAATTTACAAAATTAACAATCTAAGGTTTACTATTTTTGATTAAATAATTTTTTCCATTTTTACTTATTTAAATTTATCTGTATTATTTTTTAATATTTTCAAATTGAACATGTTTGCTTAAAAGATTGTATAAATTTTACCCATAATTTCCTTTATTTAGTTCTTTAATTTTGATAAAATATAATTTATTTTCTTTATCATAAAAATCTAAAACATCAAAAAAAAAAACAACATACTTTTTAAATCAATTTATTAAAACAATTCTCTTGAAATAAGCACTTAATCAAAATATTGACTATTACCATTTTGGATAACCTCTTTTAGTTCTGCGACAATAAGGTAAAAAAGGAATTGGAACAGTTTGTTTTCGTACGACGACTGGTCTAGGAACTGGCACATCTTGGTTAATAACTATTGGCTGAGCCTCACACAATTGAGGCAGATCACATGGCTGCAATATTTCACAATTTGGTCCGGTTTTCAGCTCTTTACCAAGACTAACACCACCCAAGCCTATCTGATTATTGGGTTCAATACAGCAACCAAGATTAACACCACCCAAGCCTATCTGATTATTGGGCTCAATACAGCAACCAAGATTAACACCACCCAAGCCTATCTGATTATTGGGCTCAATACAGCATCCCATATTGACATCGCGCAAACCCAAATTGCCTCCATTAAAGCCAAGTCCTAAAATTCCGAGGTTTCCTCCCAATGCACCAATTCCATCTAATCCATTCATTTTTAAACGTAAAAGGTTCTCGAAAATTCTGAAATAAATTTATGAAAGAAGATTATTAGAAGATTAAAACGAAAATTTATTTTAAAAAAATTGTAATTTTTAAAATAAAATAAAAAATTGTTAGAGCATTTTTTCTAAATATTTTGATCTAATTTTTTTTCTATAAAGCTTTTATTTTTAGTTTTAAGTAAATAGTTGTTTGATTTTATATTTTATTTAATTATAATAATAAAAACAAAAAAAAAATAACTAAAAAAATTTTTTTATATACTTTTAATTTTTCTTTTTCTTTTTGGATGGAGCTTTGTCGGTCGAGTAAGCATCGATTAACTTATTAACAACATCTTCTCTAGCAGGTAGATATTTTAAAAACTCCATTGCAAATTCACCTTTTCCTTGTGTAAGTGATCGAATTTCCGAAGCTAAAAAAATTAATAGTTTGTTTTAAAGAAATTATGTTAAAAAGAAACGCTATTTACAGTAGCCGAACATATCATTGAGTGCAACTTCGCATTGCAGATTGAACCAACCCATGTTAGTTTCCGAATTAACAATAATTCCGTTTCTTTTGTTTATATTTCCTACGACAGCACTTTGAAATTCCTCAGGAGCTGTTACTTCAACAAACATAATAGGCTCAATGATTTGCCATTTTCCTTCGGCGAATGCTTGTTTCATTGCTCCTTCTGCAGCTAACTGAAAGGCCAAATCAGTAGAATCAGTGCTGTGATTTGCACCATCAGTCAAACGAAACAAAATACCAGTAATTTTGTTTCCTGACAAAACACCTTTTTCCAATGAATTATGAAAACCCTGAAGCGATCAATGTAAAAAAAGTTTTTCTTTAATTTCTTGGTAAATTACTCTTTTAATTCCGGGTATAAACTGATCAGGAACATTTGTTCCTGTTGTTTGATCTTCAAATTCAACAGATTGATATTTTTCTGCTGGTAATGGCTCAAGAGTTCCAATTACTCTACCATATTGGCCTTGACCACCTGATTGTTTTTTGTGCAAATAGTCAAATCTTGTTTAGGAATTAAATAAAAAACAATAAATAAAAATTTCTAATTTATACTCAAAAGGTTCAAGAATAGTTTCTCTAAATGCCACTTTTGGTTTACCTAGAATGCATTTACATTTATATTCTCGTTCTAATCTCTAAAACAACAAATTTCTAGAATATAAATTTAATGAGTAGCCTAAAGAATATTCTTACAGTTGCGTAAATATCCAGATGCAATTCTCCCATTCCATAAGCAATTAATTCTTTAGAGTCACTGTCGTAAACTACTTTAAAAGTTGGATCTTCTTTCATAAATCTGTTTATTCCTTTAGAGAAATTGTCATTCATATTTGAATCAGCAGGCTTTATGGACAATGAGACGACTGGATCGGGAACATACATGGATTCCATTGTCAGCTTGAACTCTTTATCAGTAACAAAAGTGTCTCCTGAAGAGCAGTCAATGCCGAACAAAGCAATTATATCTCCAGCATATGCTTCAGTGATATCTTCCATGAAATTCGAATGCATTCTGACCAAACGTGAAATTTTGTGCTTTTTTCCAGTTCGAACATTGTAAGCAAAATCATCTTTTTTTATTTGTCCCTGGTATACTCTCATATATGTTAATTGGCCATAACGACCTGCTTCTAATTTAAAGGCAAGACCCAAAAATTTGTGATTTCCACTTCTTTCAGGGTTTATGGGAATTTTGACTGGTTTTCTAATTTAAAAATAAAAAATCTAAAAAATAAATTAACGTAATTTCATACTCATTAGATTCATCAAGAGCATAATTCGAAATTTCAGATGGATTAGGCAAATATTGAGTAATACCATCTAACAATTTTTGTACTCCTTTATTTTTTAAAGCCGAGCCAACAAAAATAGGAGTAAAAGAACGATTTATCACATTTCTTCGAATAGCATTCTGAAATTGAAAAAATATTTAAATTTAATGTGAATTTTAAAGCAATATTACTTTTATTTGTTCATTAGTAGGAACTTTCTCATCCAAAAACATTTCTCCTAGTTCTTCGTCAACATTAGAGAGAGATTCTTTAAGAATTTAATTAAAAATTGCATTTTTCTCAGTTTTAATATTAAAATTACCGATTAATTCTTGTTTTTTATTTTTTAACTCATCTTTATATTCACTAGGTACGGGTTCTTCTCTCAAAATTTCTCTAAAAATAGCCAGATTGTTAAAAATATAAAATAAAAAATTTTGTTAAAATTTTGATTTAATTTAATTAAAAAAAAAACTAATTTAAATTTCTAAAATTCTCATAAAAGTCTATTTACCCACAATCTCCATCAAAATAAATAGCCTTTTCATTTATAACATCAACAATTCCTTTAAATTTCGACTCCAGTCCCATCGGAAACTGAACTAATGCACAATTATGGCCCAATTTTTGTCTTAAAAAATTCAAGTTAGATTAAAGTAATTTAAAATATTAAAAATACTTTAATTGTGCCGCTACTCTGTTATGATTAGCTCCCATACGATCTAGTTTATTAATAAAGGCAATAAAAGGTACATTATATCGCTTCATTTGTCGATTTACTGTCATTGTCTGACTTTGCACGCCTCCAACTGCACATAAGACTAACACGGCACCATCTAAAACTCTTAATGCTCTTTCTACCTCAATGGTAAAATCAACATGACCAGGTGTATCAATTATGTTAATATTGTGATCTTTCCAATCAATGTATGTTGCTGCAGATTGAATTGTAATTCCCCGCTGTCTCTCCAATTCCATTGAGTCCATTGTGGCACCTACTTGGTCTTTCCCTTTTACTTCATGCATTTGATCAATTCGTCCTGAGTAGAACAAGAGACGTTCGGTCAAAGTTGTTTTTCCTGAGTCAATATGAGCTGAGATGCCGATATTTCGAATTTTCTCAACTTTAAAGTATTTCTTTTAAAAAATTTTTGTTTTAAAATTATTTTTTTTGTTAAAATTAATTTTACTGAATCTTTAATAGCTTTTGAACTAAGGTAGCGTCTAGTATCATTTTTAGCAACAAAATTAACTATCTTGAAGATATTTAATAAATAATAATTACAGTTAGTAAATAATTTTAAAAGTATTACTTGATTAATCTTTGAGCCGAAATTAATCTTAGAAGAAGTCTTGATAAAATTATTAAATAAACTGATACCACTCATTGCAGGCTTGGTTATTTTGTCTTTTAAAACCAAGATTAAATCTGAAAAAAAATAATTTTTTTTAATTCCTAATTATTAAAATCTGCTTAAAAACATATACACATGAAATTAGATTGTTAAAATATCGCAATATTGCATGTTATTGACAAAAAAATTGTCTTTTGTTGCCAAAATTTAAATATATAGTTTTTTCTTTTTAACAATCAAAAATTTTAATTGACTAATTTCAAACAATTTGTATGTATTCAATTTATTATTTATCAAAAATAAATTCTAGATAAGCTGGATAGGTTTTGCTATCGCTTAAAATTAATTTTTGTACAATATTAATCTATAATAAAAATAATGTATATAATTAACAAATTAGAATAATTCTTTCTAAGAAATTTGAAAAATTTTTCATTAAATTACTCTAAAAACAAAAATAAAAAAAAATACTTTAATAAATTAATATTGGTATAATCAATTTTCATCTTTTTTTCATTCATGGTGATTGTAGATTCAATTAAACAATAAGAAAAAGTTTTTATACATTGTCCAATTTTAATATTTAAAAAAAAATTTTTTAAGCTATTAAAGGGTTTAGATTAAAAAATGGCACAAAATTAATTTTCTCATAAAAATTTTTTATTTGACAAAAGGTTTTAGATCGATATTGTTCAGGCAAGTCCGAATTTGATTTCGATTTGCTTAAGATTTTTGGCTTTCCAATAACTCTCACATACCTTCAAATTATCTATTAGTTTACAAATTTCCACAAAAATCATCGATTGGTCGTGCTTTTGGTACGTTTACTTGATTCTCTTCTTACTTTACTGGACTCTATCGAAGTTTCAACTATTTGAAATAATTTTTTAATTTAAAGCTAGGATCAGTCTGATTTTAAATTTTGAAAAAAAATTATTAAAGGTCTGGTCCACTCTTAGGGAAAATTAAATTTAACTTTTGTGCTATTTTGATCCTATATCCGATACCCGTTACAATTTGAATTGGAAATTTGTGAAAGCATAATTTTTTTAATTTATATCTGATAAATAAAATATATGGATATTAAAATTCAAAGTTCAAAAATTATGAAATTTCTTTAATTTTTCTTAATTGATTTAAAATAATTTAGAATTTTGCAATTTTTTTATGATTAATATCAGTGCTTTTTTCATACTGGCTACTTAGAACCTGTACATTGATTATTTGTATGGCATGTATTTGATTTACATTCAGCATCATCAATACATGCTTTTCCGTTTTTTATTGAGCATCTGTTTGTTTGATTTTCGGTATAAGGCGAGTTGCATCTATTGAATAAAAATAAATTTATCATGATATATAATAAATAATCTAATAAATGATTACGAGCAAACGTTTCCTGAACAAAAAGTGGTTATAAAAATTGAAGATGGGGACTGATTTGTACCAGATATGCTTCTTCCTAAACATTCAGAGTCTGAACTGCATGGGGAACCAACAGGATCTATTTAGAATTTAAAAATTATCAATATAATAAACCAAAAGTACTAATTATCGTTGTCGTTGTAGTAGTTGATGTTGTTGTAGTAGTTGATGTTGTTGTAGTAGTTGATGTTGTTGTAGTTGTTGATGTCGTTGTAGTAGTTGATCTTGTTGTAGTTGTTGATGTCGTTGTAGTAGTTGGTGTTGTTGTAGTAGTTGATGTCGTTGTAGTAGTTGGTGTTGTTGTAGTAGTTGATGTTGTTGCAGTGGTTGATGTCGTTGTAGTAGTTGATGCTGTTGTAGTAGTTGATGTTGTTGTAGTTGTTGATGTCGTTGTAGTAGTTTGTGTTGTTGTAGTAGTTGATGTTGTTATAGTAGTTGATGCTGTTGTAGTAGTTGATGTTGTTGTAGTTGTTGATGTCGTTGTAGTAGTTGGTGTTGTTGTAGTAGTTGATGTTGTTGCAGTGGTTGATGTCGTTATAGTAGTTGATGCTGTTGTAGTAGTTGATGTTGTTGTAGTTGTTGATGTTGTTGCAGTGGTTGATGTCGTTGCTAAAGCTTCAGATGTTGTTAAATGAATTTTACATTTAGGCTTTGTATTTTCAACATGATTCTGATAAATCAACCATATTGTTCCAAGTGTTAGGAGATAGAAAATAGTAAAATGCACAATAGCTAGGTAAGAGCAAAAACATAACTTACTGGACATTTTTTACTTGATTTTCTAAAAAATTTTCTAATTATCAACTTAAAAAGGATTCAGTCGTTTTCTAACTGTCATGTTATTTATTTTATATTTGACTTTAAAATTAGTTTTAAACACCTATTAAAATGAATTTTTTTAAATAAATATACAATATTTTTCTATAAATCTTAGTTGAGTTATTTACATAATCATGATTTTAAAAGATTAAACAAGAACTCGGTATTTTCTTAGAATTAAAATTTATTCAACCTTGTTCTATGAGTTTATTTAGTTTTGATGGATAATTATTTAAGACTATGAATTTATGAACAAAAATAAAATTTAATTTTTTTTTAAAATCTAAAATTGTTGCTGTAAATTGAATCATTTGATAAAAAGTTTGAATCACATGTATTAAGTTTGTTCAGTAACTCTCTAAAATGAAATTCAAAATTCAAAATGCCATTCATTTAGAATTAACATATTAAACGGAAAAAATGCAGAAACATGTTGTGAGCTGTTTCAAAACAAATTCAATGAAATAATACTAAGAAATATTTCGAGAAAAGAGTGTTGGTAGACGGAGTGAATAAAAATTAACCGAGATATTAAACAAGCATGTCAACTAAAATTCGGGGCTTTTCAAACAACAGTAGCTAAAATCTAAATTCCACTACTAGGCTTGAAGAGTTAAAGCGCTGGTCAAGTTAGCTCATAGACTCTATGAAAAGTCAATAATCGATAAGTGTAAATCGAATCCAAAGCTGCTATTCTCCTATGTGAATAGTAAGAAAAATGTCAAGAGCAAAATTAGATTGCTGACTTAAAAATTTGGAAATCAATTGATTAAAGGCAATGACATTGCAAAATGTGTAAATGATCTTTTTTTCAGCTCATTTTAAGCGGATGATTAGTTAAATAGTGAACTAGATTTTCCCTTGAGAGCTTGTGTAAATCGCATTTTAAATCCAGAATTGGTCTTCAGTCCAGCTGCTTTAAAAAAAGAGACATGATGAGCTAGACAGAAACAAATCAATAGACACCGATGGCATACATCTATATGTACTTAGAGAGTGCAGCGATTTATTATGTGAACCGCTGTCTTTTTTGTTTAAGTTATCATTAGAGTCTAGTATGATACGAGCGTGTTGGAAAAGAGCTAATGTTACTTCATTATACAATAAGAAAGGTGGTAAAACAAATCTAGAAAACTATCGTCCAATATCGCTTTTTTCGATATTAATAAAAGAAAGGGAGAAGCTAAAAAGAGATGAAATGGTAATCCTGTGTAACCAACTTGCTAGGAAGCTTAGATATTATTAATGAGGCCTTGAGTAG
>PJRA01000160.1:2101318-2167990 GCA_016987375.1 Brachionus koreanus
ATGGATTTATCGGTAAGCTTTTGGCATGGCTCGAAAATTTTCTACAAGATAGGAAACAGAGAGTTATAATAGGCCAGTATGAATCTGATAGTGTTCCACAAGGTTCAGTACTTGGTCCATTACCTTTCCTGATATTCATAAATGATTTTCCAGATTAGTAAATGTTTGCGGATGACAGCCAATTGATTAGCGTCATTAGAAATAAATATGATCAAATACTAATGAAAGATGACATTGACAAGATGGTTTAGTCGTCGAAACGTTGGAGTATGGAATTTAATGAATCAAAGTGTAAAGTAATGTATATTGGCAAAAGATTGATAGCCAAAAAATCTCAATATTAAATGCTGATGATTTGAGAGTTAAATTAGCTGAGACTCCTTTTGAGCACGATCTTGGTGTAATGGTGAACAACAAACTCAAATGAAATGATCAAATTGACATCTGCGTTAAAAAAGCTAACAATATGCTTGGTATTCTCAAAAAACGTTCGTGTATTGGGATTCTCAATCGTTTTTGAAACTTTATAAGACCACATCTAGAATACTGTGCACCTGCCTGGAATCGATATTTAAAGAAGGAAAAACTTAAACTTGAACAGGTACAAAGAAGAGCAATATAACTTGTTCCACAAATAAGAAGTTTGAACTAAGAGTCAAGGTTAGCTAATTTAGGATTAGAAAAACTAAAAGATAGGCGAGAGCGTGGGGATCTATTACAATTCTATAAAATCGACAAAAAGTACAATCATGTTAGTCTTCCTGCTTTATCAGTTTAGTTTAACTAAACTTGACCGTAGAATATTAACTATTATTATTATTAAAAAATGTTAGAATAATAAAGCTTTGATAGGAAATTTCATTGTGAAGCTATATCAACTCGATTTAATTTTGATCATTTTGATCATAAACTTAGTAAATTTTGAAAATAAATTGATAAAATTCAATTTTAGTTGATTTTTAAAATCAATTTTAATTGAAAATCTGAACTTTTTTTGGCAAAGTAAACATTTTTTTTTTTTGATAAAATTTTATTATTTGAAAGTATAAAATACAAAGTTTTGAAATGTAACAATTTTTTTAAAAAACTACCTTAAAATTTAACTGAGCATTTAAAATATAGTTTTTGTGAAAATTTGCAAAATAAAATTTGATCAAAAAATTTTATTTTCTGGCATAAAAACATTTTTGAAATTGTTCATATTTGAAAATTTTAAAATAAGCTCCGAATTTGCAAAATACTTTCCAGTATTTGAAAAAAGAGTGTTCAATCAAATTTAAAATTCGATTGAAAATGAAAATTAGTTCTCATTTAGTGCTTTTTTCAAATCATTCATTCAAATATCCAAGCATTGAAAATTTAATTCAATAATTTTTTTTTAAATTTGTAAAACATAATCTATGAATAAATTTATAAATTAAAAGAAATACATTTAGTTTTGAATTTTTAAAAGAGTTAACTGAACGAAATACGCTTTATTAAAAGATCATGTATATTTATCCTCAGTTGAAAGTCTTAAAAGACTAAATTTTATTTATCAAAAGCATTCTCTTTTTTTCTAATTTTGGCTCAATTTTTGATAAAAACTCTAACAATGCTTAAAATCGTAATTTTACTTGGCTATTTCATTTTGCTCCAAACACAGACGTTCAATGCGGCACCATATGAAATCAATGACCATGCTTCGACCGAAAACAACACCTGGTCTGACTTAAACAAAACTGTAAAAATTTTTAACCGATCTAACATCATTTTATCCGAATTTTCGAATATTAAAAACACAACTTGGTCTCTTTTTGACATTGATTTTGACGAAATTCAGGAAAATTCCACAGACCTTAATTTATCTAATGTTTCAAATACCACCAACTCAATGTTTGTTAAAAGTAAAAATTTAGAAAACAATTTCACAATTAATCATAATTTTACAATTCAACTACCGGTTATTTCTAATTCAACAATTGAATTGAAAGAATTAAATGTTTCAAGTGTTAGTCCCCTTGTCGAAATAATAGATCCAGTTCCTGATAATCAAACATTAAATTTAGACTCAGATTTTAACTCAACTTTTATTGATGGAACAATTCAATTCGATCAAATAGTAGTTAGCAGTCAAGATGAGTTTATTAGTCCGATTGAAAACTCGACTTCAGTTAATCAGGAACAAATTGCTGATGTAAAAGCAAATATAACAGGAGAATTTTTTCCAATTTTTTCAAGTCTAGTCATGAATGAGTCTAATCTGTTTGAATTTAATACTTATATCAATTTGATATCTATTGATTCATTGAATGAAAATTGTTTATCATTGGATATATATGCTTTGGAAGCAAGCGTAAGATTAAAATTGAAAAATAGAAAAAAGATTTAAATTTTATTTTATTTATTAGATTAAGCATTCTATAATTAAATATATAAATCCAAAGATTGGTTATTTTTGTGTTAAATTGAAATTTGACCCAAGCATTGATCAAATGATGAATGTTCAAGAGGTGCTTCCATTGAACTTAACTGTTCACATTAAGAGCCCAATAGAAATAACCGAAACTCAATTTAGAAAAGCTTTGGTTGAATATTCAGCTAATACAAAACGCTGTGTAATGCAAAATAATACAGAAATTAGATGCTCTTTGTTTAGATCCAAGGACTCTAATAGTTTGTTGAGAATCTCTGATTACTGGATAGAGCTAGATGAATTTATTCCAACTCAAGGTGAATAAAAAAAATCTTATTTATTTTCTAAAATATAATTTATTTTTGAATTTGAAGAAAAATTGAGTGGAAATGAATATGAAATTTTCACCTATAAGCCTGTTTGGATAGTTGGCCTTGCCATAATCGGTGGCATTATAGCAATATTTTTCTTAGGGTGTATTATTGCTATATGTTATACTAGAAGACCATATAGACGATGTGGCAAAGTTTACGAAATTGATTCAGCAACTAGAAAAAATAACCAACCATTTATTCCTGGAGTTCATCCAGCCACCAAAGCATCTGCAATCACTAAAACAAAAGAAATGTATTATCAATAATAATTTTTAGAATATTTTTTTAAATCGAATCGGACTATCATCCAGAACAATTTTTATTCAAATTTTTTAATATTTATTTAATTAACGTGTAATTTTGTCTATAATTTTTAAAAATTTATAGTTTAATTCGAATAAAATTTCATTTTTACTTCAATTTTTTATTATACTATTTATAATACTAACGATTCGAAATAATTTATAATTAAGTTAAAATTGCGGTCGCAATTTTAAATTATTTAAGCAAAAATAGAATATTATAAAATGGTTTAATTCAAAATCAGAATATTAAATTACAAAAATTTATCGTAAAATTTTTTTTTTAAATTCAATTAACTGTTATTAATACATTTATTAATTAAAGCTTCTAAGGCAATGTTAAAGAAGAAAAATTTATTCATAAATTGTTTATTCTTGTAATAGAAAAACTATCATTTACAATTTTTAAACAAATTGTATCATAACTAACTTAGTTTGTTAGGAAAAATTTTATTTAGTTAAAAGTGAATTTGATCAAAGATCTTAGGTGTTTTTACTTCATTATCCAGACAATTTATGAAAAGATTTTTTTCTTATCTGAGCATAGAATGGAAGATTATTTCATCATCTTTATAAGATATTTTTTTGCACAAAGAACATAACAACAATATCCTATTTATCACAAATTTTCCAAAATTTCATTTAGTTATTCCAAGTAAAGAGCCAGACTGATAACAATGAAAATTTATTTGTAAAAATTGTTTATTTAAAAAATAATTCTATTAAAAGTTAAAAAAATAATATTAACTAAAACGCATAAATTTATTTGACCAAGTGAAAAATTAAATACTCTGTTTGAAAAATTATTTACTTTTGATAAAAAACTTTTGGCTGTTCTCTTTCTTAGAACATTGGTAAGATCATAATCTTTCAGTAGTAGTTCACAAACTATTTTTGATTTGTTGAATTCATTCTTTTTGAAAATAAAAGGCCCAGCTTTGGCCCTGTATATTTGTAAATAATGCGAATTTTCTGTAAAATCAACTGCTTTATCTTTTTTTTCATTTTTTAATTCATCATTTGAATCATCCTCGAACTTAATTCTAAAGCTAATCAAACTTTTTAATTCCTTTTCCAAATGTGCTCTATGATAATCTGACAAAAATTTAGGCATTGTTATATCTAGAATGCATTCTACTTTTAATTCTGATCCAAAATCATCAATTGATATTTCCAAATCATCATAATAAGCTAAAGTGTAAATTTTTTTATATTTATTATTATAATTAATATTTTCAATCAAATTGTTGCTATCTAATTCATATTCATCGTCTCTATAACTAATATCTTTTGCATTTTCCTTGAAAAAATGAATTGGCTCGTAGTGATCGAGTAGATTTTTTTGTTTTTCATATTTTAAAAGAAGCAAATCATTACCAACAAGCGTTTCATTCGAAAACCTACTCATGTTTCCAAAAAAGCCAGTCTCCAGTTTACTGATTTCGGCAAGAGTTTTTTTGTGATGTTGGTACCATACTGTATGATCATAAACTTTTTTAGGGTGAATGTGCCTTTTATCTTTTAGAATTACTGGATATATTGTGTCAGGTGATAAAAATTTTATTAAATAAATGACATAATTTTTTTCCTGTTGGTCTAGCGATAGAGCCAAGTTTACTAAGACTATGAAAGAGACACTTGATAATAAAACAAAAAGCTTCGACATTTTTTAAATATCAAATCGTATTTGGTGTGTTTAAATCATGTTAATAATAAATATGTTATCTCAAAATAGATAAGAAAAAATAAAATCTATAATAACTTTTATTTTACTAATTACTAATTTATTAAATAAAATAAAACAAATTAAAATTTCTATTTTGAAATTTAGAAAAAATTTAAATATTAAAATTTTTTGATACTAAAAAATTATAAAATTCATTACAAACGAACAGCAAAAAATATAATATTTTTTTTTATTTGATTGATTGTTCAGCAAAAACTTAAAAGAAACTAAAAAAAAAATTTATCAACGTTTTATTTAATATTTTTCTAGTTATATACAAGAATAAATATTATTTGTAATAAAAAATCTAAAAAAATGTATCAAATAAGCTTAAAAAGTCAATGATTTTTAATTTTCGGAGAAAAAAGTGTTTTGGCTCTGAGCAGTAATTAGAAGTTTCGAGCGATTTCATATCAAAACTGACCCATTGAAGAACAATTTTTATTTCTTTTAAAAATTAGAGCAATGTTTAGTATTAAACTTTATTTTCTATTTTAATTTTCTAAAATCTGATAATTCTAGAAAAGGAAATTTATTTTATCTGAGTATTTACTTTTGAAGTAAAATCTTACTTGGTTTTATTTTGTTAAGCAATGATCAGGTGTTCATGGTAAAATTGATTAAAAAATGAAAATTTATAATAAAAGTAATGAAATTAAAAATTTCTTAGTTTTTTTTTTTTAAATAGATTAATTTAGTATTTTTTATTAGAAATTGAATTAAAAAATACAAAAAAATATGTTGATATATTCCTAAAAAAAATCTTATGATTTTAATTTTTAAGCTTGAATAAAAAATGATAAAAATAATAAAATCATTTCAAGGATTAAAATAAACACGATAGAGAAAAAAATATTTATATTATTATATAATTTTTTTTTTTAATAACTAATTTTAGAATTTTTTTTTAAATGACTAAATTTGTTGATTTTTTTATTCAAATAATAATAATTTTTAATGATTTTCTTCTCTATCAATTTTGTTTTCTTTTAATTTTTTTATTAACTTAAAATTTAATGCCTCAGTTTCTAAGATTTGGAGTTAAATTTTTTAGAATTAATTAATTTTCAATTAAAAGTAAAATTTTCTTGCAAATATTGTGAAAGAAATTATACATAATCCCCCTTGAACAATTAATATTTGAAACAATTTTAATAATTTCTATTTGAATAGTATTAAAAAAGGTATACGCGTAGCAATTTTAATAACATTTATATAGTTCTATTTTATATTTGAATCAAGAAAAAGATTGAATAATTTTTATTTTAAAATACCTTTAGAGAAAAATCAATTTTTGAGAAAATTTTACTTTATATATGACCTTAGATATTACTTAGCGATATCAGTAGAAATTTTTTATGCATTAGAAAATTTTATCATAGACTGTTCCAAATATTAATAATTTTCTAGCCTAAACTGAAACCTTATCTTTAAAATATAAAGTATGTATTAAATTAAAAAAAAAATAATTTGTTATTTTTATTATAGTCGTGTTCATTTGTATCAAAAATGGAGATTCGTTTTGTCATAATAGAATTCCTATTTATTATGGTTGTTAAAATGGCTATAGCAACAAATAAAAAATCGGCAAGAACTAATGAATTCTTTCGACTAAAATTCATTTCACCGTATACAAAATTTCCTGTTCGGTTAAAAGACAATTTTGGCTATCTTAAAAACACTCATTGGTACAAATACGGATCGAATTGCAACGTTGATCAACTTGAATATTTCAAGAATTATTTTTCTTTTGAGAATCAAACGGAGGACGGTTTATATTCAGCATTAAATCTTCTGATAATTAATTTTACCAATCAATCATTTTCTTTGTTAGATCATTATGAGCCACGTCATGGACAATTAGAAAATTTTCAGGAAAATGATAGAGAAATATATTCAATTGTTTACATGAGTGACTTTAATCCAATCATAGTAGATAAAAATGACAAAATAGAGGTTTCTTGTGCTTCAACATTCATTTATCCGGTTGATTTGGCCGATCAGCACAGTGAAATTTTGATGGAAGAGCTGTTTAATTCTGTTGAAATATCACTCAAAATACACGACAATAATAGACAAAAACGTCTTGTTAAAAACACTAGTAATCGTGTTAGAAAATCGACAATTGTCCAATCTGTACATGAAATAGATTTTATCGAAGGTCCGATTTTTTTCTATAAAAGCACTCTAGACAAGCTAACTGTGAGTTGTGGAATTAAAATTTTGGACTACGATGGAACCTATGCACTTAACCATGTGATAACAAAAATAATAGAAAACAACGATAAAATTCAAGAAATCGGGTCATCAAATATTTCTTTTAAAAAAAATATATCATATTCGATTTTATTTATTACAACCTTTTTGACTATTTGTCAATTTAATTTTAAAAATTTTTAGAATTATTTCTTGAATTGTAAACTATTGTTTTTTTTGTCAATTTGTTCCAAATAAAAGTTAAAATTTTCTTATACTCTGCTTTGATTCTAGATTTGTTACGAATTCTACTCCCCTATATAGCTGCTACTTAATTTTACAAAAATTTTCTGAATCTTAAAATCATTTGCATGTTTTTTTTCTCAGATCCTGATCTTATTTATTGTTACAACTAACTAAACAATTCTTTAATTATTACTTTTGTTTCTCATTTTAATGAATATTTCTCATTAATTAAATGAAAAAAGCTTATTCCAAATTTAAATATTTTAAAAATGTTTTAATTTTTACTTTTTTTTATCTGAAGGAGCTTATGCTCGAACAGAAAAACAAAAAAAAACTCTGCTGTAGTATCTTAAAGATCAATATTTTGAATTATTAATATTTATAATTTCTGAGGCGAGTTTAAACATGAAAATAATTATTATCATATCTTCGCATTATTTTTAACAATCGAAGATTTTATCGATTTTTTAAATATAAAGTATTCTATAAAGGTTTTGAAATTTTTAATTTTTTTTTAATAGCTATAAAGTATAAAAAAAAAATTTAAATCAAAAACCTATTTGAGAAAACATATTTGAGAAAATCATGTTATTTATCTTTAATTTTATAATTAATAGTAATAAATTTTTTATTTGTTAATTAGTCTAAATTGAAAATAATTTTAAAAAAGTACGGTTTACCATTAAAAATTTGGACTATTTTGCTGTTTTTTAAAATTCTTATATATTTTATCTTCTATGGAATGCAAGGTGAATGGTTATGAACCCAACAAAAAAATTAGATAACAAACAAATAGTTTACATTTTTGTGAACAATTTTATGAAACAAAAAGCTTTGGTTGTAATGTAGGTGAAAATCACAAACCTCGTAAAACTCTCCAAAATTTTGAATCAGTTTGCCTCTCCTATCTGAAATTCTCTTTTAGAAACACTTGTACACGAAGTATTTAAAAGAGGAATTAAACAACACTGACAAAAATTTTATAAAGAAGGAAGATTTAAAAGGCTTAAATAGAGAATAAACTTAATTTTTTACGCAGCAATAATTATTATAGATAATTTAGTGGAACGACTAAAGTCAAGAGCAAACAATAGTATAAAAAAATAATATAAAATATAGTAATATAAAATCTTAAAACATTTTTGGCTTTTTAAAAAAAAATTTTCGCTATTTCCATATATCAATTGCGACATTATTTTCAGATTTTTTCTTTGTAAAAATATTTTCTTTTAAGCCAAAAAAGTTAATTTGAATTCATAATATTATTTAATTAGAAATTTTACCCACCCAAAAAATAAAATAAAACTTTCAATAAATATTTGATTTTTAATAATTATTAAAATTTTGGATAAAATGATTAAGATGTTGTTGCAAATAAAAGTGCGTTAAAAAGTTAGTTTCCAAAAATTGAATTATGAACAAGTAATTTTAAATCAAAAAGTAATATACTATATTTTTAACACTCAAAAACCGGATGACTTTTTGACCCTTTTATTTAATTCTTTTTTAATACTTTTTTTCAATGATAATAAAATTATTTTAAAGAAAAAATTAAATAATTTTATATTATTTTCTATTTAAGATATGATTGAAAAAAAATTATAAAAAAATGCTTAAATTTATTGAATAAAAAACAAATAAAGGAAGTTACAAAAGACCCCTCCGGTTTTTGAGTGTTAAGTAATTGAGACACAGTATACAGGCTCGCTAAACTCATTACCAGTACAGTACATATTTAAACAAAGTTAAAAATGTTTTGAAACATTTTTTAGAACGCTAAAGCTTAAACAGTCTAAATATTGTTTGAGCATGTATAAATATGAAAATAAATAACATATTTTGAGCCGCTTAAGCAGTGTTTATGCAGTGTATTTTTAATATTTAATTCTCAAGTATATAACAGTTAAATTTGATTTTTGATTGACAAATTGATCTTTTTTTTTGAAACTGGTTGATTTTCAAAATGTTCAAATAAAATTTGTTGCTTTTGAAAATTCAATTATAAAATAAATTTTTTTTTAACAATGCCACTTTTTTGAGTTTTTTTTTGAATAGCAAGTAAATAAAATAAAAAGAAAATTTAAAGTACATAGTTAATGCAAACAACGTGTTTCTTAAATAGCGTTTTGTCAAATAAAAAACTTTAACTCACAGTCGAAAAATTATAAACGACAACTTAGTTTTGTTTTTTTAATAAATCATTAAGTTGATAGTAATTTTTCTGCTTGATATGATATTTCTTCATTTAAAAAATATTATGAAAATACCAGATTTTGAGCAAATGAATTTAATATTTTGAAAATAATTAAAATTTATTTATTTTATATTGGTAATGCAATTAAATTTTTTTAATATAACAATTTTTTTTTAATATAATAAAATAATTTTATTTCATTTTTGAGCGTGGGGTTTAAAATTTAATTTTCTTCTCCAAATATTAGCTAAAATCGGTGCTAACAACATCATATATGAATATAATTTTTTTATTTCTCAGTAAACAAAATGCATTTAAAAAAAAGCTAAAACTTTTAAATATTTAATAATAATTGAACTTAAAACCAGTGATAAATTTACTAAAAATTTTTCAAATTTTTTTTTTTAATTTTTTTGATTACATTTAAAAAAAACAAATTTAAAGTCAAATATTTAATGCAAGTTCTTAAAATTATGTCTATTTTACTATTTTACAAAATTGAAGCCTGCAGCCTTCAATAATTATTTTATTTTTCTATTTTTGAACAAAAAAGACTTAAAAATTAAAAATAATTATTTTGAATTAAGAATGCTCATAAATTTTTCTTGTCTCAAAATTACTTTATTTATTTAGATAGATAATGCAATTGGCCGAAACAAGAGATTTTTTTCTTGATAGATTTCAATTTACAAAATATGAAATTTAAATGTATAAAGAATCTTCAAGTAAATATGAATTAGACAAATAAAACAGATGTTCGAATAAAATAATAAATAATCTTCCCAAATTATAAGGTTTCTAATGAGTCAAACAAAGTCAATCGTACAACAATTTTGTTATTGTTATTTTTAACTGATGGTTTTAGGTTTTGGGTCATTTCTCGTATTATATACCAATCTATAAACTCAAATTACACAATTAATTTTGAAGAATTTTTTCAATTTATTCCATTTAGATAACAACAAAGAAGATCTTATTTTTTATAATTACCAGAGAATTCTTTAAATAAATGCAATTCTTCTTCAATTAAATAAAAATATTTTTCAAGTTTAACAAAATTATTTTTCTATCTTCTAAATTGATTTACTTGTGAATATAATCATTTTTTTTGTTCTAAATCAATTATTAAAAGAAGATTAATCTTATTTAACTTAGGTAATAAATCGCTTAAGCCAAAACACTCTTAAATTTAAATAATAGAAAATTAATAAGTGCATGACTTTAACTTCGGATGTAAATACCTTACTTAAGTTTCATAATCTATACGAAAAATGTGTTTATTTAGCGTCTTAAATACCAAATTTAAATTCAAAATATGGGTTTTTTATCTCTTCAAAAGTTTTAAAAATAAATGTTTTATAAAATAATTTTTTGTAACATAATTCGCTAGATAAAATGTTTAGATAATAGATAAAAAAGATACATTTTCTAATCTGGTTTTGTATTATTTATGTAAATCTGGATTTTTCATCTATTTTTATTAATTTAAATAAGGTATTAAAGATCATTTACATGGTATAACTTAATTTAGATAATTGTAACTTTTCAATTAATATTTAGCTAATTATTAGGAAACAATATTTGAATGATATGATGTTTTCCAATTGGTTTCATCTGTTCTATAAGAAGAAATTTTTTCTTATTTTTGTAGCTTTAACTAAAAGAAATTATTTCTAGCTACTTGCTCATAAAGGTGAATTTAAATTTTCATAATTTTCTATTAGAATTTTAAAGATATGATTTATTTGTTATTTTTTTGTTTTTTTGAGCTTTCGCTTCAAATTTCTTTAAATCGAGTAGAAAGACAAATAAATTCGAATTTATTTATCAAATGGGTGATAACAGAGCCAAATTTGCCATTATTATTCAGCGTGCCGAATTATAAAAATATAGATTATAGGTGGTATAAGCATTCAGAAAATAGCTATGTGGACGAATTGGAGGCATACAATAATGAATTTTTGTATTCGAACTCAGCTAACGAATCTTCTCTGTACGTGATGTTTTACAACACTAAAACTCATGATCAACTCTCATCTTACGAACCTATTCCAACAAGCCTAAATATCGTTCAAAAATATTTTTTCACCACAGTTTATGTGCAATCCAATATAATTGATACAATCGAGACCAAGGACAATTTTCTAGTTTTTTGTAATTTGACTCTACTTTTGCCCAAGAATAATGATACCTTCAATAGAGAAAATCTAAAATTGATTGAAAACAATTTGCGCTTTAAAATAGGATTAATAGATAGCTTGTCTGAAAGAAAACTTAACATAAACACAAAACCACCTAGACAAACAAGAGACACATTTAAATCCAGTTTTTTAAGAATCGACTTGGACATTGGACCGATTATTCTGCCCAAAACGAATATCTACGACAAAGATGATCTTAAGAATAATAATGTATCTTGCATGCTTGATTTATTTGAGTCAAATCCCAAAGAGGGGCGTAACTTAATAGTCAGAAGCCAATTATTTAAAGCTATTGACACCTATGTGCCTAATTATAAAAAAGGCGATAACAAATTTCCTTCTCCGGAAACAACAACAACAGCACCTAAAAAATTGACTAAGAATTCACAAAATTCGATTTTTTTTACTGGAAATATTTTATTAGTGTTAGTTTCCGGCATCTCTGCTTTTAGTTTGATTTTTTAGTCTTTTTTCACATGTTTCATGTCACTGATTAAAAGTTTTAAAGTAAAAATTTCATGTTATTCAATTAGAAAATTATTTTTTTTTATGAATAACTCAATTTTTGATATAATCCGACTATCAATGTAAATAGTTTTTTAATAAATAAATTAAAAATAATAATTTTTATTTAATCCAAGCATCTATCAGAAATTATAAAATTTATTAAATTTATAATTTTAAAATTTTGACCTTAATTTTAACTCTAATTATAAAAAATTATAAAAAAATATTCATAATAACTAAGCTTAAAAAATATTTAAATAGTTTTAATGATAAGCAAACTTTATTCAAAATCAAATTTACCTTTCATATTCAATTCAGATTTTAGATATAAAAATATTTAGCAGCTGAAATGCTTCAAAAGCTAATAAAAAAAACATTAAACTAAAATTTTTCTTTAGGCATTTTAAAAACTTAATTAACAGTGGCAAAAATTTAAAACTAAGGTTTTATTTGAATTTTTGTTATTCGTTTACTTTGTAACTAAAATTTATCCCAAGTTAAAATTAAAAAAAATTTAAATTTTTATTTTTTAATCTATTTAATTTCTAATTAAAAATAAATTCGATGGTTCCAAAATGATTAAGAATTAAAAAATATTAGTAATTTATTTCACTTCATTCTGTTTGACTTCATAACTCCAAAAAATTTATTCCATCATACTTTTTTGATGACTTCTTTAAAATTAGTAATCAATCCTGATGAATAATTGTCAGTTGTTTAGGTAAAAAGGTGACTTATAATAATAATTTTGCTTAAAATTTTGAAATATCTAGTTCATGTAAAATAACTAATTATTTATTAATTTTTATAAATAAGACTAGTAATGAAATTTTTTGAAACTCAATATGTTTTGCGTCCCAATTTTTTTTATAGTACTATTTTCATTGAATTTTTACCAATCAAGCTTTACCAAAATAGCCAAGCGGCATAACTATCAGTTTTTTTCGCCAGTTATCTACAAACACAAATGGATTACTAGAGAAACAAAATTTCCATTGCATCTTCAAGTGCCAGTTAGAATTGATGCTGATTTTAAATGGTTCAAGACATCCGAAGACTTGTTTGTAGAAGAATTGGAAAATTTCGAAAACGACTATTATTTTAGTCAAGAGAATGATAAGCTGATTCTTGATATTTTAAAATATGATCATATCGATCATGAACAACTTTCATCTTACGAGCCAAGAGTCATTGGAACAAGAACCGAAAAAATACAAGAAAAAGAGATTTATTCATTGTTTTATTTAAAGTCTCATAATATTGAAATCATAAACGAAAACAGAAAAAATAAAGCTTTCTGTAAAGTAACAATTTTAATTCCTCATGATACTAGTTTAGTTCTAAACAGAAATCGAGCATTAATTTTGCAAAATTTAATTTTAAAATTCGGTACTCGAATTAAACGCGATCTCAATCACTCTATGAGCAAGAAAAAAATTCGTTTTAAGCGACAAGATAACAAGCTGATGGCAATCGAGTACACTGAAGGTCCAATTTATTTTAGAAGTTTTTTTTTCACCAGATCTGAAGAAGTAAAATGTCATTTACAATTATGGGAGAATAGTCACGTTGTATTTCAGAAAACAATCGGTAAACGGATAGATTTCAAAGCAAATTATCGTAATTCTTCGATAATTAATAAATTTAATTGCAGATTTTTTATAATTTTTTCTATCGTTATTTTAATAAAGTTCAATTTTTTTTAAAAGATTTGAATTTAATTATAAAGCTGATTCTTTTTATTTTATAAGTTAAATCAAGTGTTAACTAACATTAAGAAAATTCAATTTTTTATTTATGATTTAAAAATGCAAAAACTTAAAAAGTTAAATTTTTGATTAAAAAATTAGCACTTTAATTAAGGCTTCTTTGCCTCTAATCCCATCTTTTTATGTCAGTAGAAGAATAACAAGATTTTCCAACCGCTCACAGCTTTGCCGAACTATATTCTAAATAAATAAATGAATAATGTTAAGTTATGTCTTCTTCAAGAATTATGATCTAAAAAATCAGAGTTTTTTAAAAGTCACAAGTCTCAAGCCAAGTCCAAGTCCGGACTTTTTTGAAATTTATGATCAGAAACTTCAACATGTCATTTATTTTTAGTATCTAACGATTATTTTGAAGCTATGAAATCACTATGAATTTTACTACACTTGGAAAAAGATCATTTTATGTAAGAAAATGATCGTTTTTTGAAATAATTAAAAGACAGATAAATTATGTTTTCTGAGTTTTTAGCAATAGTAATATTTCAAAACTCTATTATTCAAGAAATATTTGGTGTCCTTATTTATTTAAAAATTTAAACTAAAACCATATTTTGAAAAGCTTTAATTTAGAGTCTCTGACTTAGACTTTTTTAAAAAATATTAAAATTTAAATTCCGGTATCGATTAGTGATCATTTATTAATTTTAAATTGTGAATTTAAACCTGAAATTTCAAAAGCTCATATAAATCTAGACTATCACTCAAAAGATCCATGTATCAGGTAAAATTTTAACAGGTTTTCTTTAACACTAGAAGTACCAAACGAGTCATTTGATTCGTTTGAAAAAAAATTTAAATCCTCGTATCTTTTGAATAGATTTTTCAAATGAATATATCTTTTTGATTTATGTAGATTTTAAATTTTTTTTTTTAAAAAATGATATTACTTAATAAAATTATTATAGTTTTTTTTTTATAATATATTTTTCAATTAAAAAAACGTGAAAAAATGCTTGGTGCTTCTAGTGTTAATGAAGTTATTTGAGATTTTTGTTTACACAACATAGATAGATAGCAAGAATGCTTGAGTAAGTCTTTCAGGATTCAAATTAAGAAAGCACATAAGCAAAATATATTTATGGCTTTAAAGTTTCATCCTTTAAAATTAAATATATTAGGAAAAACATATCGGCATATCTGATTTGACTCAATGTTACAAAATCATTGAAAATTTTGAGAAGGTAAATTGAGAGTTTTTAAAAAATCATTTTTCACATTTTAAGAGGAATCAATAGAGATAAGAGAGAAGACAAAAAATATGAGATAGCATAGTTTCTTTTTAAATTGGTTATTGGGAATCGATTTTCAAAAAACTTAGTAGATGCAAAGAATTTGATTCCCTTTTAAGTTAAAGTAGATCCCTGATTAATAAAATTAGATCATAAGAGCTAATCAAGTTCTTTGTACTAATAAAACATTAAATTATATCACTCAAACTTATTGATACTAATATATGATGCCAATAACACAATATTAACTGGACAAAATAAAATATATTTATGACATAAATAGCTCATTGATATGTATCTACAAAACTATTCAATATATTTTATTAGTTTCATTTTTTATTCATTATTTAATTATTTCAATAAAAGCCAGTAAAAAGCCTAATTTGAAATGATAACTTTTTAATCCCACTATTTAATTTTCATTTTGTCTTTTTTTATTATTTTGAATTTTCACATTTTCTGCAGACTTTTGCAGATTGTTTTAAAAAACCCTGATTTGACTTTCTTTTTTTTTACGGTTTTATAATTAAAATTTTGCATTACAACAAGCCAGATTTTTAATAAATAGTATGTGTTAAATTAAAAAATTTGAGGTTAATTTTGATAAAGTATTACTTAATGACTGTCATTAATAAAAATTCACTCTCTCCGAAATATTTTTAAATTTATTTGTATTAAAAACTATATGTTTTTTTTTGAAGAATGATTTTTTAAATTTGTAATGGTTTTTGAAAATTTTAGATTTTTTTATAAGAAAATGTATCAAATTTCAAAAATATTTTTATTTAATTGAAAAAAAAGCTACCCAAAAGATTCTATTAGAGAAACAAAATGTTCAAACGGAATCATTTGATACCAAAAAAAGAAACAAAAATAATGCATTGACATTTAATTTAATAAGGATCATCGAAAAAAATTAGCTTTTATATGATGGCGTAAAAACTTCACATCGAAAAATTTTAGAAAATGAGAAACGTCTTAATATCTTTTATGTATTTTTTAACTTCGAGCAATGTTCTAGCCAGATCGTTGTTCGATATTAATGATGTAATTGACTATGAAATCTCGAATAATATTTCATTTTTTGATAATATTAAAGTTTCACTAACTAATGAATATTGTTCAACAAAATCTTGTATTATTGAAGGTTTGAAATTTTTTAACTTTTTAAATTTAAAAATTACTTCTTTTACTTTAGCCCTGAATTTCGCTGACTTTAATTTAGTTGAAAGTGCTTGTGATGATTTTTTTCAATTTAGCTGTAAACATGTGCATCAAAATCACCTTTCAAGTGTTTATCAAAAAGTTATCCAAGATGTAATAGAAGGTAAAACAAAATTTATTTAAATAAAATAATTAAACTTTGATTATAAGTAATGAAGATGAATTTTTCATCAAAATACCTCGAACCAATGAAAGATTTGCAGTTTTTATTCAATCAATGTGTAAATAGAGGTAATTTAAATTAATAAATTTCTAATTACGATTTTTTCTTTAATATTTTAGATCGCACTATCTTCAATGATTTAATGAAGTTTATTGATAGAAATTTCAACAAATGGCCTCTGATCAATTACAAAACAGGAAAAAATTTTACAACATCAGATAAAATTTTGAATCTATTTAAAATTGGTATAGAACCGTTTTTCATCTTGGATGTTAGAAGCGATATCTTCAACAATTCTAACTATACACTTTGGGTAATTTTAAATTTATTTCATACATCTCATTGGCGTCAATATTTATGATAAAGCTGAAAAGGTCCGAAGCTCAACGCCTAAGAATAAAAAATTCAAAAATTCAACAACATCTAATAGAAATTATTTCTGATTTCCTTTACGAATTTGATTTTTCGAATCATTCTCTTGAAGACAAAACTCAGATAGATGGTTTAATAAGATTGAGTAAAAAAATCCATCAAGTAAATAACATTTTAATTAGAAATAAATTTTTTGTAATTTTAACTTTTTTTTAAAAGATAAACTTAAAGAAAAAATTCGATCCTGTAGCATTTAAAACTACTATATCTGAATTAAACAACCTTATACCAGGAGTAAAATAAAGATAGAGATGATTTTTTTTTTTACATTTTCTATTAAGTTTAATTGGGAGACATATATTGTAAATGATGTCTTTATGAACACATTTAATTTGAATGTTAGCCTTAATCAAACAGTTATCATCGATGATCTTGAATATTTAAGAGACCTGGTCAAAATAATTGAATTCGAGTCTACAGTTAATGAAAAGTATTTATTCAAGAAAATTTTAGAATTTTTGAAAAATTTTGGTTTAAAGTGATTTTGATAACTTTCTTATTTGGGAATTGATTGATTCATTAAATGATATCACAGTAAGAATATAATTAAAACGATTAAAAAAAATTTATTTATTTGAATTTAGGAGCCATCTGAAAATGAACAGCTTATTTGTTCAAATTACATATTTAAAAATTTTAATGTCTTGCTATCCAGATTCATTTTAAAAGACAATTTTGAATCAAAAAAATTGGAAAAAGTTATAAACAACTTAAAAAATAAAAAATTAATTTTTTTTAAAGGTTGAAGAGCTAATTAGATACTTACGAATTGAATTCAAGAATTTAATTAGACAAAGTGAATGGATGGATGATGATTCAAAAATATTTTCAATTAAAAGAGTAATTGAAATAAAAACAAAAATTAATTTGAAATTTTTTTTGCTAAAGATCGAAAACTTAAAATTCAAAATTGGACACCCAAAATACATTTTTAACGATTCCTTGATTTCTAGTGAATATCTAAAAGTAATTTTTTTTAAAGTCAAATTAAAAAAAAAACTAATTGTAAACAATTCAAGTACAATTTTTCAAGTTCAAATAGAAGCTTTCTAGAAAATGAAATATTTAGACGATCTTTAAATTTGAAAGATAACTTTAAATATTTGAATAAAAAAAGAAATGAAAATATGTAATTAAACTAAAACGTATTTGAAAATAATTTAATATGAAAATTAAGATGGCTGCTTGGTCCGTCTATTCCCAATGCGGCATTTTCTGTATTGACCCACGAAATATGTAAATTTAAAATTTTTCAAATTAATGTGTTTTTATTTTTTTTTTCAAAACAAATAAATTAGATGTTCCAGCAGGAATAATTCAAACGCCAATATTTGACCAGAACAATTTAATGTAATTTTGATATATTAAATTTTTTAAATAAATAATATTTTTTTAAAAGGCTTTTCAATTTTGCTCGTTTGGGTTTTATAATTGCTCATGAAATGGCTCATGGTAACATTTTTTTGAAAGATTTATTCTATTCAATTTCTAATTAAATCTTTTTAAGCCTTTAGTTATGGAAGTATTAATTTTGAAATAAATGATTTTAAATTTAAAATTAGTTTCATTTTTTAGAATTTTTGAACGAAAAAGGATTTTATTTTAATAATTTTAATTCAAGGTTATTTTATCAAAGAAAAATTAGAAAAATTTTACATGAATTTATTTAAAATTTTAGTTTTACTAGAAAACTTTACGAACTAAAAGATTGTTTCATTGAGGAATATAGAAAATATTCAGATAATTATGGAGATGAGAATGAAATTGTATATTTTGAATTTATATTGAAACAAAATGAATTAATTTTTAATATATCTATAGCTGAATACATTGCAAACTTTAGAAGAAAATATGGCTGACAATATTGGCTTTAGAGTTGCCCTCAAAGTGATAAAAAATTTGTCAGATAAATTTTTTTTTTATTTTCTATTTAGGCTTTTAAAAACTGGGAAATAAAGAATGGTCAAACAAAAAAATTACCATTAATTTCTTTCACTAATGAGCAGCTTTTTTTCATGGCTTATTCACAATTATTTTGTGATCATGTAGAATTTAGAATGTATGAATATGAGCACTCTCCAAGTTATGTCAGGTAAATTTAATTTAAAACAATAATTCTACTACCTAATTTTTTGTACTAGATTAAATGCAATTGCAGAGCATTCAAAAGAATTCTTAGAAATTTTTAAATGTCCGATAAATCAAAAAATAGAAAATAAAATTTGTTCCATCCTCTAATTTCTTATAATAAATATCTATTCAACTATTGTTTCAAATAAATCAAAATTTTAATCAAGTGAAGGATAAATTTTTTTTTTATTTCATAAAAATATCACACTGAAAAATTTTGCTTTATTTTATATTTTACTCCAGTATTTCCAGAGGATAATCCTAATCCTGAAGTAGCTAATCATTTAAAATGGATAACAAATCAAACATTATATCCTATAAAATTCAGCATCTCAATTAAGCAACACTCATTGTACAAAATATATTTATGATTTATTCCAAAAATGCTAAAAATAGCAAAAAATAATAACAACTGTCATTATTTTAACGAAATATTAAACTTGCAATTTTAAAAAAATTTCAAGCTTAAAAATATATTTTTTTTTCTTTTTTCATTTGAATTAGAGATAAAATAAAAAGCTCAACTATTTGTATACACAGTCTAACTAATTTAAATCTTAGCTTTCTGAATACACACTTAGATCGCTATAAAAATTGAATTCAGTTTTTAATACTTGCTAAAAAATATATCAAGAGATTAGGATGATTTTTTTCAGCTTACAATTCGTTATTTGTCTTTTAATTCCATTGAATATATTTTGTTCAGAAAGCCAACTTAAAATTGATCCAGAGGATAATCCTAATCCTGAAGTAGCTTATCATTTAAAATGGATAACAAATCAAACATTATATCCTATAAAATTCAGCATCCCAATTAAGCAACATTTATTAAATGATTCTTCTGTGTGGGATTGGATTCGCACTAGCGACCAAAACTATGTTTCTAAATTACCCGATATTTTGGAGAGGTATTTGGTAACAGAAACAGAGTCAAGAGCAAGCATGTATATACTTAACTATGACAATGCAACCCACGACCAACTATCATCTTATGAGCCAAGATTCGTTACTGATGAACCAAATTTCAGACAAAAAGAAAGAGATATATTTACTTTAGCTTATTTGAAAAAACATTATATAAAAGCACATAAAACCGATGAATCAATTAAAGTTTCATGCGTTGCTGATTTTCTGATACCTAATGCTGATCATGAGTATTCGAATGTTATCTTGAGAATGATGGAAAAACAAGCTTCATTTAAGTTAGCTGTAAAATCTGCAAACTTTCCAAACAGACCAAATTTTTTTAGAAAACAGCAAGTAAATCCTTCGATTAATCGAAAGCAAAACAAGCAGCAGAAGCCAAATTTTGATCAAATCAGACCTGAACTAACTCAAAATCAGCCAATTTTTAATCCAATTGCAAATGATCACCAACAAATGAATCGAGTATTTCAGAATCCACCAGTTTTTTATCAGCCAAATCATCAGTATCTTGAAAATCATCAATTTGAGCAAAATCAATTCTTGCAACAAAATATGCCTCCTCATCACGAGCCATTTGATCCCTTACATTCATTTCCAATATACAATCATGTAAATCAATACCATCACAACGATTTATTGGATGATTATCATTTGTTTGACACATTGCATCAATATGATGGTTTGGTTGAAAATTACAGATCAGGAGTTGGCTATCCACAATTTGCATTCGAACTTCCTCCAGTCTATCCATACAGCAGGTTCGAATATAATGATCGGTTATATAGATTCAAAAGAGAGTCTGAAAAGCAATCGGACAAAGCAGAATCATCCGAAGAAGATTTCGATTATGACCCAATAAAGTTCTCTAAAGTTAGGCTCAGTTTAGGTCCTGTTATTATAAATAAACCTTTTGAAAAAGAAGAAATTGTTAGCTGTTTATTAAATTTGATAAATTATGATGATGTTAATTTGGTTTATAATTCTCGAATTATTAAAAAAATTAAGACCTCAGATGACAAACAGGTTAAAAAAGAGGAAAATCCTAATTCAAAAGTAAAAATTCAAAAAGAATCATTTGAAAAAGAAATGAATGAGAAAAAGGAAATTGAAGCAAAAGATTTAGAAAAATTAGAACCTATTGAGTCAATTAATGAATCAATCGAAAAAGAAAGACAGGCAACTCGAACAAATATCAAACAGTCATCAACTCTCCCTAATCACCAAATGAATAAAAAACCTCATACTAAAATGATGTTTTTTACAGATCGAACGACATTTGATCATAATTTGGCCAAATTTGAACATTATTATAGCAGTGGATCAATGAATAGAATATCTTGGCTTATAACTGCATCAATTTATTTTATAATTGCAAATGTTGTAAATTAATTTCGATATTTAAAATTCAAAATTTTTCAATTTTTTTATACTAATTTCAATTGTAGTATTATCTTGTATTACTTTTTTAATTATTAAATCGTAACCAAATAAATTATTTTCTTTTTTTTTATTTTAAATGTATAATTCAAATATTTATATTACATGTCAAAAAAATTAATTATTAAATTTTTTTTAAAATTATTAATAAATTTAATTAAAAATTATTGGAGAATTTTTAAAATTTATCTTTAAGCTCTTTTGAAAACAATTTAAGTAAATAATACTAATAAAAAAAATTAGAAAAAGACAATTAATTGAATTAATTAATTTATTATGCTTATATTCTCCGTTTAATCCAATCTTTAAATTTTGTTTTCGCTACAGTATTTAGGGCTTATAGTAAGAAACTATTTTAAATGGATCTTAATATTTATTTTTTGAAAACAAACAAAACAGGTGTTGTTGAAAAATCAGTTTCTAAAAAAAACTTACTTACAAGTAAATGGTTTATAAGTATTTCAAAGCTTTTTAAAATCAAATTTTGTTTTTGATGTCAAAAATAAAATGTTAAATGATATGTAGAAAATTTTACCTTCCTTCCCTTTTTTTAACTTAAAAAAAATAATAAATTTTAGTTATTTTTCTATTATTTATCTCATCAATTAACAAAAATTTAAATTTGAAATTATTTTTATTTTAAAACTTTGTTTTTTTTTTCCTAAAATGGTAAACATCAGCTAAAAAATTCAATATTTATTGTGAATATAGTCTTAAAGACCTTTGTTATAGAAGACATAATCGCTATCTTTATAGCCGTCTTTGTAAAGCTTTTCTTTAAGATGATCTTCTAATTTACTGACTTGTATTGAACTCTTTTGAGGAAATAAAGCACAACACATCGGCGTGGCAAAAACAAGACATGTACCAATTAAAATAAGCTGCAAACCAAGAGTCATCGGGAGACTTGTTTTAATTCTGGGATATTTTTTTTCTAGAAAATTCATAGCAATCGGAGCTAGCACCATTCCGGGTGTAGCCATGATTACTCTAGAAATTACAACCTTTTAAAACAGGACAAAGAAATTAATTATCTTTTTATTCATTTTAATAAAATAAATAATTACTTGAGATATAGCAACCTTAGCTGTTTTGGGTGAATGACCAATTTTTTCGTCTTTTTCATTTAACAGCTGAATTCCTTCTTGGATTTCGGTGCTTCTCATAAATGGCAAATTGAAACAATTAGCTGCTGCAACTGCTGCAAATGGAACAAAACGACCAGCGATCGGAGGCATTTTTTTAGTCAACGAATTCAAAAATAAAGCAGTTGCTGTTGCACTGCCAGTAGCGATTGCAAACGAGGTTGCTAATCGAGAATTTGAAATCGGCTTATCACCGCTTCTATTCGTATAATTTACAATCGCATTAAAAGACTGATTAATAACTTGCCAAAATACGGTACCTTGTGTAGTTTTATACCATGTAAGCATACCTGCGGTGATTAGCAAATTTCCCGGTACTTGGGCACTCATTCTGCCAATGAAAAACATTTTTTCCTTGGTATCCGGATGATAAGCCGAATCCATAAGATATTTGGCCTTCCATAAGTCTTCAATTGTTTTATTTTGTGGAAGTGTTTTGTTTTTTCTAAAATTTTCTACTAAATTTTTTGATTCTTCAAGCTGTTGATTAGAAGCCAAAATATTCAAGGGGTTTGTGGTAACAAAAAAGTGTTTTGCCCGGCCAATATAGGTACTTTGATCATATCGAGGCTGATCAATATTTATATCTTGATTTGCCATTTTTTTTAAATCGAAAGCTCTAAAAACAAGAAAAAATCATAAAAACGAGTTTTTATTTGAGTGAAAGCACACCTTTTTGGTGTTTATACAGATTGCGTCAGTCTATGCCATTGGATCAGTTAAATTTCAAAACTATAAGCTAAATTTTTGTTTTTTATAATAATGAGAAACATTAAAATGGCTTATTTTTTGCTTTTGTGTAATTTCTTATCAATTTTTAAAAATTTTAAATTTAATAAATTCCAAGGTAAACTTGAATCAATTTTATCAAAAAGCAAAAGAACTTGATTTTTTAGTTTCAAAAATGCTTGAATTTTTGTTTCTTAAAGCATAATGCAAAACTAAACTAAAAATTGAACACTTTGCCAATTCCAATTATAAACTTTATATCATGATAATTATAAATAATAAACATAATTGCATTTGATCTAAGTTATTGGTTTTTTTTTTAATTTGTTTTTTATTTTTGAAAGCTTAAAAAATTAATTTTTTTTAAATCTAATCTATAAATACTATAACTAACTTGTCTTTGGTTATCTTAAATTTATGAATTTATTTTATTCAAGGCATAAATAATTGAATATTAAGATTTTTAGCATGATTTAAGCCGTAGAGAACTTGCTCTACAAACCTTTTAGAGTCATTGATTTTTTTCACGTTAGGTCTTAGTAAATAATTATCTATTGACATAATTTAAAACGATTTTTCAAAAGGTTTTGACAGAGTTTCACACAAATGTGTTAGTTTTTTAACTAAAAGCTTATTTATTTATTTATTTATTAATATTAAATTAACTCCTTTAAGGAGAAGTAAAAATAATTAATTTGTTTTTAGAAAAATATAAAAAATATTACATAAAAAAAATAAAAAAATAGAAAAAAATAATAAAAAATTCATTTCAATTCAGATAAATAAAGATTAGGAGGGAAATTATTACATTTAAAGCTTAATCATATTTTAATAACTCCTTCAAAAGTTGCCTATAATGTTTGAATCTTAAATTGTTTAGACATAGCCAGATAGAGTCCGAGATACCATCATTAGTCTTGTGATTAAGGTTTTTAAAAGCTTATGGTTTTACTGGATTAATAATTGACTTGAAAGTAGATTCCTTTTTTAATACAAAGCAGAAAATTGTTTTAGATTCATCAATGTCTAAATGGTTGAAAGTTAGTAGAAGAGTCCCACAAGGGTCGGTCTTAGAGCCGCATCTTTTTTTGATATTTATTAATGACCTTTCAAATTTTGTAAAAATAAATATCAATTGTTAAAGATATAAAGACAACGTTTTATTTCAAAAAAATATAGATCATATTTCAAGTTGGCCTCTTACCTGGTCTCTTGATCTTTGTAATGCATATTGGATCAAAAAACCCAAACTATGACTATACGATTTTTAAAAAATATGGGACTAAAACTATCTAAAACGACTCTATAAAAGGATTTAGGTATCTATATTCAAAATTTTCTTAAATGAACAAACCAAGTCCGGCAAAAATTTTGCAAACTGATTGCTATGAATGATTGCAAAGAATTTCAATAAGTTAAATACAGAATCTTTAAGAATGCTATATACAGTGCTTGTACGGCCTTACTAAAGAGTTTGAAATAAATTGTTGGTGCCCATATTTAGAAAAAGAAATCGATGAACTTGAAAAAGTTGAAAAAAGAGCAACAAAAATCATTCCTTTCCTTCGAAATTACTAATATGACAAATAACTTGAGTTGCTATAAGATCATAAATGACTATATGTATGTTAAACTTATTAATGGAATGAACTCTTTTTCCAATCAAGTATACAATTTGAGGAAACACACAAAAGGCATTGGAAGAGAAGATGTCAAAAATGCATTTTTTGTAACCATTTTTTGAAAAGTCGTGTGGTTAAAATTTGGAATAGCGTTCGGAACAGCTTAATTATATTTTATTTACAAGGAAATTTGCAATCAAAAACTGTGTTAAATTATTATGGTTTAAGTCGAAAACTCTATCTTTCAAATCCACTAACTAATCCATACCAGCTTTTTTAGAAATTTTCGATTTCTCTATATAAATCCTTAATTTATTTAGGCAATCAATCACCTCTTTTAAGTTCACTGTTAAACCAATTTCTTTTTCATCTTGAATACTCGAATCGGGCTGGTTAGTCTTAACTATTTCTATTATATATCTTGGTCCGTTAAAGACTCGTCAGTAGGCTTGTTTTGTTTCATTTCAATAAATTCATAAGCAGACATTTTATTGGAAAAATAGCTTTTTAAAAGTTTTTAAGTTTTTTTAAAAGTTCTTCAAGGCTCTCTACTGTTTTATCATGAATCTTTTTAGTAGCTAAAATTTTCTACTAATATTAAAAATTTTAATTAATAATATTTAGAGATAAATAAAAAATATTAACTTTATAAAATATGAAAATTCAAATTTTGACTTGAAAATATCTAAAACATCAAAAACTGTGGCTTAAAAAAAATCTAGTTAAACTAAATTTTATTTTAGAAAGGAGCAGGAGCAATTGCAATTGTAAAATAAAATTTCATTTTATTTGTAATTTATTACAAATTTTTAATTTTGCATATAAAAAAGAATTCTCAAAAACTAAAACTAAATTAACAAATATATAATTTTAAATCATATGCATTAATTTAAAATTTTTTTTTTCTAATTACCATGTGTTTTCTTATTAAATTATTTAATCGATTTTTTAGATTTAACGATGGCAAAACAGCCCACGCCTGCTGAGCTAGCACAAGCGGTGTCTGAATTAGATTTCAATGTAAGTGAAGAAGAAATATCAGAGGCAAAAGACTTATGGAATCAAGAAGGACAGCATTTCACTAAAATCAAGACTGCTTGTCACCCAATGTAAATTATTTTTTGTCCAAAAAATATATTAGAAACCGTTCAATTGACTCTATTTTAGCTTACCTAAACAAAATTCGAAAAATATTCTAATAACTTCTGCTCTACCTTATGTGAACAATGTTCCTCATTTAGGTAACATAATTGGTTGTACTCTGAGTGCAGATATTTTTGCCAAGTACTACAGCTTGATTTTTTGTTCTAATAAAAATAATTATTTTTAAAGATTTTGTCGTATGAAAGAAATTAATACTTTGTTCATATGTGGCACAGATGAATACGGTACTACTACTGAGACTAAAGCGCTTGAAGAAGGCCTCACATGTCAAGAAATTTGCGCCAAATACTACAAGGAGCACAAAAAAGTCTACGACTGGTTCAATATTGAATTTGATTTTTTCGGTAGAACTAGCACTGAATGGCAAACAAAAATATCCCAAGATATTTTCAATAAATTAAATCAAAATGGATTCATCTACGAAGACAAAGTCGAACAACTTTACTGTGAAAAATGTTCAAAATTTTTAGCGGATCGCTTTGTAGAAGGTATATGTCCATTTTGTTCGTATGTCGATGCTCGTGGTGATCAATGTGATAAGTGTGGTAAATTAATTAATGCCATTGAATTAAAAGAACCACGATGTAAAACATGCTCAAGTCCGCCTATAATCAAATCAACTAGACATTTATTTCTTGATTTACCGAAGCTCAGTCCGAAATTAGAAGAATGGGCCGAAAACACTATAGACCAAGGCCATTGGACCAATACAGCCGCTGTAATTACCAAAGCTTGGCTAAAAGAAGGTCTCAAGGGACGCTGTATTACTAGAGATCTGAAATGGGGAACGCCAGTTCCATTAGAGGGTTTTCAAGATAAAGTTTTTTATGTTTGGTTCGACGCCCCAATAGGTTATTTGTCCATAACAGCTAATTATAGTGAAGAATGGGAAAAATGGTTCAAATCCCCCGAAAATATTAGTTATTATCAATTTATGGCCAAAGATAATGTGCCCTTTCACAGTGTTATTTTTCCAAGCTGCCTTTTAGGCACTGGTGAAAACTATACTTTAGTTGAAAACTTGTCAGGAATTGGTAGATTTTATGAAGTCTATTTTGACAAGTTTAATTTTGAAAAAAAATTTTAGATTATTTGAATTATGAAGAAGGAAAATTTAGCAAAAGTAGAGGTACCGGTGTCTTTGGTGATCAAGCAAAATTGACAAATATTGAATCCGATATATTTAGATTCTATCTTGCTTATATTAGACCAGAAACTCAGGATTCAACTTTTTCATGGGAAGATCTACAATCGAAAAATAATTCTGAACTCCTGAATAACTTAGGAAACTTCATTAACAGGTAGTCGTTTTTTTTTTTGATTTTAGCATAATCACTTATTTTGTATTTTGTAGAGCTCTTTCATTTTGTGAAAAATCTCTCGGTGGCGTGGTTCCGAAGATGGTTTTGACACAAGAAGATTTAAAAATATTAGCCAGAATAAATAATGAGCTTAAAGAATATGAAGAAAATTTAGAAAAACTAAAACTTAGAGACGGTATCAAGAACATTTTGACTATTTCAAAAATAGGCAATCAGTACATGCAAGCCAAAAAGCCTTGGACATTGATCAAAGGAACTGATGAAGAAAAGTGTGTTTAAAACTGAAAATAATTTGTTTTTAAATAATTTCTAATCCAAGGATTCAAGGAGCAACTGTAATTGGAGTCAGCGTAAATATTGCTTTTGTTTTATCCAGTGTTTTGTATCCATATATGCCAAATATTTCGGCCAAAATTCGCAAGCAACTTAACTTAAATACATTTGATGTGATATCGGAAAAAGAGGTCTACGACAGTGAGCATCTCAGGTCTGATGAATATTCGCATCCAATTTTTTTTGACAAATTTTACAATTTTGTTCCAGAGGGTCATCAGATTGGAAAACCTGAGCCTCTTTTCAAAAGGATTATGGAAGCTGATGTAAAAGTTTGGAAGGAAAAATTTGGTGGTGTTCAGGAAAAAAAACCCGAAGATTTAAAAAAGGATAAAAAGAGCGGTAAGAAAGGCGAAAAGAAAGAAAAAGTCAGCAAAGAGAAAAAAACTGATGGAAAAAAAGAAGAAGCTAAGCCAAATAATGCTGAAAATCAGATTAGCAACGCTGAAGTTGAAACAATTGAATCAAAATAAAACATATTATTTTAATAAACTATGAAAATTTTATATGATCATCAGTTTTAAAAAGTATAATTTATTTTAGTTTAAATTGTTTTGAATAAAATTCTTTGTTTCAATTAATTTTCTATTATTCAAATTAAAAAGGAAGGTTTTTGTTTACAAATTTTAACATTTTATGAATATCTAATTAAATAAATATTTCAAAATAGTTTAGCTTTTAATTTATTTTTTAGTTAGATAATGAAAGTGATAGTTGATTTAAATTTTGACAATAAATTAAGATAAAATTACAGTTCTATTTTTTTAATTTCGATTAACTTAATCGAGCTAAAAGATAATTTTAATAAAAAGTTAACTTTAGAGAGCACTCAAATCCTAATTTGCCTATGGCATAACACATAAAGAAGATTTCATATTTAAAAGAATTAAGAATTTTCAATCTAAATTTACGAAATTTTTTTTAAAAAATATTAAATTATCTGGCTTAATGATTATTTAGAATTTATTGTTGTACATTTGATCATAATTATATTTAAATTAACCATTTTAATCATAATTTTCTCTAACAATCTTTTAAAATTAATTTAAATTAATTTTTTTTATATACTTTAGATGAATTAAATAGAATACTTGAGGATAGGTTTTTTTTAAATTGGAATTTAAAAAAAAATTTATTCCACCAAACGTGCTATATTTTTCAACCCTCTAATTTACATAAATTTTCATATCTTTTAATAGCGTTATGCTTACAATGAAAAATTCACTTTTAAATTTAAAACTTTTTCACATAACCTTTCCATAAATCAAATTCAGAATATTATTTTCTAAAAATTTCTAAATTTTTTTTCAAAGAACATGTTTTTCAAAATTATAGAAAAAGTGTCACTTTTGAAAATACAAAAACTACAACATTCTAACAATTCTAGCAAGCATTTTAAATTTTTAAAATTGTCTTATCTTTTTACCCACTCTTTGAATATAAAATCAGTTTTATTTAAAATATTTTCCCTAGCTGAATAGTAAATACAGAACACCAGCAAAGTTTATAACTTGAATCCCAAAATATTGGTCTCATACAAAAAAAGAGAAACAAAAATAATAAACAAGACAAAATCGATTTTTAATGATTTTCGAATACTTAGAAGTAAGCTAAAAAATATTTTGAAAGATTTACAAAAATTGAAAAAAAATAATTTTTTAGATTTTGATGTCAAGTTTATGATATGGCTGTATATTTGCCTTTTAGTCAATTACCATATTTCCTTGCCTATCAAACTTCTCAGAATCGAGTTAGTAGTGAAGAATTAATATATTTTATGCATACTTAAGCCTGATCTATTAAGAAAAAGCTGATATGAATCAAAGCAAATGTTGGCTTCATTTGAAAAAAGGGTCTTAGGAGGGCGCTTTTTAACATAGAAATGCAGATATACATATTTAATCAAAAAAGTAAATACGTTTTTTAATTTTTATTTTGATAGAATTTTGATTCAATTTGACTTGAGTTAATTGAATTTATTTATTTTTTTGCATTTTTAGATTTATAATAAGAGGTTTGTGAATAAAGATCTTATTTAAAAAAATCGAAAATGAAGGATAAAAAGATATTTTAAAAATTAGATTTTTTTTTAAATTTGAAAATAAAAAGAAGCAATTTTTGTTTTAAATATTTTTTTAAGAAGCGAGCAATTATAATTTATAAATTCATTTAATTTTTTCCTTTTATAAAAAATATGTATAGTAAATAAAGAAAGCAAGCAGCATTTTCGAGTTTAAAAATTATATAAAATAAACTTTGAAAATTAAAACGAAAAAATTATATTATTAAAAAAATTAATTTAATACTTTGTCAAATTTTTCTAAATATACTGAATAAATTTAAATGTAAAAGTTTACAACAAATTTATTAGGTGTTTTCAATTGCGAATTTAACTTTTAATTTAAAAAATAATAACAAAGTTTTATCAAAATACAAATTTAAAAGTATAATTTTATCGAAAAGAAATTTTATATTTAAGAAACACATTTTTTACTCATTAGTATAAAATAAAATTCTAAATCTTTTCAATAGATTTCTTGTGAGACTTTGATAATAAAATTTTCCTTATTTCTTAGACTTAATAGAATAATGAAAATTGAAATTTTGAATAAAAGTAATTATTGATGTTTTATGAAAATTTATTTAACTAATGATTAAAGATAAATTAAAAATTGTAATTTTTTTATTAAACTCTTTTAGCATACTAAACTTCTAAGACTTAAATTAGACCATTAAATAATCACATGACACAAAAATCATAAATAAAAGAGATTGTTTCGAATTTAAACAGCGTGCTATTGACTTATTGTTATTTCAAATTCGAGACATTTTCATTTCATAGTCAAACAAAAGCTTCTTAAATTTTCAAATTATATAACTGTATTATAAAAACAAGAGTCTCAGTGCTTATTGCCAAAAATCATTTAAACCGTCTTAGTTAGTTTAATATTTTTAAATTCGAATTTTAATGGCTTAATGTTTCCTTTTTTTTAGATTCAAAATTAATAATTTTTTTACAGAATTTGAATGATAAATTTTTAATTGTACAAAACACATCGAATTAAGCACAATGACCAAAGGAGCTTTGCTTGGTCTTATTTTTCTTATGAGCATTTTTATAGGATCAATTTACTCAAACCAATTGACAAGTCTTTCAAAAGGCGAAGAACTTAAGCAAATTCACAAATTAAAACTCGAAATCGATTTGATGAAAAAAAACCTCACTCAATTTTACAATTATTCAATTATATGCGGAGGTAAAAGATACGAAGCGAGGGCTGACCAGACATTCAGCGATCGAACTATTCCACAAAAATTCCAAAATTTTGTTCTAGAAACTTATCTCAAGCCGGAAAACCGAGCAAACAAGTGTCCACGATGGTCTTACAATGTTGAAACGTTGCCGCGCTCTGGAGGCATGGAATCGCTACTAATTCCTGAAAATACAAAAATCGGCCACAAAGTATATCTATTGCTGGCGCTCGATCCCGAGTCCCAGCCTCTATACTACTTCATACGCAGGGCCGAATCCGAAACTGAACCTGATGATGATCCGGACGATGTTATTTTCAAGGTAAATGTGATCAAAATGGGAAACTCGTGGATCGGCGAAGTAATTCTGGACAAAGAGCTTGATTATGAGAAAAAACAATCATACAACTATTTAGCGTACGCCTATGATGGTGTCAATTTGCTTGAAAAATACAGCACCGTCGAAATTACAGACGTAGATGACGAAAAGCCGGAAATAATCACTCAGCATCCAAATTATAACTTAACCACGAAACAATTTGAATTTAAAATATTCGAGAATACATCAATTGGTGAAGTCATAAATCCCAATCTAAAGATAGAGTTTCAGGACACAGACACACAAAATTCTCAATTACATACACGATTAACAAACTATGAAACAGGCATTGCTGACTCGCCATTTAGTTTGAACAATCATGGTGAACTTAGATTGGTATCAAATCTGGACTTTGAAACTCAAAAAGAACATGTTCTTTTATTGACGGTTAGTGACACTGCTGGCGGCTTTAGTGAACAATTGATAAAAATTCAAGTGATTGATGTGCCTGATTTGCCACCAAAATTCATTGAGCCTAGGAACATGATGATTGACACCGACAGAAAGCATTTTAATCCAAATTTTATTTTGAATAAACAATTTGTGTCTATGGATGAGGGTTATGTTTTATTTTATGAAAATAAAGTTGGACATGTGTTCGATATTTTGGCTCTAAGTGCAAACAATGAGCCATTAGGGGACATAAAATATGAGCTCTTGGAGGACTCTACACAAATGAGCGGCTTTTTTGAAATAAAAAAACATTCAAAGAACAATACATGGTACTTGGACTGCATTGTACCGATCACATTAGAAAACCAAGAGGAGAAGTACTTGCATTTTAAAATAAGAGCCATTGAATCTGCAAATGAACCAAATGGAAAAAATTTCTTATTTACGGACAAACATGTAACTGTTAAGGTCATAAACGGAGATATGTGTTTGCCAGTGTTTGACAAAGAATTGTATGAATTTGAAGTTGTTGAAAATGTTAGACAGCTGCTTGAGCCTATTTATGTTAGTGACTGTGATCATGGTCTAAATGGAAAAATAAATTTGTCAACTACCAACAAGGATTTCTCGTTCAAGCTGGATCAAGTGTACAGATACTCTAAATTGGGTCTGTACATGGCCAAAGCTTATGACTACGAGCAAAACATAACTGCTAATGGTCACATAATTGAATTTGAAATAATTGCCAGAGGAAATGAGAAATCATTGAATAAGTACGAGACTAGATCTTTGGTTAGGATCACAATTTTGGATCTAAACGAGTTTAAGCCTCGATTTGTGTTGCCAGCGCCGGCTTTTTTCCTCAAAGATGGCATTCCTACTGAACAGCAGCAAAGAATTTTTCTTTACAATGTGCTCGAGGGTCAAGATTTTTTGCTTGATGTAAGAGCTGAAGATCAGGACAAGGGAGGCGATGGAGAATTGTTCTATTCTTGTCGATATCTTCATCCAGATGATACATTTGAAATAATTCAAAAATACAATTCAACCATTAATTTGTTCAATATAAGAATACCTGGTCGGTATTTTGATTCGACATCTAAAATACCAATTACATTTGCGGTGTTTGTTCAAGATTCAATGGACGATTTAACGCTTAGAAGCGAAATTATCATTTACTTGAGGCCACAGTCGGCCGAACAAAAGGCTGCTTTTTTTGAATTTTCTGAATATGAATTTAAACTTAAAGAAAGTTCTAGTCAAAATTTAAGACTCAAATTAATTAATGAAAATCTAAGTGCATCTAAAATAAAGCTCGAAGAGCTGTCCGATCCACTTAATTTATTTTCGCCCGAATTCGAAGAGACTTGGATAAGCAAAAAAGATATGATAACCATTTTAGAAAATGAGTCACTGGCCCTAAACGAGCCTGAACAAGAAGTCAATTCAGATTTGTTTGTTATTTTGTATCCAACTGATTCTAGTCGAGATTTTGACCAGCTATTTTTGGATAACAACAAATCGGACATTTATCAGTATAAACTCAGAGCCAAATTGGCCGAAAGATCCGACTTGTATAACGATGTAACAATAAACGTCAAGCTAATTGACTTGAATGACAACAAGCCAGAATTGATCAACATAAATTTGCTTCCGAATCAACCTATGAGTGCTACTTTGGAAAAAAATTTCTATCAGCACACTCTCATAAACATTAACAATACTCATTTTATTCCAAAAGTTCAAGACAATGATTTTAGCGATGAATTTGGTCTTAAGTCTTTGTATTGTCGAGTGAATGACACTAGATTCTATTTGGACAATGAGCACATGTCAGCCGAGTTGGAACATCAATTTAGTTCAGTGTCTATTTTAGTCCGAGTATTGGCAAGTCCGGATAGCATCAGCAACGAAACAATTTGGCTAAATGTAACTTGTGAGGATAACTATTTTAACCGTAAGTCCGTGTACAACACAAACTGGTTTCCCATACAGCTAAATTTAATTGAACCTGAAAATTCAATTTTTTTCGAAGTATTCAATAAGACTGAATATGTGCTAAATGTTGATGAAAATTGGATTGGTCCTTTGGCTCATATTGGAAACTTTTTGCCAAATGTTAAAATAAACTATAAAATAGATGGCTTAAACAATGACCAAACTATTTTATTGAATCAACATTTTTACATGGACAATAACCAATTGATTCTTCGTGAACCATTTGACTATGAAAATTCAGATAAAATTTATAATTTTACCATAACAGCTAATGTAAATGAAAATTTGGTGTTTAGAACAAATGTTATTGTTTTAATAAACGACATCAATGATGAAATGCCAAAAATGTCTCAAAATGAGCTAAGTGTAGTCTTAAATCAGAATCATAGAAGCAAGGGTCAAGTAATTGCCAATCTATTTGCCACAGACTTGGACAAACAAGACTTTGAGAATGGACTTAAATTTGAGACCAATAGTGATAAAATAACTCTTAATAAAGTTGCTACAATTGATAAATTTTTGCACGGAGTTGAAATTATTTTGGCTGAAGATTTTGTTCAAGAGTCATATGAATTTCATGTGAGTGTTACTGATAGCAATTCCCAATCAGATAAATGTCATATTATCATCATAGCTAAAAATGAACAAATTTATGACGAACTCAATTGGTCCGAGCCTGAATACCAGACTACACTAAGAGAAAATACACCGACAGATACTGTTTTTCTAACTGTCAATGTAGTACCTGTTGGCCTAAAATCACCAGTTGAAGTTAAATACAAAATTGTCGGCCAAAATCCATTTTATGAAATAAATGAAATAACTGGAGAAATAAAAACATCTAATTTTAAAATAGATAGAGAAAATCCAAGTACTGAACAAAAATTTAAACAATCAACTTTTTTTGTTCAAGCTTTTTTGATGCTTGATTCAAAAAAATATTGGTCCAATATTCAGCCGGTTTATGTCAAAATCGAAGATCAAAACGATGAGCTACCTATTTTCGTTCAGCCGTCTACTAATTTAACAACAATAACTGCGCTAACACCTCATGAAATATATCAATTTCAAGCAATTGATTTAGACAAAGATGACACTGTAGTCTATGCTTTGGTTGAGCAAAGTTTGGTCTCCTCAAAATCAGAAATAAATCTACCATTCAGAATTGATACCAAAAATGGAAGTTTGAGCTTTAACATTAGCGAATTAACTAATGATGATTACTTGACTTTATTGAAACAAGATTCTGAATTTAGCAGAATAAAACTTGTAGTCCAAGCCGAAGACTCAGATGGAAAAAAGACACACAGTGCTTTATTTGTGGATTTGTCGATCAAAAAGCTTACTAAACGATCAGACAAAGCTGAACACTTGACACCTATTGTTTACAGGCTAGAACCAAAAACTGATCAAATTAAAAGAATTAACGATTCCAAGTATACCATTGAGGAATCTGTACCAGAAAATACAATAATTGCAGATCTGGGCTCCTTCATCATTGATCATAAACTGCCTCTATCAGATAGCTTTAAAATAGAATCACTGAATGACACATTACATAATCCTGAGCTCTATTTCAGATACGATTATGAAAATTCAAATTTAAAACTAATTAGAAGACTAGATCATGATTTAGCCAACAATTTGAGTCTTGTTCTAGTGACCGAAGACAATTTTAGAGTCAGATTTGATTTTGATATTTTGGACGTAAATGATAAAATTCCAGAGCTTGAAATGGATGAACAAGAAATAAATAAATTCGGACAAAATTTAATTGTAGTGTCTGTGGACAGCTTGGAGGATTATTTGAATTCAATAACTAAAACTGTTAGTTCGACACCGAAGCCACCTCGAAAGCCAATACCAGCTATGCCCGAATTGGGACTTCCCGAGAGGCCACTTCAATTAATGCCTTATATAACAAGAGAACTTGACAAAAATCGCGACTTGTTGCTCAAATTTGATAACACAGATTTGATTAAAACTTATAAGATTTTAGATACCGATAAGAATAATAAGTTTGAAGTTAAATTTGATTTGAATGGTACATCTGAACAAGTAGCTAGATCTTATTCGTTATCTGTAAATGGCACACATGTTCTTGTGGAAAAGAATAGTTCGATTTCGCCCGAAGATCAGGCTGTAATGGAAGAAAATTTACAGAATAGATTTAGGATTGAATTGTCAGATGGTAAAAACAAAAATTTCTTTAATGGTGAAGTATACAGAATTGATGCTAGACAATTGCAACGATTGTCGACTTATGTGCCTAGAAATGGAAGATACCAAGCCGAGTTGTATAGATCCGCCATGGCAAATACAAAAATAAGTCTAAATCCTTTAATTCAAATTGAAAATCCTTTTCCGTATGACATTTTTGTTAATTTAACTGGTAAACTTTCACATTTGTTCAACTATGCACCTAAGATGATACAATCTACATCCAATGTTAACTTTGGTCCAACTGAAATTTTGCTTAGTTTAAACAAATCCTTAGAAGAACATGAGGATGATCTTGTTGGTTCAACTTCAATCGATCTAAGTCTAGATTTATATACAAAAAATGACTATCTCAATACTCTAATGGATGTAATTGGAAGATTAAAAATTTCGATTGATTTAAAAAATGAGAATAAACATCAGCCAAGAATTGCAGAAGTTTTGCCTAATGGTCGAGTAATTGAACTCGATGAAGGTGTATATTTAAATAAAGAAATTGCTTCGATCAAAGCTTATGATCGCGACAAAGGTGACCCAGGTCGTATTGAGTACTTTTTGATAGGAAATTCAAATTTACTTAAAATTGATGAAATCACTGGAAAAGTTTATCTAAATGGTACATTGGACGCTGAGGCCGAACAACTTATTGTATTTTTCTGCTATGCAAGAGACTTGGCACCTGCACCTTTTGGCAGAAATTCAGAACTTCAGCGATTTGAAATTCAAATTAGAGATGTAAATGAATTTACGCCTGTTATTCAGCCTGGTTTGAGCTCATTGACGTTAAAAGAAGCTACTTTTGACTCGGAGAACAAGACATTTAAAGTAGTGGATGACTTCAGATTTGACTGCTATGATAGAGACTTGGATTCAGATTTGGAAATAAGACTTACATCCATTCAATATGTGTCAAAGCATGATACCTTAAAACTGCTAGATGTACCTAAACTTTACAGTTTAAGTAATTTGTTCAGACTTGTGTACCAGAATTCGAGCAGTCAAAATTATAAGAGTGCTCTGTTGGCTTACACAAGCAACCTTGATTATGAAAAGCTGTTCAGGCCAAATGAAACATTGATAAGAATTGACGTTTCATGTTCGGACAGTGTATTCGAGTCAATGAGCAAGTTGATTGTTAAAGTGGAGGACGAAAATGATAATGCACCTAAATTCACTGACAAAAATTTAGTAATTAATAAAGATGAATCAAATTTGCTTGAGAGTATTGCAAGAATTGAGGCATCTGATAACGACCTGTCGGCTCAATATGGCAATCAATCGCTCAAGTATAAAATTAACAAATGTAACCCTAACACTTTTGACATTTTTATTGATGAACGTACTGGTGAAATTAGCTCCAAGCTTTTGCTCGATTTTGACACTGAAGAGGTAAAATTAAAGAAAAAAATTTTTTGAAAGTTTCTTTGAAAAAAAAAGAATAAGATTAGAAAGCATGAATTATTTTCAAATTCCATTTAGTGTTGTTTTTGTTAAGTTATCAAAATTGGAATATTAAGTTCGATGCTAAAATTTTATCTTATTTACAAATTTATAATTTTATTTAATTAACTTTTATCAATTAACTTTTAACAAAAAAATAAAATAAAACCTAGCCTTTTTTTCGGCTAGTATTTTTTTTATATTTAATCTAAATTTAAGTTATTTTCTGTTTGATAATCTTTAGGTTGTGACTATACATGAAAGAAAAATCTGCTACACATACTAAATTAATTTTTAGACTAAAAAATTTTGATTCTGCTTTTTGAAATTCTTTTTTTTTAAGACAAAATAAAATTAAAAAAATACTTTTTTTATAAATGTTCAAGATAAAATATTTAAAGATAAGATATTTTTTTTATTAAATTTTCAATTATTTAAAAATTTGCAAATTAATTTTTTTGTTTTTATTTTTTTTCTATTTATTTTAGCATTAAAAATGATAAAAATTTAAAAGCTCAATATTTTTAGTTCATAACAGTATTTTTTTTTTGCTAATTCAGAAAATATAGTGATACCATCAAATTTGTAGCTTTTTGAAATTGAGATTGACGTTTAAGTGAATATTCAAATTTTATTATTTAAAAGATATTTTTGATAAGTTCTCAGGCTCAAACTCAGCATCATCCTTCAACTCAGCCTCATCTCAAAAATTTTAAAATTAGATGGCATCACTGTATAAATATTTTCTCAAGAAATTTCAAAAATCAATTAACTTTTTTGTTTAAATGATAGTATTAATAAATTGATCATTAATTTTAGAATTTTTTAGTTTTAAAAAAATTTCAATTTAATTTTTTATTTCAATTAAAGGTTATCAAAACCAGAACTCAAATATTTAACAACGAACTTAGTTATGTAGAACAATTAGATTTTTTCAATAATTTTAATCGTTTCAAATGTGAAATAATTGTTCAAGATTCAGGCTTATATGGAACTCCGTCGAATTTATCTCTGTCAGACACGATGAACTTGACCATAGTTATTAATAACATAAATGATAATCCGCCAGACATTCGCTTGGACAAACAAAGCGAAAATTTAATTGAAGTAAAAGAAGGTGAACAGACCAGAGGTGCTATTTTACAAAAAATAAGCGTCTTTGATAAAGACGGTGCATCAAACTTAGAATGTGTCTTCGGAACTGGTCTTAAGACATCAGATCCATTCGAACTGCGAACAAGCTTGGATGCCCAGGATCCACATATCACATGGTGTATTCTTAAGGTCCGTGATGACATGATAGTTGACTATGACATTGTCAAAAAATCTTACTATCTTCTAGAACTAGTTGTTACTGACAATATACCAACACCGGTCTACCCAAATCGTGGTGTTTCTCGAGCACAAATACGAATCCGAGTCATTCCTGTTAACAACAAGCCGCCTAGATTTGTTAATGGAAACGAAGAAACATTCAATGTCCTTGATTCCATTCGGCCTAACACCCTAATTGGCACAATCTTGGCAACTGATATGGAAAATCCCAACCCAGACCGAATTATCTACAAATTTGACACATTTTTACCAAGAAGTCTTTACAATAAGTTTGAATTGAGACAAAATCAGAACTCAACTAGTTCATACTGGGGATCTGTGGGAATATTTACCACACAAACTCTCCTTGTATCCGAAAGTCCATATATACTGACCATAATAGCTTATGACGGACCACTCGAACTCAAAGACACTCTTTCGAGTCGTAAAATAATACGAATTAATGTTCTCAATAAAGGAAGTATGAGTGTTTGGATAAACGAAACTAATGGTCAACCAGTAGATTTTTACACAGTGGATCTTGAAGAAGAACAACCAGAAAATACACCATTCTTAACCGTAAAGGCCAATATACCCAATGCAAACAATAAAGATTTATTCGATTCAAATTATGTCACATACTCAATTTTGGATGAAAATAACACTACAAATCCTTATTATACAATTGATGCCAAAAGTGGAGTTCTACAAACTACAAACAAAACAATAGACTTTGAAAAAATGAATCAAGTTGACTTGGTCAAACAAATGAGGAATGTTAAAGTGCGTGCAACAAGCTCTGATGGTTTGTTCTCATACTCTACCCATGTTTCAATTAATATCATAGATATAAATGATAATAAACCTAAATTTGAGTTTTCAAATTACAAATTTTGTGTAGTTGAAAACTCTACCGAACAGAGTGTTTTTGGTATTGTGCGTGCTTTCGATCTAGATCATGGATCAAATGCAATTGTTAAATACAAAGTAAAAGATGAGAACAATTTTGTTCAAATAGATGAAGTGAGTGGAGAATTAAAGACTCTGAATCCCAGTCTAATTGACAGAGAAGTGAAATCTTTTTTTAACATCAAAGTGATTGCCTATGATATTGATGAGCTCGAAGATGAATTGGATCTTGAAATTTGTGTCCTAGACATTAATGATAATCGGCCTGTTTTTGACTCTGATACTTTGACCGAACATCAAATTGAAGAAAATACTAATGAATTCAAATATCGCTTGAAAGCTAGTGATTTGGATTTTTCTCACAATGGAACTGTTTACTTTTATTTTGACGATGAATTAAATTCAAACGAGATAACACAAAAATTTAGAATTGAACCTATGTCTGGATTAGTCGAACTAATAACTCCTTTGGACTACGAAGCTCAGCAAGAATATAATCTACTAGTGACTTGTTCAGACAATGGCAATCCAGTTAAATTAAAAAGCAATTTGAATATAAAAATAAAAGTAATTGATTTAAATGACAATAAACCAAAGTTTAGTGCCGAAAATAATGTTCGAATTTTTGTAAATGAAGCATTGAAATCTGGTCAAATAATTACCAAATTAAATGTAACTGATTTAGATATTAGTGAACAATTTAGTGATACTAAATTGGAAATTTTATCAGTTAAATATTTAAAATCAAATAATGAATACTCAAATTTGGCAAGTTCAATTTTTACTATTAATTCAAATGGTGAAATTAGTTTGGGTCATGGACATAATTTGGATTACCAGAAATACCGTGAATATCTTATTGAAGTAAAAGCAGTTGATTCGGACAGACCTGAGTTAAACGATTTATTTAAATTGAGCGTTAGCGTGAAGCCATCTAATGACAAAAAACCAGTTTTTGAGCATTTTTCTGGTGGATCAAGGCATACGACTCTTTACCGCAAATCGCTAGCTGAGTCCAGAGACAACGACTATGTAATTGACATAGTCAAAGCAACTGATCCGAACAATCATGGAGTCAGATACTATTTAGACTCAGTAGTCGAGCTTGATGCCAACAACAATACAAAATCGATTCCTGATGACTTGTTCACTGTTGGTCTAGAAGATGGAGCTGTCAAGACCAGAAAAAAACGCTCTTTCTACTCCGGTGATTCTTACATTCTGAATATCAGAGCAGTCTCCAAACTAAATGAAACTCTAAGCAGTACTACTACTCTCATTGTCAAAATAGACTCGGATTCCGATTCTCTTTTCGAAGAACGAGTCATTGAAATCTTTTTGGATGAAAATTCACCTGGAAACAAATTTATCACCCAGCTTAAACCAAAAGATGTCGCACACAAACTCAAATATAGTTTAAATAATGAGTTTTCATCGCCTCAGGATCTTTATTTCAAATGGTTCGAAGTTGATTTAACCACTGGAGTTGTAACTACTAAAAGTGATGCTAGAATAGATGCTGAACAAACCGATGAGGTTCTGCTAAGTGTGGATGTTCTTGATGAAGAAAAAGATAATGTTATTGAAAATTTAATAGTTAAAATAATAATAAATGATTTGAATGATAATTATCCAATATTTGAGTCTGGTTATAATTATGAACCTAGTATATTGGAAGATGACAATACAACAATTCAAATTGAACGTTTTGTAACAAAATTAAAAGCGTTCGATTTGGATCGAACAGCTAATAATTCAAATATAACATATGAAATTGAAAAAGTAACTGGTCTAAGTATGGATGCATTTAGACTTGATACTGATCCTACAAGTGGTGAAGTTAAAATCATAAAAACCAAAGGAACAAATTTAGATCGTGATTTGCCAAGCATTGGTTCAACTATTCGTATTAAAATTCGCGCACAGAACACTTATAATTCAGCTATTCGTACAAGCAAAGAAATTTTACTCAACTTGTTTGATTTAAATGATAATGCACCTACTTTTTATGATAAATCAGATGTTCAATTGAGTCTATCCGAAGATGAACCGGTTGGAAGTAAATTTTATCAAATAAAAGCTTTAGACATCGACGATGGTCTTAATGCTCAATTGGCCTATGAAATAAAGCCCAAATCTGGAATTGTTGAAATTGATTCAGAAGGATTTTTGTATCTTATTCGACCTTTGGACTACGAGTTAAATAAAGAATTAAATTTTAGCATAGTTGTTAAGGATAAATCATCAAAACCTTTAAGTGCATCCAAAAAAGTTTCAATTAAAATTTTAAATGTGAACGACAATGAGCCAAAATTTGATGATTTACCCAAAGATGACCAAGAGCATATGTGCAGTTTATCATTAGTAGAAAATATGCCTAGTGGAAAATTGTTTCGCGTGGAAGCCAGCGATGCTGATTTTCCTATAAATCCAACTTTTAGCTTTAGTTTATCGAGCCTTAAAACACTTGAACATAAAACGCGATCTCAGATTGCGCTTGAGAATGATTTGTTCAAGATTGATCAGCAAAGTGGCGATCTGTTCCTAATCGGTGATCTTGACCGAGAAAAATTCGATAATTACATCCTTGAAATTTCTGCCAAAGATCAAGAAATAAATGGAGTATATTTGAAATCAAGTGTGGAATGTTTTATCAAGGTGTTAGATGAAAATGACAATAGGCCAGAATTTTTGCCATCAATTCAAAGAGAATACAAAATTTTACCAATTGTTAATGAAAGAACACTTATCGGCTACTTTGCCGCATCGGATCCTGATCTTGGCTCCAATGGATCTGTCATCTACACTATAAAAAACAATTATCAAGGCATTTTTGAAATAAATTCTGAGTCATATTTGTTTTTGAATTTAAAAAAAATGAGTGACAAAAATCACGACTTGCATGATTTATATGAATTGCAAATAATGGCTCAAGATCTTGGCACACCTCATAAATTGGACTCGACATTTAACATCAAGGTTAGAATCGATTCAAATTACTTTTCTTTTGACCAGCAAAATACTGATCGTCTTGAAATAAAAACTCCAGATTTTGTTGATTTGGATGAAAATTCCGAATCTGGCACCAAAATTGGTTATGCTCGAGTTCTCAACTCTTTTGACTCTATAATCAGTGAACAAAATTCAAAGTCGAAAAATCGTCAAGTTAAGCTCAGATTTAAACTATTGACATGCAATGACACATTCATGATAGATGAAAATTCTGGCCTAATTGATGTTAAAGACTCCAGAAAGCTTGATTATGAATTGATTAAGGAATTTGTTGTTACAGTTGAGGCCATAGAGACTCAAGTCATGAGTTCGTTTTCTAAAGTTAGAACAGGAACTAGTAGTTTTATTGTTAAATTAAGAAATTTAAATGATAATCCAGTTAGTTTTTCGCAAGAAGTTTATGAGGTGAATATGAATGAGAACCAGAAAACAGTGCCTTTTGATCTGAATCTTTTGATTACACTAATAGATCCAGATTTAGATTCACCTAAAACTCAGGCCATCAATCAATTAAATCCAATTGAATTAAAATTATCTGGATTAGAAGCTTCTAGTTTTAGACTTAGTAAAATAAGTCCATTTGTTTACAAAATTAAGTCGTTTGAGCATTTTGATTATGAAATTCAGCGAAAATATGAATTTTTGATTAATGCTTGGGATGGTTTATTTAGATCAAGTGCCAAACTGATTGTGAACATTGTGGATGAGAACGACAATCGTCCCATATTTGATCAAAAGACATACGAGTTTATAATTGATGAAAATTCGCCAATGAACACCCATGTCGGATTTGTAAAGGCTATTGATTTGGACAAAAGCGATGAACACAATCAAATAGTTTATAAAATAACAAATAGTCATGAGAATATATTCACAATCAATGAAAATTCAGGCCTAATTAGCGTTAGAGACTCGTTTAAACTGGATCGTGAGAAAATTGATTCATTTAATTTAACTATTTTGGCATTCAATCCAGGCAAACCTGAATTTTTTGACACAGCCATGGTGACTATTAGGTTAAATGATCTAAATGATGAGAGTCCAAAATTTGACGAACCAGTTCAAAGAGTTAATATTAGAGAAAAAGTAGTAAATTTGCCCAGATATTTGGCGAGAGTGCATGCAGGCGACAATGATTTAGGCTTAAATGGAACTGTGGAATATTTTATTAGCTCGGTAAATGACAGATCATATCAATTTAATACCGATTTTAATGACAATACGACTCTTTATTACATTGATAAAAACTCAGGAGCTCTTTTTTTGAACTTCTTCTTGAATGCTGATTCGCCAAGTGTGGAAAAATCATATGAAATTCGAATAACTGCTCGAGATATGGGTGGAAATAGCGATGATTGTTTTATTTTTGTTAATTTGATAGACATAAATGATCAGGCTCCTTTAGTGACTAGCCCAGTTGTCAATGAGTTTATTTTTGCGGAAAATTCTGCTATTGACTTACCGCTTTTTGAAGTCAAAGCCTATGATCCGGATTATAGACAATCTATCATTCGCTATTCACTTGACAAGGATCCTATGAATGATTGGAAGAATTTCGAAATTGATCCAAACAGTGGTCATGTTTATTCAGTTGTCAACTTTGACTATGAAACTAAGAATGAGTTTAATTTGAGAATTATATGTACAGACAGCGGTATCATGATCAGAGAAGAAACTGAAGAAAATAGCAAAACTGTAAATGATTTAGAACGATCAATGAAACTTGAGTTAACTACAGAATATAGAGTCAAAATTATGGTCATCGATTTAGATGACAATGAGCCCGAATTCAATTATAATCAAACATTTAAGGTATTTTTTGAAATTTTTAAGACTTTAGTTTTAATTTTCTTTAACTCTAGAAAGTTAGGGGGTTTTTGTTTAATAAAAAAATTGAAACTTTATTAATTTTATAAAATAGCTTTAAAAATTAAGTATCCTGTTTTAGATTATTTTGATCAGTTTTCAAGAAAAATATTAAATTTGTTAACACTAGAAGCAACAAGCAGTTTTTCACGTTTTTTTAATTCAAAAATATTTTATAAGAAAAAAATAATAATTATATAAAGTAATATAATTTTTTAAAGAAAATTTTAAAATCCACATAAATCAAAAGAGATATTCTCATTTTCAAAATCTATTCAAAAGATAAGAGGATTTAGAAATTTTTTGTACGACTCAAAATGACTCGTTTGGTGCTTCTAGTGTTAACATTACTAAATTTGAAATATGTATTAATAATCAGCAGGGCTCTCTAGTAATTTTCCTGACCTTGAAATTTATTATTGTTGTATTTTGTTTAATCATTTGTTTAAGATTTTTTCTAAATACGTTATGTTATTCTAAACTTTAAACGTCAAAAATTTGATGCTATAGATGAAGTTTGCCTAACAATTCATCTTAAGCCTTGTTCAATGAGACCAAAAAAATGTTAAAAATTAGTAAAATTTATTTATTACAGAGAATTTACTTAATTTAGTTCCATTGACATTCGATTTTTTTTAAATACTTTAGAAGTTAAGTTAAATTCAAAATTTTTTTTGGTCATATTCTTATAGTTTCTTGGCTGTTCAAATTCATTTCTTTATTTTTTTTTTAATTCCTATCTTAACAATAATTCGAATCTTAATTATGTTGTTTTACATTTATCTTGTTTTGAATTTTGTTTTAATTTTCTAGATGAGCTTTTAATTTGATAGCAATAGATATGATAAAAATTTTAAATTATAAAAAAACACAAAAATTTTTGCTTAAAATTTTCTAAGTTGAGAAAAAAGGGTTCAATTATTTTTTGATTTAAAAAAGAAATTTTTTTAATTTTTTTCCCATGTTTTTCTTTCTTTAGGAAATCACAGTGTGACAAGATAAAGATTTAATAAATTCAATCATTTTTTTTGATATTTTCAAAATATTCCATCTGAATTTTTAATCGTTTTTTCGTTTCAAATTTAAAACTGAATATTTAATATTTATTGGCAATTTATAAATATTTTATTTCTTTTAAATGAAAATTAACTCTTATTAACAAATCTTATTTTTTTTAGGCAAATGTAAGTGAAAATTTGGATATTGGTTCTTTGGTTACTATCTTACCATTGGCATTTGATAGAGATAGTCTGCCGGAAAACAATCAAATAAAATATTTCATAATTGATGGTCAAACGGACGGAAAATTTTCTCTAAATGAATCAACTGGAGAAATTTTTTTGATGGATGAGTTAGAACGAAAAGAAAGAGATACTTATGACATTACAATTCAAGCAACCAGCAAAGACCAAATTGATCCAGATGTTCAAGTCCAAGAAAAATCGCTACTAAAAGTTCAATTGATTGTTGTAAAGGACAAATTATTCATTGAATTTGACGAACAAGAATATTATTTAAGTGTGCAATTACAAGATTCTGATACAAACTCGTCCACTAATGAACAAAGGATGTATAAATTTGAGGATTTGAGGCACCAACAATCAGGTCAATTTTCACTTGATATGAACGCTTTTCGCAAATCTGCAATTTTTTACGCTAAATCCCATTTAATCAAGAGAAAGATTAAACGAGTGGTAAAATTTAAGATAGAAATGCTGCAAATTATTCGCCATAATGAAAAAATTTTGACCAAATTACCTAATCACTTCATTGCTCACTCGAATCACAGTGATGTGTTTGATCAAATGTTTGAGACAAATTTTGATTCAAAATTGTTTGTTATTGACGAAACAAATGGAAAAGTTTATATAAACAAAGTATTAGCTCAAAAAGAAAATTATAAAATTGGAGATCGATTTGTGATAACTTTATCAGCCTGGTCGCCAAGTCAATACTCGGATGAAACAGAAAACACAGTTACCCAGCTAACTATACGATTGACAGATAAAGACTACAGTTTTATAATGCCTTTAAAGAGCCATGATTTACAGGACATTATGTTCAAATCACTCAATCCACTCAAACCAAAATACATACCCAGAATGCTACAAGCTGATGGAGTTAAAGTTGCAATTCAAGATTTGCTAAGTTCAAAGTCAAGCACTTCCAATCTAATGAAATATAGCCTCGTTATACAAGTCGAAGCCAAACAGGAGAAAAAAAACTTAGATTTGGACTTGTTTTTAAAGATTTGGAAGAATTTTTCGCCATCTAAAGCATTAATGAACGAATTTGACCATGGCTTTATTGACCCAAGACCATTACAAGATAGAATTGATGACACAGATATTTTTAGTATCTACAAACCATTTTACTCAAGTTGGCTTTTCTGGTTACTATTCTTAATTGGATGCTTGTTGATTATTATCCTTATATTTTTTGTATTTTGTTTACGTCAAAATCATAAGAATCAAAAAATTTCGTGAGTTTATCAACAAAATGTTTAGTTTAAATGTTTTTGTAAATTTTTATTTTATTTTAGGAAAAAACCTGGAATAATTATTGAATATCCGCCAGGCGTAAATCCGATTTATAACGATGGAGTTTTGTCCCTGAACAAGTGGGTTTTAAAAGTTGAATTTAAAATCAAAATGTTTAAAAATTTATTATTGTAGTAATGCTAGGCCAAATTCAGTAAAGCGAAAAGTAGTACCGGTGGAAATAGATAATTCACCTGCTACAATAAAAAGTGACGACCGATACGAAGAAAAAGAGTTTAGAATTGACTTTGATGATGAAGAAGAAGTTTAAACTTTTTTAGTAAAAATGCTTATCGATGTGTTATTTTTTGTATGTCAACCGGTGATTTTTTTAAATATTTTTTTAGCAATTCAAATTTTAAAGAATGGTTTTTAAATTATTTTATTCTATTTATTTTATTTACATTATGGACTTACATTTATTTAACAAATCGTTTAATTGTATTTTAATTTAATTTTTTTTCAATTTTAGCCAAATTTATAAAAATTTTTTAGACTATTCAAAATTATTTTTGTGACGAATTCGAATTGTGTTTTATTTAAATTTTTTTTCATAAAATATAAAATTTTATTAGCTCAAATAAATTTAAAAACAACAGTTTATTATTTTTTTTTCATTTATTAAAAAATTTGAATAAAAAGTACCGTAAACCCTTGCGATATCGTGCGTGGGATAAATATTCTTAGGATTGATTCTTAGGTTTTAGTGTACGCATAATGGAAAAGCGACCATCAACCCCATGTTAAAATCGGCCCTCTTGGGATGCGTGCATAAAAATTCAGATTTCATGATTTGAGGCGGCGTTAAGATTACAATAATGCTGGGTCAAAAACTGAAAATGCTTACTTGAACCTGCATTATAAATTGAAAGTTATATATTTAATTAGAGGAAATAAAACTCAAGTTTTTGAGTATTGGTGCGGAATTAAAAAAAATAATTAAAATAATTTTTTTATTAAAAAAAATCGATTCTAAATCATGGTGCGGGGTTAAAATTTAAAACTAAGCAATTTAATACTAATTTTTAAGATTAAGTTAAATTTGAATTTATTTAGGCGTTTAGATTATTTTATTTTTTATATGTTTTAAGTTTTTTTTCTTTTTGATTAAGTCATATATAGATCCTATTGATTCTGCGTATTTAAAATATTTTCAAATTCTTTACAAAATGAGTTTAGAAAATACTAATAGAGCTGATTCTGCTAATTAAGATCAGCTTGAAAATGCGTCTCGGAAATATAAAAGATCTACCTACACTCTAGAGTTTAAATACAATATAATTAATTATATTAATAAAGGATATAGTATAAATAAATGTGCTAAAGAGTTCAAAATTGACAGGCGCATAATCAGTAGATGGAAGCTTCTTGAATCTAGAATTCTTGAGAATTAAAAGAAACGTCAACGTCACTTTGTAAAATCAGTTATTGATCGTTGCCATTTTCCGCTACTTGAGACAAATTTGTTCAATTGGATTAAGGAAAAGAGAAGCCAATATGTTTGCCTAAGTGGTTTATCAATAAAACTTGAAGCCATGCGTTTCTTTAAAGCCCTTTATGAAAATACTGCAGAAGGGAATAAAGAATTTAAAGCATCAAATGGTTGGTTAGAAAACTTTTGCTCTAGAAAAGATTTAGTTCTATGTCGCATTACTACAATTGGTAGAGACTTGCCAAAGAATACTAATGAAATTATAAAGCAATTTTTTAGTGATTGTCAGAAACTTGTAAACAAACAAAATTATGACAGTGCAAAATTATTGAATATGGATGAGGCCAGCATTTATCTAGATTCTCTTAATTCAAACACATATGATATCAAAGGCTCAAAAAGAATATCTCCCATAAACGATCATCATAAATATAAAACATTTATATTTATAACATAAATAAACTATCATTTATAAAAATTGATTTTAATAAAGCTTTTCGATCAATTTCAGTTAGAAAATGCAAAAATTTAGGGCTTAAAAATGATAATACAATATTGATTCTAAAAGAAATGACATTTTCATATTTTTAGTATTTTTGTATAACATTTAAGAAATTTTTTAATTTTCTGAACCATTGCACAAAAAATGTAAAAATTTGAAAATGTAAAAAAATAAAATTATTTTCATTTTGCCAAATTTTCTTTTCTTGCTATTGACAAATTAAAAAATCGAATGGATTTTTATGATTCATGTAGTATCCGAAAGTAGCATCTCTCAGCAATCCTCTTATCTTTTGAAAACATTTTTCAAATGAATACACCTTTTTTGATTTATGTAGATTTTAAATTTTTTTTTAAAAATAATATTACTTTATAAAATTATTATAGTTTTTTTTTATAAAATAATTTTAAAATAAAAAAAAAAAGTGAAAAAAATTCTCTGTGCTTCTAGTGTTAATCTTTACCCGACGCAATTGATTAAAAATAAATGTTCATTTTGTCACTTTAAAAGTTTTAGTAAGAATTTTATTCTAAATTATAATCATATTTAGCTAAATAATTATTTTTAAAAATCGATGAAAACAAAAAAATCTAATTCGAACTTATGGACTGAAACTCAGCTTTGACCCATGTATTAAATTATTAACCTGCAGATTAACTTTAAAATAGAAAATTTAATGTATTTAATTCAGCCTTAAAAATTCGATCAATTCAAAAAATTAGAAATATAATTTTTTTAATAAGATTTTAGGTAACAAAATCTCATTCAGTTAAGTTGCGTTAAAACATAAAACTTGAGTTTAATCCATGCGTCAAGGTTCTATTTCACTCTATTATCGGACAAGGGAATTCAATATCGCAATATCGATAGGGATATCGCAAACAACTTTTAACTGTTCCTTAGCTTTTTCAAAAATCCAAATTTAGTTTGCTTTTAGTTTTAAATTAATCGATTTTCATTTCAATTTAGAGTTTTGTTTTAACACTAACTAAAAAAAATAAACACAGTTTAGTTTATACAGAAATTAGCTGATAAAAAGTATTTCAAAATGATTACCCGATATTTTATTAAAACTCAAACTCAAAATTTAAAAATGAAAAGCAAACGTCTCTTTATTTTAAATGATATTATTAAAGATGATAGTTTTGATACTAAGCGAAAAAATAGTGATTTAAAAATGTGTGACAATTTTATTTTACATCTAATTAAAATTCTAAAACACAAAAAATTTACAATTAACAATTATCACGAAAAATTTCTACTTAAACTTTTAATTTTTTTCTCTAAAACGCTTCATTTTATTCAAGTGATGATTTCTCCTGGAAAATTTTTTTTTTTTTGATGCAATTTTCTCAAATATACTATAATTAATATTATAGGCAAAATTTTCAATTTTTTTGTTCATTTGAATTTTTGTACAATTTATTAGTTCGTCTAAATACTTTTGCTTTAATAAGTCATTCTCGCTCTGTTCGCAAAAATTTTCTATGTTATCTTGATGCTTGGTACGATTGTTTTTAGATAAGAAATCTTTTATCGATTTTTTTGCTGTTATACCACCGACTACATGTTCTTAAAATTAAAAAATTAAATTTTAACAGTAATTTACATTTAGATTTTTAAAAAGTTTACCTTTTGATTTATTTTTATTTGTTTCTTTTGTTCCTTTTTGGGTCATAATTTAAAGAGATTTTTAATTCACTTAATATTAAAATACAAAAAATGACTCTTTAGAAGAAAAAAAACAAAAAAAATTTAACATTTTGTATAGACCAAAAAATTTACACTATCTAAATGAAACATTTAAGTCAATTAATAAATGTGAATTAAAATTTCAAAGGAAGCTTCAAAAAATCTTAAATAAACAAATTTTACTTTAATTTTCTCATATTATTTAACAATATAAATACTGTAGATTTAAATAGCATAAATTTATTTGAGCATATAAATTAAACATTTAAATTCGTCGTTAAAAAACGAAAATTGACTTTAATTGTCAAATTTAATTACTTTTATATATTTTATTTAATCTTTTTAATTATTTTTTTTATAAATTTTGACCTATGAGGTCTATACAAGTTTTTTTTGTCGAATAATAATAATAATAATATTTAACTATTTTTAAATTATGAATATTTGAAAAATTATTTCATTTTTACATAAATTGCTCATAATTTTGATAAGCACATGACTTTAGTTAAATTATACTCAAAAAAAATTGATTGATAATTGAATTAAAGCTTCAAAATGAGGAATGAGACCGGTTCAAATCAAATAAGTTTGGCTTATTTTTTTATTTTTAATCCAGATTATGGTCAAAAAGAAGGAAAAGTATGAGAAATGAAAAATTACTTCGTCCATTTATTTATTTCGACATTTAAGGAAGCTGAAAAAATATTTTATTATTATCCAGTAGACGAAAAAATCGAAAAGCAAATAAGAATAGCTGGATTTTGTGCAGGAATGATAAAATTTACTCAGTTAATTTTTTTGTTAAATATTAAATGAGCTTATTTTTTTTTTTTTCAAGGACGTTTAAATCAAGCAAACCGTGTGAATTTGTGCACACAGAAAAAATTCGAATGATTTTTAATGAACTTGGTGATAACTTTTGGATGGTGATCGGTCTAAATGTGCCTCTTTCTCTTGACAAAGTTTACGAAAACGATTTGTTATCGGATCAAATCTATATGTCCATTTTGAAAAAAATATTTAATTACTATCGAGTAAGATATTCAAATTAATCTTAAGAATTTTCTGTTTTATTGATCAATTAGCTTTTCAATGGCAATATAGGAGACTCTCTTAGGCTGATTGGCATAGATAAACTAAAAGAAAAAATGAAGCTTTTTTTTGATGATGTAAAATTTAATAAATAGAATTTTTTTATTTTTCAATTAAGTGTTGAAAAGTATATAGACACAAAACTCAATGTCCGTGATTCTGATATACTGAATACTTTTAATGGGTTGCAATTTATGTCATTAGACAGAAATATGTATCTAAAGATTCAATCATTACTTAACTTTTTGGAAGAAAAGTTACCTTTAGTTCATAGAGTCGTAGTAATGCATAATGATCAAGTTATCTGGTAAAATTAGTTAGCTAAATTCAGTTAGTTTCTAAACTTTAAGTAATCAGGAGTGGTCTTGAGCAAGAAGACATATCATCAATCTACCAATATCTAAAAGAATTAATTAGCAAAAATATTCCTGGTACACCGCAGTCGCAATTGGCCTCAAAATTTTTGGTTGATGATAGCACTAAAAACTTAATGAATAGACTAGTAAATCCTTCAACGTCAGATAATTCAGAGACTACGATTGATCAACATGATCAAGAGTATTTTGAGTTTAAAAAGGTCTACTTAGACAAGCCACTTCCGGAACAATTTTATCTTATCCCTTATAACTTGTCCAAAATGACGTTTTTTATATTTATTCCAACCAGTCAAACTTTCAAATTGAGTTTATTGAAAGAAATCGATGAAATTCTGGCCCCAAATTTAATTCTTTTTATCAAAGAAATTTCTGAACAACAATTAAAAAGAAGTAGCATATTGTAGGTGGTATATACATTTCAATTGTTTTTTTTTAATTTTTTGTTTAAGTACCGATGAAAAAGAAATAAAATACATATATTTCAATAGATTAAATTTGGCGCAGAAATCCACTTTAAACAAAACTAAAGATCTTCCAAAGCATCTGATGGCACTAATATCCCAATTGTCCAAAGATTTAGAAAGGTATTAAAAAAAATTGTTTTAAATTAAGTAACTTAAAATAATTTATCAATAATTTAATGGAAGTTTTAATTAGAAATTTTTTCATATTATTTATTAATTAATTATTTTTGATACTTCCTGTATCAATTTAAGTTCTTACATAACAGAATAAAAGAATCAAAATTCACGGATAAGTCAAATATTTATTTTCCCTTATTCACTCAAATTTTTAAAAATTAATTAATAAATTTAATATTTTAAATAAAATTTTTAAATTTTTAAAATCTAAATGATATTTACTATTAAAAAAGTTGCATTCCCAGTGGAGAAATTTTTGTTAAAAGTGGAAAAGATTACTGGATAGCTTGTAAGAAATCTGATCTTCGCGAAGTTTATGTAGTTGTGTGTCAAAAGAATGCAAATTTAACAATGATAGATGGCAAGTTTAATAAAAATAATCTATTTATCTTTTATTATTTGATGTGATTTTGAATTTTTTTAGAAGAGGTTAAACAATTGTGCAGCACTGATTTTACAAATATATTTTTCATGGAATAATCATTAAATTAAATTAATTCAGATTCAACTTGTTTTAGTCGCGCAAAAATATAATTTATGAATAAAATAATTTTGAGAACCATTATTTAATGTTTTTCACACTGAGAAAATGATTTAAAAAAAGTTTCAAGGAATAAATTTGCAATAAAAATCTTTTTTTTTTAACAAAATGCTCTGAGTTAAATACAAGAGTTTTTAAGTAAAATATTTAAGGTAAAAGGTTATAAATAAAAGCATTTGAATTTAAAATTAATTTAAAAATTCTGAAAAATGCTTCTGAAGGTGTTTTTTACCCTCTCCATCTAATTATCAAAAAATCCTTTGAATCTGGAGAAGTCCCTGATTTTTGGAGACTCTTAAACGTCTCTCCGATTTGTAAAAAAAGAAATAGATCAGACCCTAAAAATTATAGGCCTATCTCAATCAATCGATACCATGCCGTATTGCTGAGAGAATTATTAGAAACCTGGTTTCAAAATAAATCAATTTATCAATTCCAACATGGATTTATTCCTCATAAATCGTGTACTACAAACCTACTCGAGAGTCTTGATTTTTTGACACATCAAATATCTTTAAGCAAATAAGTGGATGTACTCTATACAGATTTCCCTAAAGCCTTCGATAGAGTGAATCACTCAAAACTTTTATTTAAACTTAAACGACTTGTTATTGACGGAATGTTATTAAAATGGATTGAATCGCTTCTTAGTCATCGTAAACAAAAAGTTGTACTTGGTAAAACAGAATCTGAATGGCTTAATGTGACTAGTGGTATACCACAAGGTTCTGTTCTGGGTCCGTTGCTCTTCACAATTTTTATTAATGATTTGCCAAACAGACTAAAAAACAAATGTCTACTTTATGCAGACGACTGCAAGATATTCTATATTATCGATCGAAACAATCCGCATGAATCATTTAAGTTGCTTCAAGATGATATTTACTCATTAATTAGCTGATGTAATAAATGGTCTATGGATCTAAATTTTGATAAATGCGAGATTATGAGTTTTAATCGAAATCAAGAGCTCCTAAATGAATATATTATGATTGATTTAGCCAATGGAAAAACTCATGTTGTCTCTAGATCTCCGGTCCAGAAAGACTTAGGAATCTTGATTCAAAACGATCTAAAATGGCATTCGCAAGTTTGTTCAGCAGCCTCAAAAGGTTACAGAATACTTGGGCAAGTTCTTCATGGTATTAAATTTCGGACACAGACGGTGATTAAATTACTTTATACCAGTCTTGTAAGGCCTCACTTAGAGTATGGTATTCCAGTATGGTGCCCATATTTAGAGAAAGATAAGAGAATTCTAGAGGCTGTTCAACGAAGAGTTACTCGTGCCATTTCTGGTTTTAGAGATCTAAACTACAATGATAGACTAAAGTCTCTAAATCTAATGAATTTAACCGAAAGGAAAATGATAGGTGACTTAATTCAAATGCTTAAAGCTAAAAGAAATATTGATCAAGTCAAATCTCCACTCACTTTTTCAAGCAGAAGTACAAGAGGCCATCCATACAAAATTAAAAGAGAAATAATCAAAAATTGTGCCCAACGATACCACAGGCTGAAGAATAAGCTGGAAGTAAATGCAGTGGAAGCTCAATACTATACTAAATTTTCTTTTAGAACAATCAAGAGCAAAAAAGCCTATAAATTATAGAAACAATTTAATTGAAAAAATCTAATCTAATAAAAAATCAATTCATTTTAATTAATTATTATTATTATTTATTTCAATGAACGCCTTTAAGGCTATTTAAAAAAAAAAAAAAGAAAACACAAAATAAAATAAACAGGTTTAGAGAAATTAAAGACAAATGTTTGAATTTTGATTCGATTTTTGTGAATAAATTTAATTATTTTCAAATCGAAATAATTTTTTGCTAATTTCATTTTAAAAACTCAATTTGAAAAAATTAAAATTTATTGAAAAATTTTTTTCTATTTTAAATTCAAATTAATAAATCGATTAATTTTCTTAAATTTGATTTATAATACTAGCCATTTAAATATTTAATACTAAAAATAAAATAAAATTACATCTTTTTAATGTATTATTTATAATTTTGTTACATTTCTAAACTCTTATCAAATTCCAATATAAAACTAAAATTTTATTCTAATTTGAATTTTTAATATTTTTTAAATTTGAATGTTCATGGGATTAAATATTTGAAGGTATTTGAATATCAAATGCTCGATTTTAACAATAATTTTTACCAAAGATTAGATAAATAAAAATAAATAAATATAAAATTTTTGAAACAAAGATAATTTTGTATATAATGTATTTAAATTTTAGATAATTCCATAATTATATTTAATAATATTCAAATTTTAAAAATATTTTTTTAGCAGTGGTTAGGATTTAGCGATCTAAATATGTTTTTAAATTATTTCAATTTGGACTGTAATGAGTATCCATTAACTTTTTTTTATATCTAGCTTTAATTTTAGTTAAAAGTTGTAATATGCAGATACTGATTTTTTTCTGTTATCATATTTGGTTAGGGTTGGGTTTGTTACCCAGATCTGATCCTGAATTCTTTAATTTTTTTGTGGTACCTAGATCAAACTCATTAGTCTTTTTCCTAATTTTTTTGGTTTATCAAAAATAGGTATTAATTAGTTAACTTCAAGTAAAAGATTCAGCAAAAGACAACCGAGTTTGGTCAAGTTACCCATAAAAAATAAGTGAGTTTTGGATTAGGTCTGTTATAACAAAGCCAATCCTAACCCAAAACTGATACTCGAAAAAATTCTTGTGGTATGTTACGAACTACTTTTGAATTATTTGCAAATTGAAAAATAATTTTTCTAATTGATAAATGTTAACTATATTCTAAAATAATATTTAAAACAGTATATTATGTAATGCAAGTAATAAAAATTCTCATAAATTAAATTTTCTCTAATTATTATCCTTTTACAAAATGGAATGGTTAGAATCAGATTTTAAAAAGTTTAATCAGCAGAATAGATCTTTATTCTTAAATAAAATCAAATCAAATGCATCTTCTAACAATTTCAACTGCTATCTTTTTAACGAATCTGGCAATCCAAACCAGGATTTGTTTTTTATAACAGATCTCAAAATTCGTCTCAAGGCTAAAATAAATCCAAAGCGTATGTTTATGATTCGGAAACTTTATGAAAAACAAAATAATGGTGTTTTACTCATTAATATCTTTATAAAACAGTTTCTTTATTCAACGATGATAAATTTTCGAAATTCTAAAGAACCATTTATCTTTATGATTATAAATGATTTTGACCTGAGGTCAGATCAAAATAAATATACAACATTGTCTGAGATTCAGTATCTAATCAGATGGGATCATCTAAAAAATGCCAATATGCAATTGCCATCATTTAACTATATTCTGCCAACAAGGTATTTTTTAATTTAAATGGCTATTTAATAATACGAAAACAAAAATTTTCTATCTTTCTAAAGTTGATGAATTTTAATTAAAAATATCGACTTTATCATTTGTAGTTAAATATTTAATTTCATAAATTAGAAAAAATATCAATCTATCACAAAATTTTAGAGAGTATTAAGCATACCCGAGGGGACAAAAACAGGTAAAAAATACTGATTAAATGTGAGCGTTTAAACAAAATAAAAACAGACCATAAACGGGGGTAAAACAGCCAGAAAAAAAAATTTATTATTTTTGTCTAAAAAAAAGAATAAAGACAAGAATTTAGACAAATTTAGTCATAAATAATTAAATTAAAATAAAATTTTACATTGAAAAAATTCAACATATTTTTCAAATATATTGTAAAGTAGTGTGGTTTTTAAGCGTTTTTATGTGTTTAAATAGTGTTTAATATTAAAACAAATAATTTGATTATTTAAAATCATTCCTGAAGAATAAACATGCTTAATTTGTTTTTCAAGTCCTAAAAACGGGATAAAAATAGGCTTAAAATGAATTTGACGCGTCAAAAAAGGCTTAAAAACTTTCTAAATGAATTATTTTGTTTTGTTTATAAAGTGTTTTTCGCTCGATTTTTTGGCCCAAAAACGCTCACGTTTCAAACGCAAAAAAAAAAGCGAAAACGCCCAAAAAACAGCTACCAAACGCCGTTAAAACAGCGTTTAAAAAGTGTTTTTTGCTTGTTTTTGTCCCCTCGGGTAAGATAAAATATTTCGATTATGTTGAATAAACTTTAATTTAAAAGTTTATAATCCTTAATTTTCTTTGTAAATGATCAAAGAATTTTAGTATAAATTTTCGAAAAATACTTAAAATAGATTCTATTTTATAAAATTTACAGTATAAGATACAACAAAATCTGATTATCAGGTATGAATCTTCTTTAGTTATCGAATGAAATTTTTTTTTGAAATTTTATTTTAGAATCTATTTAAAAAAATAAATTTAATAAAATTTTGTCAATTTTGATTTTATTAATTTATCTGATATTTTTGGCAACAAGTTATTCTGCTTAAATTTTTTTAAAACAATATTTAGTGATTTATGAAAAATTTTCATAAACTTTGATTATCATATAAAGAAGCAAAAGCAAATAGATTTTACCACGACTAATTAATTTAAATATTTTAATTATCTCAATAAAAAATATAAAATTTTTCTTTAAAATAATCTTTGTAATAAATTCTTTTTCGATCTTGACTAAAGTTTCATTTTAAACAAAATTACAATTTCTATGAAAAAAATTTATTTCATTCAAGCAGTTTAAATCTTTTAATGAAGAGAGTAAAAATGAATTATTTTCTATAAATACCAAATTGATGAGTAGAATATCATAAAATAATTGATTATTTCTGAGGGAAGTCTGATCGGTACACCTAAATAATGTACAAAATTTGACTTAACTCTACTTGTGTAAAATTTAGAATAGAAAAAATGTCGCGGTAGGTTGAAATATTGGTGAGGAAAAATTTTTCCCATTAAGCCTCCATTCAAACTTGCATAATCATCAAATAATTCAGTATCTATTTCAGTTTTTTTTTTCGTTGGAAAAAAATAATTAGCTAAAAATTTTAGCGAGTTGAGTCCAATTTTATATTCGTGAAAAACTAATTGAATTTCTTCTCCAAGTATAATTATGTATTCACCAGTCATTTGATTGAACTTACAATCAGCACCTTTGTTATCTAATAATTTAAAGTTTCTGACCAGATCACAAAGAGATTTCTCTTTGAGAAATGTGCTTAGAAAGCATAAATGTATTCGTGTCTTTTTTATAGAACTTTTAGAGACATTGGAACAAAATTCTCGATGAACACATTTATCCAAACTTTTGCTCATATAATTTGAATTTTTACAATCGTAATTATTATCTTCAAAATTAGAACTGTATACATCGTAGCCTTCTACTTTGACTGCAAAATATAAACTCGAAAAGCACATAAAATAATTAAAGTCACGTTTTTGGTTAAAAAATTCTATTATCTTTTTGAATGCATTTAGAGTACTTTGATTGAATGCTGATTTTGTGAGACAATTTTTCTGATCATTTTTTTGAATTTCTAACCAGTGATCATTTTGAAGTAGAAAATCATTCTGGAGATTGAAAACAACATAATTTAATATAAGATAATAGCCGATAGATAGCAAAAAAATAAAAGATATCAAATAACTGTTTCTTAATTTATAGTTTTCCGCCTTAAATTTGACATAAAAATTATCCACCTTTATTCTAAGTTTTTTAAATTCTGAATTCATTTTGAGTGTCTAATCATAGAAGCAAACTAGTTATATATATATATCTAATTGTATTCAATAGAAATAATTGCCAATAAAAATATTTTTTTTTAATTTTATGTAATTTCTTGAGCTAATATTTAAGAATTTCTCACCTTCTACTCATCATCCAGATTTTATAAAATAAAAACTTTTTTAAGTATTTTTTCATAAAAGAGGAGTTAAATATATATTTTCCTTATAAGTATTTTTCTAAAATTTAATAATTCATAAATATTTATTTTCAAAGCTACCTTATTTTTATTTTTTATGCATAAAAAAAATAAGAAAGAATTAAAATTAACAATCATTATTTTAGAGACCAAATAGAGATTATTAAATTTTTTTGTAATAAAATCTGAAGGAGACCTTTCAAAAAAAAACGAGTTTTTCCTTCTCGATTCCAAATTAAATGACTTTGAATATTTTAATACAATTATTTTTTTTGTAATATTTTATTTATTTTTCTAAAACAAATTTTATTTTTACTTATCCTTAAAGGAGGTTAATTTAATATTAATAAATAAATAAATAAATTGTTATTATTACATTTGAAGCATTATCAATCAAAAAAAAACACTAAATGCTAGATTGTATTCATTGCAATTAATATGATTTAGACTAATTATGAAAACATAAAAAGAGAATAAAAGAAATTTTTGTGGAGTCTTTTTTTAAAAACAGGACTTAAGTTAATATTTTTTTAATAAATGTTTGAAGCTTTTAAAATTTTATAAATATTTATTTTCAATGAATAAATAACTTTAAAACAACATTCAAATCATAGTTCTTTAACTTAAGGAACGAAGTTGAGAGAAATAATTTGAGTTTGTTGATCGAAAATTTGTCTCAACCAAAAAGCGCTAACAATTCTGACTACACAATCGAAATAGTACAAGAAAACTCTTCTCAAAAACCAAAAAATCCAGCAAATCTTAATGAAGCATTTGCTAATGGTACTCTAGCTGAATCTACCAGTGTCTCGTCATCAACTCAAACAATTGAACCAAGTTTTGTAGAAAATTTTGGACCGAAGTCAAGCTCTCAAATTGTAAATGTACAATGTCAATTAAATTCATCAGTCATACCCGTAACTAATTCAAGTATTACAATATCAAAAATTCAAGAGTTAACTGATGACGAAGATGAAAATATTTCGAAAACATATCAATTTTCACCTAAATTATGTGATTCACATTCTCACTGCATAAAAGAAACCCAAAACGAGACAAAAAAAAGACGCACTCTGCTTAATACGAAATATGCTGGAGAATTGAACGAAAACTCTGAATCATCACTTATTTCGAACGAATACGAAAGCAAACCAGCAGTTAGAATAACTAGAACAAGTTCATCAAGCTCATCAGCAAGTACTTCAAGCTCGTCCGTATCATCTTTTATCTGCAATACTCCAAAGGCTTATATTCAACGGCCTAAAACCGATTTTTTTAGCGAACCGCGAAATTTTAATCTCAAAAACAAAATAAAAGACTCACATTTAATTTTTTCTCCTGTAAAAAACAGAACAGAGCGTAAACAAAAGCTAAAAGAAATCAAAAAAAAATATTTGTCAAATCCTCAATTTAAATTGATTAAAAGCCCTGCAAAGACAAATTCCGATTTAGTGGACAAAATTTTAAATATAAAAAATGTAATCTCTAGTGATGAAGAGGAGTATGACATGGGAAAGTTATCGTTTGGTCGACGGCGACTGTTGTTTGACAAAAACAATCAACTAAAACAATTAGACAAAGCATTTGACTCTGTTGATAAGTCAATACCAAGTGGTCAAAATCAATGCATTAATCAGAATAATTCTATGAACCAGAGCTTTGGTTCTATTCAGTCTAATCTTTTGAACTATAGATTTATTTCAGATCATACTGATGACAAATTACAAGAATATTTAGTTCATTTGGCAGAAATGACCAAATCAATGAATTCTAAATAACTAGTTTTCAAATTATGGATACTATTTGTTTATTTTTTTTTAGCAAGAAATTCGTACAAATTTTGTTTAGAGAACTAAGAGTTAAATATTTTTCAATTATTGGAAACTTATTTGTCCAAATGATTTTTTTTTAAATTTCTAGATTTGAAAGTTTGTAAATAAAATAGAATGTACATCTATAAATTGATTTTCGAACCAAACTGTGAATTAAGTTCATTAAAAAATAAACAATAAAAGTATTACCATAATTTTTGTTGTTTTAGAATTTAAATAAAAAAAATTAAAAATTAAAAAAAATTTAAATGATAAAATTTTATAATATTATTTTTTAGTTTATTTTATTTATTTGTCAGCTTTAATTTTAATTATTTATTTGAAGAACTTTTATTGATTTGGAAATTTTTAAAAAACAAGTATTAAATTTAAAAGTAATAATACTAGTAGTAATGATTAAATCCTGCAAGGATAATGTTCAACTATGACCTATGGCAGTAAAAATTTTCTTTTTGAATCAACTAAAACCTTGGAAAAAAATTTTCAGTCTTTTTTTTTCCAATAATAATTATCCAAAAACTCAAAGAAAATTGGTTTAACGGTTTTCTTAATAATATTCATAGTTTATTTTAAGAACTCAAGTTTTTCATGATTCCAACCAAGCGAATAAGATTCTCACTATGGTTAAAAAAACTTTAAATGTTGCATTGGTAAGACCACACTTTAAAAATTGTATTCGAATACGCCATAGCAACTTATTTTTATTATTATCTTTCAAATGAATAGCTTTTATTTTATTAATTCTATTCTTCTAAAATACCTAACAATAGATTAATATGATTAGTAGTATGTAGATTAAATCTTGGGAATACTTATACCTTCTATTTTGTAAAACTAATCTAACTAAAACAATCCTTTAAAAAATTCATATTTTTATAAAAATTCAATTTTTTTTACATTGCCAGAATATGTCAATAACTGAATAATTAGTAAAATCCTATCATCTAAAATAATTAAAAAAATTGAAATTGTATTTAAAAAAATTAACAATTTTTCGGACTACTTGAGTTTTTTAGAAACCGTTCTAAAATACTGAAACTTGAACATTATTTAATTGAAATAAAATTTTATAAAATAGCCTTTTAAACAGCTTGTTTTTATTCCATAAAAAAATTTAGTTAATTTTATGAAAAAACAAATAGGTGTATTGAAACTAAGATTACAGATATGAGTTTAAACATTTTATTTTTCAGGAAAATCGAAAAAAACAGCAGTTGAGCAACTAAAAATATCAGTTTAATCTAAAAATTCAAATTTGACAAATTTTTTAAGAATTACATGATTTGAAGAGATTTTTTAAGAAAAATAAAACAATAAAGTAATAAAGTAAAACCATAGATTTGTTGAGTATTTTGTCTAGATTTTTAAAAAAAAAGGGTCATAATTGATCCATCGGAGGAGATACGATTTAAATTAGAAAAAATACATTTTTTTCCTTTTCTTAGCCAACAAAAACCAAAACATTTTATGTATATTTAAGTTTTATCTTTGAGATTTTGAGTCTTAAAGAACAACAACTTTTTAAAGGGTTTGGGTGTAAAAATTTTTTTTAGCCCGCCCAGATTTTCGAGGGCGTTGATTTTGAATTTTGAGTCAAAAGTGTGGAATTCAGATAGAACCAAAGTTTGGAATGTCATGAACTTTAAATACTTTTAAAGATTAGTTAATTTACATGTATTAAAGAATTAAATTCACAATATTTTCCAATGAATATTCATCCATATATCAGTTAAAAGAGAACCAAAATTTTTAAAGATTTTTAATAATTTTGGTATACATTAAGACCGGAGTGATTTTTCGACCCATTTTATTTGACTTGTATTTTTACTCTTTTTCAATGAAAAAAAAATTTAGAGGTTTAAAAAGATCCTTCCGGCCTTTGAATGTTACATTTGGATAATCTAGTTAAAATATTCTATTGAAATAACTAATAATTCTTTGGTTTTGACATAATTTGGTTATTTCATTTAGAAATATGATCAAATTAACAATAAATAAATAATTATATTTAGATTTTAAGTAACGATCTATGTTAAAGAACATTTCTTAATTCAGAATTAAACTAATTTTAAAAAATTAATTTAAATAATATATTAAAAATATTATAAATATATGTGAAAGTTTATTTTTTCAAATACTAGGATGGATTTTTCTAATAAAAACTTTAAGTAGAAAACTTTTTAATCCTATTCAAAATTATAGAATTCAAATTAAGTAATAAAAAATTTAAATTTTTTAAAATGGTTTATTTTTTTTTAAATTAAAATACTAATTTTTCGAAAAATTACTATTTTAATTTCTGAAACCACGGCTAGCTCTACGACCTCTGGCTTTTTCGAATTTACGTCCCTTGGCTCTAACAAATGGTCTAAAAAAATTTCATTTTAAATTTCATCCTTAGTTAATAACCATTTTTTTCTTACTTTGTGTTGCTGTGTCTAGTTCCAGGAGCTGGTCCAAAGTGTCTGACAGCTTCTCTTTGACTACGTGGGCCCGAAAGCAAGACACAATTTTCACCTTTTGGTGATCTCAAAGCCAATTGATCAAAAGTTAAAATTTCACCTCCGGCTTTTAGAATTCTTGCTCTAGCTTGTTCAGTAACGTGCAAGGCAACTACCTAGTATTCAAAATTCATCAAAATTAAATATTTTTCTTAGTTAAATTTTCAGTTTGGATTAAATCAGAAATTAATTGTTTCATTAAGATTTCAATCCCATATCCGCAAAAATAAAATTTCATCATTTTTAAAACCGGAACTGAAAATAAAAATATAACATTTAACTTACTGATAGTTTTGGAACTTCAAAAAGTCTGACATCGTTAGTGATTGTTCCAACAACGACGGCGGTTTTTCCCTGACGGTCTTTTTGGCCCATTTTTCTTACCTAAAAAATTAATTTTAATAAAAAAAAATTAAAATCTATCCAAATTTTTTATTCTCAGAATTTTTTAGTTTTTGATTTCATTAGAATCAATCCCATATCCGCAAAAACTAATTATTCATCATTGATTATAAGATAAAAATGGCTAAATCTTACCAAACGAGCCAAAGAGACTGGTGGACGATTGGTTTTGCTCATAAACAAACGTCTCAAAATGATTTTGTTAAATTTGGCACCAGAACGACGGGCCAAAAATCTGTAAAGCTATTTTGACGTAATAATAATTTTTCCAGTAAATTTTATGTCAAAATTTTAATTTACCTTGACCAAGAGTAAAAGATAAACATCATTGCTTCTTGGAGCTAATCTTCTAACTTTTCGGTCGTTTTTATGGTTAATATCAATACCCTTAGAGAAATAATCATTTTAATTTCTGTGATTAAATAGGATTTTAAAATGCAGTCTTACCATCGTTTATGTTGGTTGATAGTTTGAATCAAAAAGGGGCTGTTAATTTTAATTTAAAATTCTAAGTTCGAATTATTAGTTGGTTAAGCTATATTCATGCAAAGCTTGATTTGCAAGCGAGTACTCGTATGGATTTTATCTCATAAGAAAAAGGGGGCTTTATAAAAGGTGCATATAAAAATGAATTTTAAAATAAACTAAATGCGTTTGGCTCGTACAATTCATACCATGCTGTCTATGATTAGCTCGTGACTATTTTTTTGGCTTTAAATTTTAATATTGAATTCAGTCTCAATAGCTTACCGATATGAATTTTGCATTATGCCAAGCTCAAATATTTTAGCTAAAAATAATTAAATTTTATTTTTAATTTTAAAATTATTAATTTATTGTCAAGAAAAATAAGCAATTTATTCTAATTAATTTTTTTAGCTAGACTTATTGTTTTTAAAATTCAAGACTATACTTTATTTTTCTTCCCATTAAGATAATGTTTTTTTTATAATTATGACTTAACACTAAAAGGACCGGTGTCAGTTTGACACTTTTTTTCATGATCAAATTTCCATAAAATCAATTTTATTTTATAATATTTATTTATAGTAACAGATTTAGAAAGTTTTAATCTTTATAAGATATATGAGAATAAAGAGAGTTTCAAATTGTCACCGGTCCTTTGAGTGTTTAATAGAGATTTTAAAAAATTGTGAAATTTTAACTGTGTTAAAGTTAAAATTCATTTTTTTTAAAATTAATTTCAATTATTGATTTTTATATACAATGAAAATAAAATGATTAATTTTAAAAAATATTTAAATTAAGCAATAGAAAATTTATTAATCCTTTCAAAAAATGAATCCAAATACGATAATAAAGCTGCTAAAACGGAATCATGAATTGATTGTTAATTAAATAAAAATTGCAAAAAGAATTGTGAAAATTTAATTTTTAATAAGTTCTAGTTTTCCAAGTCAAATCAATGACTTTGTTTTGATACCGCTCGAAGAATATGTGAAGCTTCCACTGCACTAATGAAAATTCGATTCTCTCCCTTGGCTGAGTACTCGCACATCTAGCCATTGACAATTTATTTGACCAATGAATTACAATAAGGTACTAATGAAGCATCAACTAATCAAAAAGATTTGAACCTAGCTCTTCATTATCTGTATAAAATTCGCGTTTATTCTTAGACAAAAAAATTTTAAATAAAGTCATAACTTTGAGTCAAATTTTTGTGACTAAGACTTAAAACTATGACTTATAATACTTTTTTTATCTTAGTTCGACTTAAAAGGCGGTTAATCAAATAAATAATTAAATTAAATTAATCAAGTCTGTATCTGAGGTATTACTGGATGCAGACTTGATTAATATTTATTGAAAAATATTTATTTATAAATGAAAAAAACTGTACAAAATATAAGGAAATCTCCAAAATACGGACACGGATTTTTTCTTCTAAAACTTAAATACGGACTAACATTATATTCAATTTAAAGCCAATAAATTAAAAAAACTGTTTTTTTTTCCAATGAATTAAAATTCGTTTTTTTCTAAAATTATCATTTTTAGCTTTATATTAAGTAAGCTTTTTAGTCTAAAAGGGTTCGTGTCTGTATTTTGTAAAAGGAGACTGGGTCCGAGTTTCAGTAAATTACCATCAAGTCCGTGTCCGTATTTTAGACGACATGCCAGGAATTTCAAGTCCGGATTTTAGGGATAGCCTAAATAAAATTCAAATTATAGTAATTTAAACAAAAATCAATATAAACCATTAAACTTAACTTTTTTAAAAAACGGAATAAATTTAATCATAAAAATGAAGAATTGGCGTTGCAAATTGAAAAAAATCTTTTATTATCAATCCTTTTTAAAAACTTAAAATATTATATTTTTTAACTAGGGTCAAATTCTTAAAAACTTATCTTTAAATTAACATTAATCTGTATTATTATATAAAACCTAGGTATGGCTTTTTATAAATAAAAATCCAAAAGACTAATTTTATCATTTTTTTATATAAGGATGATTATAAGTTAGTTTTTGTTTCAAAAGCTTTATTTTACAATAACGAAATTTACATTATTTTACATATTTGAAAGTTTTTTACTCAATTTCTTGGCTTTCTCATGCTGTACGGCGCTATATTTTGGTGTTTTTTCACGTTTACGATATGAAATATTCATTTTTGTTAACTGCCGGCCAACTGTTGTCTGGTGGACATTAAATTTTCTTGCTAGACGCCTTTGACTCACTCCAGTTCGGTTAT
>PJRA01000160.1:2168102-2214418 GCA_016987375.1 Brachionus koreanus
CCATTTTAAAATTTTTTTTTTGCAATATAATAGCTAATTTTTAGTAGTTTATAAATAAATATATATATGATCCCCTGATCATTTACATGATCGGGCAAGTTAACTTAACTTTTGTCCATTTACTTATGCATCACCCGTTATAAATCAAAATATAGCAAACGCGATGATTAATTAAAAGCAAAATTATTTTAAGTTTAGCAAGAGTTTTTAAATATTTCATTATTTATCTAGTATATTTCGTTTTAAAATTTTTTTAATTAATTAAAAACTTAATTTTAATTTTTAAATTGATTTTTTTTAATCTTTTATACAGAAAAATTAATCGGTTAAGTTTTATTTTACTTTAAAACTTTGATGAACTTTCATTTTACTAAAAAACAAATGTAACATTGAAATTATTATTCTGTATTTATTTTTTGATTAAAAAATACTTTAAGCTTCTTTTAATCTTTGAGTATGATCATTAAAATTTTATCTTAAACTTTAAATTTACATATTGATTCGAATAGGTTAGGCAATAATTTTGAACATTTAAATTAAAAGAAAAGTTTGTTTGCTTAATCAAAGTCTTCCTTTCTCTGTTTTTAAAGTAAAGGATATACTGAAATAAATTTATTGAAAAATAGAGTTTTTCTTGATTATTTTTTTTTCCTAAATTGTTTTAAAATAAGAAAAAGAATAAATGTAGCTAAATTGTTTGATATAAATTCAATATATTTGTTGCAATTTTTATTTAAAAAAAAATCAGCATACTAAAATCGATTGTGCTTTTAAATTTTAAAAAAATTCTCATATAACCAGGAAAAAACACTCAAAATTTGCAAAAATGAATTTTTTATAGATAAACATTTCGTGATTGTGTCAAAATATTGAATGAATTTAAATGATTGATTATTTTATTGACTTGAAAATAGAAAACTTGCGTGCTCGAAAAATTTGGCAAGTCAGTTAGAATAATTTTTTTTTCCTCGAAAAAATGGATTAAAATTTGTTGATTTCTAATATTTTAAAATTTAATTTTGCAATTTTTCTCCCTATCACTTCTAAAAAAATTTAATTAAGAATTTCAGCTGGTTTTCAAAATAATATTCATAATTGATTTGAAAATTGAGTCTTTGTAGGGAAAAAAATCCAATTAAATAAATTGTTAAAAATCACATCTAACATCGCCTTGCAAAAAGCTAATTTCAAATAGGAAATCAAAATTAGCTTGAAAAGATTATTAATTAAAATGCTTAAAATTTTGTCGAAATTCCTTGTTTTGGCATAAGCATGAGAGAGAAATTTTAGATTTTTTCTCTAATGTCATTACGGTAATAAATACACTTATGTACTAATACATTGCATTCAATTATCATAAAGGAATTTATTTCATCTAGCGAGCAAGGAGAGAAAAATCGATATTTTAAAAAATTTATTCAAAATTATACCAGGAATAAAACGAGACACAAATAGAAAAAAATTGAAAAATGGTAAAATTTAGAGAATTATGCTACAGCTTTGTATTATTTTAATATCTTTAAAAGCTTAGACAATAAAATAGAGTGCTGCACAAAAATCAGAGGGGGAGAAGAAATTAAGGAAATAATTTTTCAAATTATTCTTTATTCTAATTCAGAGTAAATTTTTACGATATCTCATCTTCAAAATAAATTTAACTTGCTATGCTTTGGTTGATAGAAAATCGATTCACAATTTCAAAAATGACTTTTTCATGTTTAATAATACACTTTTCTATAATTCTAAAGAAAATTTTGCTCGAATCTAATAATTTTTAAATCTAAATTATTTATAATATCTTTTAATTATTTCATTATTAATTTTAAAAATTTTAAAACATTTTAGATTTAAATTATTCAATTGCATGTTTCATCCCGAATCCCTAGACCTGTGTCGAATTGTTTGTTTATTAATGTAAAATCAGAGATGTCAAACATAATTGAAGGTATTAATAGATTAAATAAAAATTAGACTCTTTTTTGCTTAACTAATTATAAATACTTTTATTATTTTTCTAAGAAAAAGAAAATCGTGAACGTCTTCTCAAAAATGTTAAGAAAGAATGCAAACAACTAATGGAAATAGCTGTTACTAAAAAGTTCATCAATGAAGATAATTCTTGCATTACAACATTATGTGGTAACTGAAATTTTATCAATAATTTTAAAATTAGTATTTAAAATTAGACATTTATTTTTATGGTTAATAATTGTTTAGAGAGTTCAGTTTTTTGTTCTTTTGTTCAAAATAAAGCTTTTTTAGGAGAAATTAGATAAAAATTAAAATTATAAGAAACAATTAATTTTTTAAGTCTTATCTTGTCAAGTATTTATAAAAATGAAGCTTACATCTAAATCAAATTAAATTAATTAGCCAGAGAAAGAAAATAAAAAAAATCAAAAAGAAGAAATTTTTTTTTAAAGAATAAAAAATATCAAACAAAATTTGTTTTCTTGAAACCTTTTGATATTACCAAAAATAGATTAATTTATTTTATTAAAAAATATTGATAATGGCTTTTAATTAAAAATTGGGTAGTTTGAACCTTTTTGAATCTTTTTTACCAAAAAATATTCTTTTTTAAAAAAACAAAAATAAGATTGTATTAAGGTTGAATTTGATTATTTATTTGAATTAGACTAAGTTGAAATATTTTTATTTTCAGCTACAATAGAATCATGTTTACTCCACGGTTTGAGGCGTAGAGCGATTGGTTTGTTTAGAACTAACACAACTCTTTTTATTCTTCAAAAACTAAGCAAAAGCTGTGAAGAAGCAAAGCAAATTTTGGACTTATGTGACGAATATGATAAAGCTTATTGCTCAAAAAATTCAATAACCGAAAATAAAGTTTTATGCTCAGCTAATTCGCAGCATTCTTTGTTTTCACGCAAGAATATATCTAGCTCAGAAAATTCTAGCTCTTCATTTGGCTCAAATCAGCTAATAAACGGAAGAAATTTTTCGCCAATATTTTCAAAAGGTTCAAATTGCTATCGTTTTTTATGGATTAGAATCGCATTATTGAACAAATGTCTGATAAAAATAATTGATCATTTGATTGAAGATTCAACTAATTATTATTATCCTTACGCTCTACTTGCAGATCCGGTTGATGGACCTATTTTCAGTTCTCTCTTGATAGGACCATGTGCTCTGGAATACACTCAGATGAAGTCTTGTGAGCATATCTGGAATGATCCAAATGCGGATGAGCTTGTACAGCGACATCGAATGCATAGTTCAGGCAATTCATTTTCCAGTGTTTACGGTATTATTCATAATCATACTGGCACGCAAACACCGAACTCTTCGGCAAACGTTTTCTACAACAAATACAAGCTAGGTCTTAACTCATCGCTTGCCAAGCGAAAAGCAAGTATGAACACTGCTTTGGATGATATTACTAATTTGTCAAATGATAGAATTTTTCCAGCTCAAACAAATACATCTAATTATTTTGCTTCTAAAGATTCCAGTCAGACTTCGACTCAATTAAGTAATTCAACAAATTTATCAGTGAATTATTCGGCCAAGGAATATGTGGAATCATTGCATCAGAATTCAAAGTCACAAATAATATACGGAAAAAATCATGTAGTAGTGATACAACGTGAAAAAGACATAACAGGTTACTTGTCGTTGCATTTGACTTCAAATGGTTTGGTACTTAAATGGACACCGAACCAAATAATGAACGGCTGTAATTCACTTGATGATAGTGCAATGAATAAAACTAAAACTGGATATTGGGACTACGCATTAAACATAGATTTCAATACAATTGTATATCTACACTGTCATCAACAAGCTAGTTCAGGTGCCACGATTGTTTTAGTTGCTCAAGATGGTGTCCAGTACCCACCACTAATTTTCCCAAAAGGAAGTCATCTACTTCAATTTTTGACATGTTTGGAAACTGGATTGGCACCTAATGGTCAATTAGATCCAGCTTTATGGAATGATGATGGTAAAGGAAAAATATTCCCAAAAATAGCACGAAAAACTATTAAAAAATACAAAAGTGAAACTGAAAGCTTGGACGAAATCGAAGAAAATCAGGAAGACTTCGTTTTTAGAATAATAAATTCTAAATCGAATGTAACTATGGTTAATTCAGAACCTGTAAACAAGCGTAAATTGGAATTTTCATTATCCGCTGGCGATAAATCAGATACAGGACAAAATGCAATTTTCTTTGAAAAAATGTCTTATAATAAAAGTAGAATAGGTTTTTTGCTATCATCATTTAGAAGAAAAAATTCATCATTTGATGAGTGTCAACAAAAAAATGAAACTAACGTTTTGTCACCATCTCAAGCATCCCAGTTTTCTGTCTTTAGTTCAATTGAAAGCAACCCTTGTTCGATTAGCCCATCATCAATTGTACTAGACAAGACATCTATTAATGGCTTTCATATTTTATCAAAAGTCGAAAACATGCAGCACCATGCAATCAATAATTTTGAAATTTTGTCAAATGAGCTCAATTCGGATAGCTTGACCAATTTAAAACAAATATCTCCAAGGTAAACTCATTTAAGATTTCATTAAAATCTGTACAAATTGATTGAAATTTATTTTAAATACTATTATATTGAGTGCAATAGGTGAAACAATATTTGTTTCACTTTGTTTCATCTGCAAAACAAATTTATGACTATTAGAGCAAAAGTTATAAGATTTTTTATTTTTTGTTTTGAAAGTTTTGTATGAGATTTCATAATGACTAATTTTTTTATTTAGACTAAATTTTTGAAAATTTGCTTATAACTTAGTTTTTATTATTTGCCATGGTTATGTTAATATTAACATTATTATGAAAATAAAAAATTATATTAGAAAATTTAAAACAAATAAAAAAAGGAAATGAGTAATGAATTGAATTAAATTGTAACATCAATCTTGGTTATGATGCTAAACAAATTCAGAATTAAAAACAAATTCAGAATTTACTAAAATCGGTTCATGATCAACAAATTTAAATGACTTAAGATAGCTGAACTTCTTTTGATGATTTAGCGAAACAGTTAGATTTTGGAAGTTTTGAGAAAACTTTTCATTTTTAGCCAGGAGCAAAAAAAATTTTAACTATTTATCAAAAATTTGGATTTCAATTTTATAAATTATTTTTTCTTTGTTCAAGTTTTTTTTTGAGAAATTTAATTTAATTTTTTCCCAATTCTTAATGTTTAGTTCTATCTGATACGGCTAGTTTTATGAAGCTTTCAAGATCTAAAAGGCAAAATCTGATTTCAGCGTACTATTATTACAAAATCTAAATCTGGTTTTGTGAAATTTAGTACAATAGAACAGAACAAAATTCTAAAAATTCTTTTAACTTTTCTTTTAAAAGCCAAAACCAAGTTCTGTAAATGCATTATGGTGCAACATTCAGAGTTGCACAATTATGAAAAATCTGTTAAAATTCTGCAAACTTNNNNTATAGTGCACTTTGCAGAGACTTTGCACACGATTAGCAGACTTTGAATTTTGGTGCAACTAAGTAAGTTGCAGTTTGTTGCGCTTACAGAACTAATTAAAAGCCATCAGTAAAAAAGTTATAAGCTTTTTAGGCATTAATTTTTATTCTTTATTTTTATTTTGTACCAAATTTCACAAAGCCCTAAATCTTAACGCTAAAAAAATAAGAATATTTTAGCCTCTAAGGCGATAAACCTTGATTATTCTTAATTATTTGATAATTACAGTAAAATTTAAAATTAACTTTTACTCTTTTTATTTTTTCTTTCCTCTTCTATCAAATTTTTTTTTTCTAACCTTTTTTATGGGAAGAATTCAGGAAGAGTCAAGAAAGAAGAAATGAAAAGGATAAGAACAAATGGAGTAAAATTTAGCTTTAAATTAAACTATTTAATAACTTAGGTTGTTAGACAGTGTTTCTGACATAAGAAATTTTTTCTTTTGTCTGGAGAAACATTTTATATGCATATTATATTTATTGTGTAGATGTCATTTTTAATTTAAATGTAATTAAAATCATAATTAAAAAAATACAGATATTTTTAAATAATTTCAGATTTTTAACACGGAAAATTTTGAAAAGATTTACAGTATTGAATTTCCAATTACTTTCATCGTTCTTAACTAAATGAATCTTAAGTAGGCATTTAATCACATTGCCGAAATTAAGCTTTTTCTACTTGAATATTTTTGTCTACCTTTTGTAAAAAAAAATTAATTAATAAAAACTCTTTTCAAAAATAAAATTTTGAGATTCTTGGTTTAAAATTAGATTTAATTTTTTGAATAGACAGCAAGAAATGACTGAATAAGAATAGTTCATTTCTATTTAATTTGTTAATTATTATTTTTTCTAGATAATATTAAAAATTGCTTTTAAAGAATAAAATTTATGAAATAAATTTAATATTTTAACGGAGGTTCTACTTAAAAAAATGAGAAATAGCAATTTATTTGCCTTTTTTTAATATCTGTCAAAAATACTTACTCAATTAAAATTTTCTCTTCAATAAAATTCTCAAAAGAAAAGATAGATACTAAATCACTCGGTTAAAATTTAAAAATAATTAATTAAAAAAAAATTAATTTTCGACTAATTTAAATTAACACACACGATTAGAAGCTAGCTAATTATTTTCCTGACATCTTTCAAAATCATCAATCAAATTTCATTAAGTAATTTATTTAAAAGAATTAATAAATTTAAATTTTTTTAATTTAAGGAGTTCGTTGAGAACATTGTGCGACAGCATGAAAAAACAGATACTTTCTAGAGCATTTTATGGATGGCTCGCTTATCATAGACATTTGAAAACAATTACAACTCACTTGGTTGACTTAATCAACTCTAAAAAAGATATTTTGGAGGAAGAAGCAGATGATGAAGATACTGAATACGAATTAGATAACCAAGGAAATAAAATTAATATTGGAAAATATTACATTTTGAATAAATTAAAATTGGACCAAAATCTATGGCTTAAATGGATAGATGATGAGAAAAAAATTAATAAACTTTCACATAATAAGGGATATTTTTATAAAATTGTTTATTTGAATGGAATTGAAAATAATATTCGAAAACAAGTATGGCCATTTTTACTCGGTCATTTCAAAATAGAAATGACAGAAGAAGAAAGATTGATGACCGATAGGAATAATTTTGAGAATTATTATAAACTGATTGAAGAATGGAAGCCTTTTGAAGAACTAATAAATACTAAGGATCAAAAAAAGTTGGCTGTTTCACTCAATGTTAAAGGTCAAAATGGTGAAAATTTCGATGAAAATGTTGAAACAAAAATTTCTGTTAACTCGACGAAAAATGATGTACCAACGTTTGATATGAACAAAAAATCAGCAATAAAAACATCTTTATTTGGTTTCAGTGTATTAAAACAAAAGCCTAAGCCTTTAGTTACTGCAGAGTCATTAAAAAATGAAGCAAAAAATTTGGATAAATCTAAAATATTCAGAAAAGATTCGTCTTTGAGCAATGATGTGTTTGTGGAAAACGAGTCAGCTTTTTCGTTTTCATTATCGAAATTTTCGGCCAAGAGTCTTTTGAATAAATTAATGTCACGAAATTCTGAGGATATAGATACAGTAAGTTGTTCAATATTGGGACAAAAAAAAGAGCTTACAGATGAGGAGTGCAGAGCTTTTGCTGCTGAAATAGTCAATAATATTTTAAATAAAATCCAAAATGACTGGGATGCTTTGGTCCAAGAAGAGGCCAAAAAAGAAGATGATGACAGTGTAGAGACTTTTAAGACCGGTAGTGTTTATACAGATACAAGAAATTTTTTATCGAATGCAACTTCATTTTCAATTGATGAAAGTTTTCATGATATTGAAACTAATGACTTTGATCAACAAAATGAAAAAATTACCTTTTTTGATTGTGAATCGATCAAAGATATCAAAGAGCTAAAAAAAGAATCTATCCAAGATGCTCATGAATCACTTAAAAGATCTCTTTCAAATCAAGAAATTATTGAAAATTTTGCTTTAAATATGCATCGAATTGACAAGGATGTGACAAGATGTGACAGAAACTATTGGTATTTTACATCTAATGAAAATTTGAAAAAATTAAAAAATATTATGTATACGTAAGTTTTTTTATTTTGTTATTTAAATAATTGACAATAATTATTAATATTTTCAAGATTATAATCCCTAATTTTTTGAATTCAACTTGTATCCCGAGTTTTCTTTTCATTTTAAGAGTTCAGATTTAAGACGAAATAATTAATTCTGATATATTCTTCATTAAAAAACGGTTTTCATAAAACATTATTTGGGATGTATTTAAAAAAATTGATATGTTTATTTAAAGAGAATTATTTTTTTTTATTTGTTCAATTCATGAATCCATTTATTCTCAAGATAGTTTGCAAAAACTAGAATGGAAAAAAATCATAAAAAAATTAAACTCTTCCTAAAGCATTTCTAAGCGAATTTTAGCTCTGAAATAAAAGTTTTACTGTAATTTATCGTTTTAAAAACTCATGAAATTATTAATGTAATTTTATTGAGGAATGAATAAAAATATTATTTTTGTGAAGAAGAACAAAAACTTTGAATATTTGTTTTTAATTTAAAAACGAAAGGTTAAGCTTTTAGAAATCTTTAAAATTTTTATATTTTTTCGACTGCTTTGAAACTTAACGATTTAGAAATTCTTCAAAAAAAAAGTTTTTTACTAAAGAAATTTAATATTGCCAAAAAATTTTGTGTAAAATCTTTAAATTTAAGTTTTGTTTGGGAAAACCTCAACATAGGCTATATTCAAGGAATGTGTGATTTAGTTGCTCCATTGCTAGTTATTTTTGATGATGGTGAGTTTTTTTTTTTATTTTATAGAAAAATTAATAAAAATATTTTTATAATGGCTATACATAATATATTAAACATTAAATTTTAGAAAAAAAGAAAAGAATTTAAATTTCTAATTTTATTTAGAACCTCTGACATATAGCTGCTTTAAACAACTAATGAAAAGAATGTCATTGAATTTTCCGCATGGAACAGCAATGGATGAACATTTTTCAAATATGAGAAATTTGATCCAAATATTAGATACGGATTTGTTTGAGCACATGCACCATCGTGGAGACTATACTCATTTTTATTTTTCATACAGATGGTTCTTACTGGATTTTAAACGAGAATTGATATATGATGATGTTTTTTCTGTATGGGAAACAATATGGTCAGCAAAGCATTTAAGCTCAAAGCATTTTCATCTCTTTATAGCCCTTGCACTAGTAGAAACATATCGTGATATAATTATTGAAAACAATATGGACTTTACAGACATTATAAAATTTTTTAACGGTAATTTCAAATAAATTTTTAGTTAAAAATTTTAAAAAAATTTCATTTTAGAAATGGCTGAGAAACACAAAATAGTTGAAATTCTTGAATTGGCAAGAAATTTGATCAAACAACTTCAAAATTTGATTGAAAATAAAAATGATATTAACATAGATGAATATTAGTCAAATCAAAATAAAAAATTTAAACTCAAATAATTAATAATTACCTAGGTGATTGTAAAAATAGAAAGATTTTAGAGTTTCGTTTGCATTTTTTTTAATTTTAGTTGTTGAAGGAAATTTGTTCAAGATAGATGAAAAATAGTCTATGTTTTTTGTATATAAAATTGTCAAAAAAAAAATTTTGACATTATCTAGAATTTAATCAAAAAAATTTGATTACAATTTTATTTTATTGTATTTATTAAAAAGCTTAAAAAGCAATAATATTTAATTTAATTTCACATTAATATAAGACGAAGAAGTCGGATTGCAATCAAATAAAATTGAAACTAAATTTTTTTTGATTAAATTTGATTGAAAATTAAAATTTTTGATTTAATTATTTAAATTATTTATACTTTCAAAAAAGAAATAAAGTCTAATAAATAATTAAAAATAATATCATCAACTTCTTTTAAATAAAATTTTCAATTTTAATCTTCGTGAATTTTAAGCATTTAATTTAAATTTTTTTTGTTACCTAATAAATAATTTATTTGAATCGATTTTATTTTTTATAATTTCAAATTTTAAAATAAGCTAAATTCTAATTCTAGTTTAAAGTTTAATTTTAAATAAGTTATAAGATGAAGAACTGGGAAAGTGTTGAAATAATTTCATTTGAAATGAAAATTAAATAAAAAATAGTAAAAAATAGTTATCGAAATATTTTTATCTTCTAAAAAAGTATTTTAGAAATTAATTTTAATATACTATAAAAATTGAACTAAATTTTTAATCTTAAACCTGAAAAATTTGATGTTTTCTTTTTTTTTAAATTTTATTTCATTAATACACTTAAGTGCTTTGAATATGAATGTAAAACACAAATATTTATATTTCATTAATTATTCAAAAATATTTTAAAAATTTCTCAGCAAAAAAATAGGCTTAGAAATAATCAAAACTTGCTTTTGGATACTTCAAATGATTTTCCAGTGTAAACTATAATGTGACATATAAAATTGATCTTAAAAGTTAATGAAAAAAATTAGAACATCTAAACTATTCAGTATTATTTGTTTCTTAGAAAATTTAGTCAAGTTCAATCCACTTAAACGCTTGAAATTATTTTTATTAAATTAAAATATTTCTATTTATTTTTACTATTTTTTCTTGATGGAAATACAAATAATTCATAAAACAGTTGAAAAACAAAATTTTTTAAAAACCTTTTCAGACCAAGTGAGATCTTATAAATATTTCGTTTTGAATTTTATTTTAAAGAAAAGAGAAATGAAAAAATTTTTAAATTTAATGAATAAATAATTGTTTATTAATATTAAACTAAAATAATTATTTTTTTTTAATACTTAAAGCTTTTATACAATATTAAAATCTTATACCTTCGTAGAATAAGAAATTTATGAGCAATTAAGAAAAGACGCTTGAACTAAAAAAAGCAAAAGACTAAGGGATTCTTTTTATGTATCTTGTAACTTTCAAAAAGTATTAGAAAAATAAATTTGATAGCGAATATTTTAAAAAAAAACGAAACAAATTTGGTTACTATAGCAACTCACGAGGCATTATTATTTTCTCTTATACAAATATAGAAATCATTTCTTTAGATTGTTTTTTTCATGTTAAATCATTAAAATCTCTCAGTCAAATTAAATTATAAAAAATAACAAAATTTGTTAAATTAGCCTTTGCTAATTGCTGAATCAACAGGGTCGTCTAGAATTGAGGTAGTCTATGTTTTATCTAAATTGATTTCATGTAACTATGTAATTTTGAAAAAATTAAAATGTCTTGTTTACTTTTTTATTTTATTGGCTTTCCGTAAAATTTTATGTTATTTTTTGATCTTTTAAGCTTCGGAATTTATACTCACAAATGCAATAAATCTTTAATAAATAGAAGAAAATGAGTGACGAACAATTTTCACCGAATTATTTCAATTCTGTTTATAATAGACCCAAAGATCCTGCTTTAAGCGAAGCAACTAACGAAAATCTAAATGAAAAGAATCAACTTAAGGAAATAAATACCAGGCTGGATTTCTATATCAATGCTGTATGTTTTAGTATTTTACTAAATTTATTTAAGCCATTTATCTCACTTTTTATTAATAAATTTTAATTAGATTTTAAAATTAGATTAAGTCTTTCGACTTGAGCGTCTAGGAATTTAAAGTGGGTTTAAATTTACTCATATTGCTCACTTTTTTTAATATTAAAGGTGAAAGATTTGACACAATATTTAAAATTTACAACTCCACCAAATAATAACAATTCAATTTCGTCTTGGAAAGCCACAGTGCCTAATAATAGTCTTTTGCAATCAATGAAAAATTTAGAAAAAGACTTAGAAGCTTTAAAACAGCTTTATGAAGAGGAAATTAGACTGATGAAGTTCGAAATAGAAGAACTGTCTTCTGTTAAAAACAAATATTCTTTGGAGAATTTTAATCTTCAATCAAAACTAAAGGATTTTGTAGTCAAGTAAACAAATTATTAATTTTTTTTTATTTTTTGATAATTTGAAAAAATACCTCTTGGGGCTAATTTTTAAAATAAATGTTTATTAAATTAGAGAATAAAAATTAATTACCTAGATTCGAAAATATAAAAGCATCAAATGATCAACTGGCAAGTGAGCTTAATGAGGTAAAGACCAAAAATAATCGTCTTGAATACGAAATCGAAAATTTAAAACTCGAATCAGAAAAACCCATTAGAGAAAATTCAAATTTAAAAAAAGATTTAGAAGACTTAGTTGCTAAATTAAATGAAAAACAAAAATTGTAGGATAATTTTTGATACTAAAGGTATACAAACGAGACTAAAATGTTTTTTTTTAAGTTCAGACAACGAAATTAGTTATAGACAAAATTTAGAAAGCAAAATAAAAGAATTACAAGAATCATCAGCTTTTGAGAAGAAAATTTTTGAACAAGAAACCGAAAATCTTAGAGCTCAAGTACAGGTGTACCAAAATTCAATTGCTGAATTAGGTAATTAACTCGTTTTAATTTTTATATTTTCTTCAAGAGCGATTGCATAAAACTAGAATAATTGGAATTTTATAGGAAATATTTTATTTTCTTAAAAGTTGTTTTAGAAAGATTCATGATTATGAAATTAAATTTAAAAAAAATTGTATGATTTTTTTGAATTATAAAATGAAAGTTCTTCTAAAAAAAATAAAATTTATAGCTTAGTCAGTCTAAAATGCTGACTGCTAATTTTGCGTGTATTAGGGTTTCGATTTCGCCATAAAAATTTATTTCAATAATATTAGAGTAAAGAATAAAGGCATTCAATAATGAGAATATAGCTTTAATTTATATTCAAATTAAACTTATTAAAGAATATTAATATTTAAATAAAACAAGTATATTTTGGAAAAACTTTTCCTTAATAATTTTTTAAATAAATATAAAATAAAATATAATTAGGGGATAAATTAAAACAATTAGGGGAAGAGAACTAAGTTCTTCCTAATTTAGTATAAAATAAATAATTATAAAAAAATTTTAATTTTTAAACTTTAAAAATTGAAAAATTTTGAAAAGTAACAATTTTTTTATTCATTTTTTTGAGATAAATGATGGAAAATGGTATTTGGCACATAAATAAATTAAACTAAAGCAAAAAAATATATAAACAGTTAAATAAATATTAAGTATCACATAAAATTTATTCAAAAAAGCATTGTAGGTCAATAAAAAATTTAACTTTCATACAGTAAATTGATCAATTTTTTAATATATTATGATGCTAGAAACCTCTATCTTTTTTAACTTAGCTTAAATTTGATAATAATTCAAAATGTTTTATTTTATATGATTATTATTAATAGTTTAACAATCTAGTGGCCTTTTATTACTAGATTGTTAAACTATTAATTATAATTATTTAATTATATATAAATAGTTCCAAAAAAATTATTATTATGCTAAATTTTAAAATAGATGCGAAAAAAACTAAAAAATGATTAAGTTTTTACTTTAAAATGAAGCATCTATCATAGTTATAGCAGCCTCATCGATAGTTAAATATTCATCATGTAAATTATAGAAAAAAATTAAAAAAAAATCAATTAAAATAAATTATGACTTATTTGTTTTTTTGTACCCAGTAACTGCTCCTTAAGATGGAGAGCATCATATTCTTTATTTCTAAAAATTGAACATTAAAGAACAGCTTGGAGATTGCACGATGATCTTTGAGCAAATTATGCACTAGAAAAATTCAACTCTCACTTACAAAAAAATCAAAAATAAGCTGAATATTTTATTTTTGATTGTGTCAATATCGTTGGTTCACTGAGTTACTATTTATTATGTATAGTCATAAAATTTTTCATTTTTAAAAAGAATGGATATTTTTGATTTTAGCATCTTTGTAATTCTAAATTTTCATTAGTCATATTGTATGTTAAAATAAAATAAAAAGAATGGAATGCTCTTCAAATTGATGTGTCTAATTATTTGCTTATTTAATTAAAAAAAATTTATAAGATGAAATTTTCAAATTTTTACACTGTTACGTCATTATTGGAAAAATTTCTATCAGCAACACCAGTAACTCATGAAATGTGTCTATTTTTTAGAAATTTTAAGATAAAATTCAATAAGATATCGTGGAATATTTTTAATTAAATATTAAGTTGCAAAATAATTATTAAGATTATTAAGAACAAAATTTGTCTTATAATTAAATAATTTAAAGAAAAGAAATTTAACGAATCAATTGAAAATGAAGCTAAATTAGTTAAAGCTATAGAGGAATGTAAATCTGAAAATACTAAATTATCAAGTAAGAATCAACAGCTAGAAGAACAAAATTCTTCTCTGGAAAATATGTGCAAAAATTTGGAATCAGTGGTTGGTAAAAATATTAGATGAATTAACAAATGTAAATTTCCCAATTTAGATTTGCAATTTGGAAGTAATGAAAAAAAGTCTGGAAGAAAAAATGCATCCTGTATTAAAAAATCAAAATTCAATAAGCTCTGAAATAAACTCAATAAAATCAAAACTTGAAGCTGAAGAGACTCGACTCATTCACTTAACAAGCAGGAATTCAAATGACGGAAATCTTACGAACAGAAGTAATGTTACCAAGCTAAGATATCAAATGCCTTTTGGTCAGCTAACAAACATTCAAAATACGAATGAAAATAGCAAAGAACTTAATCAAATTGAAACTAGACCAAAAAACCTTTCTCCTGAGATTGAATTTCAAGGTTTAGTTCACTCAGGACTAATAACATCGAACGACTTAGAGAATCAATTTTATACCAAACAATTTCAACCAGTTGACTACGCACAAAAAAATTCTCAATACTCATCTCCAATTGGTTTTCAGCAATCAGCCTTATATTCATCTACTAATTTAAATGTGAACACAAAAAATCAACAATCAAAGTATACAGAAATAAAGCAAAACAAAGACGTAACAAAAGATTTATTCAACAATTTTGAAAAGTCAACTTTTATGAATCCTCAAGTCAAAAAAGAGCTCAATAATGCCTCTTTAAGTTCCATTGATAACAATACAGTTACCGAAGCTAGGTAAAATTTTTGGAAAATTTTAGGATTTATTTAAGTTTTAAAACTTTTTTTTTAGCTATGTCGGAAATGTAAAAATACATGAAGTTAATAAAAATGGCTATTTTGTTCGTCTATTAAATGTATCGAATACTTATGAAGAAGATTTGAGTAGCTATACAATTCAGCAAATGGTTTCTTCAATGCCTGTAGCAGTTTTTCGTTTGCCGTATCCGACTAAACTAGAACCCGGACATACAATTACTGTTTGGGCACGCACTGATGAAGTAGAACAGCAGCCACCTCATACTTTTGTATGGAATGAACAAGATAAATGGGGAACGGGCCCTGAATGTACCACAGTTTTGGCTAAACCAAATGGACAGGTAATTTAAAATATTAAAGAAAAATTAAACATCAATTAAGAATAAAATATGATTTTATTTGAAAATATTTAAAATATTATCAGAGTTATTTTTAATTTAAAAATATATCTCAATGTTAAATTGTGTAAAAATATTCACATGATAAGTTTTTCAAATATCTTTATAAACTATAGTTAATAAACTATAGTTTTTTAAAATTGTGAAAATTTGATTTTTATCTTTTTAATCAAATAATTGTGATTTTGACACTACTATTTAGATTATCATTAAATATCATCAGGATAAATCTTTATCGAATTTAAAATAATTTTTTAAAGATTTTTCTTTAAAGAAGTTATAAAGAAAAAGCTTCCGGTAACCTTTAAAAACTTTCCAAAATTTTTTTGACTGGGTATGGTACCACCAAATTTCTAACTTTTTGAGATGAGGTGGAGAATTTATCAAAAAAATCGTTTAAATAACAAATTTTGAACATTCATCTTAACTTCAATCTCAGCCTAATTTCAAAAAGTTTCAAATTTGATGGCACCTCTGTTCTCTGTTTGGTTTTGTACAGAAAATAAAAAAATTAGCTTCAGTTAGTAAGTTTTTTATTGCTACCACATCCTTAAAGGTAGAATGTTTCAGCCCAACACTGTTTTGTGGCAAAGTGGCATTCGTTTGTGTTGAACTTATTTTAAGCCGCCTTAAAACTTTCGGTTGATTTAGATACAAGTCAACTGTCAGACAACCTATTTCAGTGCGTAATCACCATATTTAATCTATGCCTAGCAGCCAAGGCAACAACAAAATCATTTACAAACTTTGCAGAAAAGCTTTTCCTTTTAACTCTTATGCGTTTGCCTCTTAATATAGAATCAAAACCTTGTTTTCTTGATCTAGATAATGATAAAAATAATAAATATCTAATAAAAAAATAATAATTTAATCCTCATTTATTTATTTAAGAAAAGATGTAAGAAGGGACATTGAAAATTTTACTAAAATTTAAAATTTTAAAGGCTGTTTCTTGGACAACTGGGTGCCATAAATATGGAAACATTGGTAATTAAAAATTGTATTTCTAATAAAAATTGAAGACAAAAATTTGTGAATTTTTGTTTCCAGAATTGCTTTTTAACCATACATCTCTGGCTTAATGGACTTATCAAATTTGCACGTTAATGATAGCTAAAAAACTTAAATCTTCAGTTGATTTAAAATTGACACTGTTTTTAATCAGATTGTCCAGAGATGGTTTTTATTAACTTATTCTAACCAAATATTTTTTTAAGCCTTAAAGGGTAAGTTGCCGAAGTTAACCTTTAGAAGACAAAATAAAGTTATATAGAACTAAAGCACATCGCTTTAAAATTCTCACTGATAATCAAACTTATTTTTTATTATAATTACTTTTTAAATAATAAATGTTTAAATTGTGTTTTCTTTATTTAACTTTAGATTTTTAACTATCTCTAATTTAAAGTTAATCAGAGAATAGTCATAGATATAATTCTCTTAGTTTAATCTTTTTATTCAACATGATACCTAAATATATTATTTTTATCTTAATTAAAATTAAAAAAAAAACAACAACTCTGGCTAACCATTATAATAATATTATTGAGCTGATTTTTTGTATCCTTTAACAAAATATTTGATTCTTAAGATTATGATGATCTACTACCGGTTTATTCTGGAAAAAGAAATCGAAGTCAATTACAACTAGATAGGTAATTTTTATTCTATTTAAATCTATTTAAAAATAAATATTATTGCACAGGCAAAAATTGATTCCGCATCGAGTTTTTACACCTACAAAACATCCTCATGGCTCTCGTTCAAAGCTGGTTGATTACGATGAGGTTAAAACAGAGAATAAACCAACTCAAAGATCGTCGGATTCGAATTCTACGAATCAACGTGGATATATTTTCAACCAAAAAGGGAGACCAGTAAATAGTGCAATTCAGGTAATTTTATTAGGAAAATAAGGGCCAATTTTGAAAATATTTAATTTCAGAGACCAAAAAGTAGTTTGAGTAATTCATTAATAAAAAATCGGAAAGATGAAGATTTTGCGGTTTATCAAGAAAATATAACTTACTTTCAGCGAAACTAAAATTTATGTTTTTTTAAATTTTTATAATAAAATATTTAATTATTATTCGATAATTTAAAAAAAATTATTCGTCAATTCAGTAAAATACGTTAAATTAGATTAATTTTATTTATGAGATTTAATTTTATCTAATAAAAATCTTCAATTCAATAATTAGAATAGCAATATTTAAAATTCAAATCCTAAAAAAAATATAAGCTTATTAAATTAAAATTTACTTGATTCCTTAACAAACATTCTATAATAAAAAAAAATTTTTTTGAATGATTAATATTAATAATGTAGAAATAATTGTCTTTCAAATGTTCTGCTTGAATAAACTATTGATTTAAAAAATTTCAAAAAATATGAGCAATAATTTATTAGGAACAGAATTAATTTTCTAATTTATTGACGCAAGTAATGGAAATTTCGTACACAATATAGAATATAAAAACGATTCAAATTTTAGAAAAAAAAACAAAACAATCAGTTCAATTATTTAAAAAACAGTATCAAGTATTAAACAAATGGGTGCCGGAAGATCAAGATGCTACGGATATGGATATCCAGCTTATGGTGGCTATGGTTACGGAAACTATTATTACTAAGCCAATATGAATCAATGAAAATGTGCTTTATTCATTAATAACATTTTTCTTATTTTTTTTCTCATTCATTAATAAATTTTCAGAGCTTTGATATGATTTTTTTGCTTGAATTTGAATGTTTTATTGAATAGCTGGTTTCATAAAATGAGCAGCTATTTTATTTTACGAAACATCATTTTATTTATTTATTTTTTTTATTTTTTGTTAAAATATCTTGGATGCTAATGATGGTAAAATATTACTTAAAATTGATTTTAAAATTTTATCCTTTCTTTTTTAAAAACTAATGAAAAAGAAGTCTTATCCACAATTATTAAAAAAATATTAAATAAAGAAATTTTTTTTTTTGATTTTGAATATTTAAAAATAAATAAAAGAAAATTTGTTTTTTATTTAACTTAAAACAAATAATATGAATATACGTACTTTAGTGTCTACTAATTTGGCATCCATGTATGACCATAAGTTCTCGATTGTATTGAGATCTGGTGAACGGGTACACCATGGTAGAACCTCAATGTTCTGCTCTTTGAACCAGTCGATCACTGAGTGAGCAGTATGTGCCGAAGCGTCATCTTGCTGAAAAATCCAAGGGCCATTTGGCATTTGGCTTCAACAGATGGTAAAAGATTGTTTTCCAAGGTGTTGATGTAAACAAATTGATTAATTCTTCCTGTATAAATGTTGCATATACCTGTGCCTTTGTAACCTCCAACGTTTTTTAGCCTTGGCATACAGAACTTAGGATGGAACTTTTTTTTAAGCCTTTTTACTATTACTCTTGATTTACGATTAAAGACGTCGAAATTGGACTCGTCACTGAAGATAACTCTGGACCAATCATTAACCATCCAATTGAGTCTCTGTATACATCAGTTATATCTTTTTTGTCTATAATTTATGCTTAGAAGGGGTTTTCTGACCGCTTTATAAGGCTCTAAACCTTTTTATTTTGGAGAAATCTCATTAAAGTATACTAACTTATCCTAAACCCTTGAGTCTTAGAATTAAAATCAGTGGCGAGTTTTTGATAGCTAGATGTTGGGTCTTTTCTAATCTCTCTAAAAATGTAAATTTGTAAGTTAGCTTTCGGAGTCTACCAGAACGACTTCGATCTGACCGTACCAATCTCTTCATATCGTTTTTTAGTTGAAGAGACACATTTTGGAGATACACCTAACAGCTTGGCAATCTGAACTTTTCAGTAGACCCACGGTCTGCCATTTTAATGGGCTTGACACATTTTTACATATATGCAAAAATTAATCATAAAAGTGTGAAAAAAGTTTGATATAACTGTTTAATCTTTTGGAATATCCGAATTTCTAAACTTTTGAACTGTCTTTTATTTTTTAATTTTTATAGGAAGTTTTTTGATTATAAATATTTAAGAGTTAATTATATTTTTTTCCGAGTGTGCAATATCAAATTGTAGAAGAAAAAAAACTCTACAGATCTCTTATCAGATCTCTACAGTGTTTTTAATTTTTTGCTTAAAGACTTAGTTTTTCGTCAAATTTAATAAACAAACAATTTTAGCTAAATAAAATAATTAATTTCTAAACTTAAGCAACACACTGTTTGACAGCAAGATGTTATCGAAACCGTAGCTTCTATTATTACATCGATAAAAGATCCTATTTTTAATTACAACAAATAACAGGATGGCATCTTATTTATAATTTATTTATGACTCATAAAAAATTTGTTTTGTTTTGGGTCAAATTTTATTAATCAAAAAACTAGCTAAAATCAGTAATTTAAATCTAAATTATTGTATTGAGATAAAGCTAAAAGAGAAACAGCATAAGTATATGGCGTAGATGACCAAAATGGAAAGATGTTCTCTTTCACATTATATCCAATAAAATCAACGGGAGTAGATACATTAAAATGTTTTTGTTTAATCAATTTTAGAAATTCTGATTCTTCTATAGAACCCTGAACCCCATAGATTATTTCTCCTAAATCCCCTGTATTAATTTTATCCGGATCTGTTTTAGTACCATTTAAGAATTGAACAAAATTAGCAGGATACCAAAAAGGCAATGAATTAAAGCCTTTAACACTTCCTGAAAAAAATGCATTAAATGTCTTGAATTTTTTCCCAAGTACATTTTCTTTTAACCAATCTATACTTGTTTGTACCAATTGCTTAACATCATTTGGTGTATTATTCTTCCATACTAATGAATTAGTATCCGGTCGTTGATATGTCCAAGTGGCGATCAGAATATTGATTGCCTGTGCTGTGCTAAAAAGAGCATCTTCATTTTTTGGATCAGGTTTTCCAAAAATGTCTGTATCATTCAACCCTAAAAAATCTCTAAAATGAGTTTTTCCCGGACCATCTTGAATCTGCCATTTTAACAAATATTCAGTAGCTTTATTTTCAAAAGCATCTCGTAAATAGCTCTTTGCTTCTAGTAGAATATCACTAATGCTCTTAAAAGTATCAAAGTATGCTTTACTTCGGCCATTTTTTGTAAAATAAACAAATTTTTCAATTTCATTTTCAATTAAAAATATTGAGCGACTGGCATACCACAAAAAGTTAAATGTACTTGGATAATATACTTGAGCTAGATCTGGCCTGTCTGAAAAATTACTCTTTATTGCCCACGAAATAAATTTTGTAGTGTTGAGATAAGTTTGAATCATTTCAGGACTTTGAAGAAAATTCTGGGCAAAATTGTTAATATTATAAATGGAAGCAGATGTGATTCCATAGATAGTATTTGCAGAAACTGTAACATCTACATTGTTTACACTAAATGGCATTGAAACACTCAAATCTTTAAGTTTTCTTTGCTCATCAATATTTTGAATCCATGTGGTAATTAAATTTAAAGGACGATTTTGTTCAAAAGCTTGTTGAATGAATCCGCGAGCAAAATAGAAAGTACGAGGATCAATTGTATTTTCATTGGGATCTTGACTAAATGGCTTATAGGCATATTTATTAGTCACCTCAACCAAATGGTTAATATCAGTATTGTTTTGAATCCATGATTCGTATGATTGTGGATAAAGATTTTTCAATTTGTATAAAGTTGCACCAAGACCTAAGTTTAAATATGTATCATCAAAATCGGGCGGAATACAAAATGCTTTTATTGATTCAGTTCCAAGTTGTCGAAATTCTTCAGCATATTTTATTAAATTCTCAAACTTCAATATTTCAAGAATCTTTTCAATCGAGTCCCATGGTATGTGCTCAATATTCAAGGCAACATTTCTTATGTTATCTGGTTGCTGTTGCCATACTTTATAAGTCGAATTGAAAATTTGTGGCCAAAATGTTCGAATTAAACTGTGCTGAAAGTTGTTATCATTTTTATTATTGTAAGCTCCAATGGATTCCAAAGCAAGTTGAAGACGATTTGCATCAAAAATGGGAGCACCTTTTCCATACAAATTTGCTTCAAGGAGTGTAGTTATGATCCAACCAGTAGAAAACATGTCATTGTCAAATACAGCTGTTATTTCTCCACTACGAACCTCATGAGCAATTGGATTTCCGAATACATTTATTCGAATATCAGAGCGGAAAAGACCCTTTTTCTCCGCCCATTTGAAAGGAGGCTTGTATTGCTGTTCATGGAGAACTTGGTAAGAATTTATTCTGTCTTCTAGCTCTTTAAGTATGTCAGCAGATGCTACATTTTGGACAAATGCAACAATTAAAACTATTGTTTTAATGTAAAATCTCATTTTTTTATAAAAAAGAGCATTGAATTTTATAGGTATTTATGTTATTTTAAAGTCTAAGATTAAATTTGAGAAATTTTAAAAATGTTGATAAAAATCACATTTAAACTTCACGAGAATAAAAAATTTACTTCTATTTAAATCGCAGATTTTTTTTATTTTAAATAAATATTAAACTATGTGTTATTTTATTCTGATTATTTGATTAGATTGTTTTTTTAGCTATCACAAAAATCTTTTTAAAAGAAATTAAATAGAAATTTCATAATGCAAATCAAAAATATTTTTAAAGTTCATCAAATTTTTAGTTATTAACCGTATTAAAAATAATATTAAAGAGAGTTCTTAATATATTTATCAAAGCAAATTTACTTGTTTAAATTTTGAAAAACCAAAATTTAAAACTAAAAAATATAAGCTTATTAAATTAAAATTTACTTGATTCCTTAACAAACATTCTATAATAAAAAAAAATTTTTTTGAATGATTAATACTAATAATGTAGAAATAATTGTCTTTCAAAATTTCGTTCTGCTTGAATAAACTATTGATTTAAAAAATTTCAAAATATATGAGCAATAATTTATTAGGAACAGAATTAATTTTCTAGTTTATTGACGCAAGTAATGGAAATTTCGTACACAATATAGAATATAAAAACGATTCAAATTTAAAAAAAAAAACAAAACAATCAGTTCAATTATTTAAAAAACAGTATCAAGTATTAAACAAATGGGTGCCGGAAGATCAAGATGCTACGGATATGGATATCCAGCTTATGGTGGCTATGGTTACGGAAACTATTATTACTAAGCCAATATGAACCAATGAAAATGTGCTTTATTCATTAATAACATTTTTCTTATTTTTTTTCTCATTCATTAATAAATTTTCAGAGCTTTGATATGATTTTTTTGCTTGAATTTGAATGTTTTATTGAATAGCTGGTTTCATAAAATGAGCAGCTATTTTATTTTCACTAAATTTATTTCTCCTATTATATTGATTATTATATTATATTGATCATTTTTGAATTCTTTTTTAAATTATCAAAAAATATTAAATTAAGATATTAGTTTTTTGCCTTTGAAATTTTAATTTAAAAATTAAATGTCAAATTTAATTAGATTAAATTATTTATATAAATTTAAAGGATTTTTTTCTCTTTATTGAAGTTAAAGTTTCAGTGAATTGACTTTTAAAAGATTTCAAGTCAAGTCAAATAACATTTTTTTTATTTCAGGAGAATGACAACAAAAAAAAACAACTCTAAAAATTTAAGTTAATATTTTTCCTAAGTATTTTACTTTTTTTTTAACTTTATCATAAAGATACAAAGATAAAACATTAATGCAAAGAAACAAGGAAGCAAGAGGAGAAAAATTAGCGAGTCTCTCGTTTGGACTGTAATCTTAAAAAAAGAAAATTGTTTTGGACTGTGTATTTATTGAGTTAAAATATCCAATAAATTTAGTTCCTTTAAAACATGCCAGAGATATGACGGCCTCGCCTATTTTTAGAATCATAAAAATGTTTTAATTGTTTTTAATATTTGAAATTATTAAATTTTTTGTTTGTTTGTTCTTAAATTTAAACAATATTTTGTCTAAAAATTTAACAAGTTATTTAATAATTTTAAATAAGAAAAATACAAGTGTGGGAAAGAAAATTAAAAATAGGTAAATTTTTTATTTAGTGAAAACAACAAATTTCGTAAAAAATTTCTAAGAAATATAATAAATAAAATTTTAATTACATTTTGAAATTTCCAAAAAAAAAATTAAGAGTAATCGTATAAAGAAAAAAATAGAATTCTAATGATCGAAAAACATTCGAGACATTTCAAGGAAGCAAAAATTCGAATATTTTTGTTTCTTAAATCAAATCTTTAAACAATCATCTTAACAATCAAAAAATTCACTAAACAAATACCGCTAATCATTATTCAAGGCTTTCATTCGAAGCCTTTATATACCAGGTTGTTTTTCTACTCTCGGAATTTACTCTATTTACATGACCATATCTTAAATAAGCATTCAAATTTCTAAAATTTAAAAATCTCTCTCTTAAATCAGGAAAAAGAGATACAAGCCAGAATTGTGAAAAAAAATACTATATCTGTCAAAAACACAAAAACAAAAATTTACAAACAAAATAAAATTTCTAATCATTTTTTTTAAATAAGTCTATTTTTCGATAACAGAATTAGTTGAAGGTGAAGAATTTTGGTCTGCTTATTCATCATTCTGTTTAGATTGAGAAGGAGCGATTAGCGATGTCTGCACTGATGTCAATTTTCCGTAAGTAATAACCAGACCATCACTTGTGGCCAATGGACTTGGATTATGCAATTGTGATTGTTTTTCCTTTGGCTTTTGTTTTTCTTGTTTTTTTTGCTGCTTTTCTAATTTTTGACTATTCTTATTCTGTGAACCTTTAATAGTCGAAAATGGTGACAAATTCAATTTGGAATTTGAATTGGCCTTGCTTATTAAACTTGATTTAATAGATGAAATCAAAGATGGCTTTGAATTTTTTGCTATTTGAGATTTAGTTTTTGTATCCGTTTCGTCGTTTTTGCCCAATCCTTTACTTACTACTTCACTGAACAAAGGCTCACTTTTTTCACTCTTTTGATCGATCTGTTCGGGCGAACTTATTGCCTGAAAATGATGATTTGGATCAAAAACATGAGGATTTGGACGATCTCCGCAAATAATTGATGGATTACTTGGGTTGCCAGATCCAGCTGTAATTGTATTGTCATTATCCGTAAAGCTTATTTCGTCCATAAAACTACTGGTGTTTGAACAAGATGATCCGCGAGTAGTATTCACATTTTGTGATAAAACAGCGTTTGTATGAGATCTATTATTTGTTTGCTCTCTCTCAAAATCGAATTTTGTATTATCCAACACGATCATCGAGTGTGGTCGATTTCTTTGAATTTGGCTAAAATTGTTGAGGCCAGTAGACATAACATTCATCATAGGCTGTGTAAAATTCACTGGACTTTGAGGATGTGCGGGTGAATTAGGAAAATTATTAATTGGAGAAGTAGCATTACTCATTTTAAAGGGATAAAAATTGGCCAAGTGCAGATCAGTTGCGGACATGTTACGCTTGGTCAAATTACTAGCATCTGGCATTGTATCAATCAAGTTGTTGTTAAAATGAAGAGGATGTGGTTTTGGTGATAAATTTCCACATGTATTGCGTATATTATTGTTAAATGAATTATTTAAAGATGATGAAGATGACGATGAAGATGATGACTGAGGCACTTGAACGTGCTGAAGTTGAAATTGCTGCTGTAATTCATGCTTGTGAGCATTGGCGTATTTTTCACTTAACTTACGAAAGAGGCAAGATTTTTTCTTTCTTTCTTGATGCACTGGTTGACTCGGCTGAATAAAGCCTTGAATTGGTAAGCCATGCTGGTACAAATGAGGATTTTGAAAATTTTGTGGGTTAAATGAGCTTTGAATATGATTTCCGCTATAATAAGAAATATGCTCATTGGAACATGCACCCACACTGCGCCTACTTGAATTAGAGACTAATGAAGAAGTTGAACTGTTTGTAGAATTGGATGAGAGAATATATGCTGATAGAGGTGGGTTCAAAAAATTGGAAGATTCTTGATGATTGAAATTTGGAAGTTGATTTTGATAGTAAAAATTTTGTTGTTTCGGATGGCTAAATTGACGAGTTAGTTTTGAAGAGTTGTAATTGTCATGATTGTTTCTAGCAAATTTGGTTTTTGAAGGTGATCGCTTGCGTCCACCTGTTTTTATATTAGCTTGATTTAATTGGGTTGTATTCAAACAAAGTGTATTGTTCACACTGGACATTATAAGTTTGACAATTTCATGATGCATTTTACCACAAGCAATTTCGTCATTTACATGCGTTATTATGTCATTTACTTTGAGACCAGCTGAAAAAGCTGGTCCTTGGTGATCTATTTGCACAACTAAGTGTTGAATTGTGTAAAAGTCTGAATCTCCGTAAAAAACCTTGATGGCCCTTATCACAAAACCATAGCCTCTCGAACTACGCTTGATGAAAATTTTTGGATTCTTCAAACCCTGTTGAATTAGTTCGTTTAGCGGATTATTATCGACATATTGAGGTGGTAATAATTGATATTGACTGAATTGATTGAAATTTTGATACGGCAAATAGTGGGCATGTGTTGACAGCAATGGAGATACATTTAGCCTTGGATTTGATCCTGAATTTACGCGTTCAAAATTATTTCCTTCAAAAAAAATGATTTCTAAGTTAATAAAATTGATTCAATAAATTCATAGAAAATAGTGAGCAAAGACTGATAGAAAAAAAAAGCAAAAATTGCTTATATTATTCAATAATCTCATTTTCTTAAAGAAATAAACATTCTTTTTTTAGATTTAAAATTTAGATTTATTTTTAAATTTTTTAGACATAGATTTAAGTAAAATTAGATATTAGTTGATTGATCAATTTTCCAAAATTATTTTAACATTAAATTATAAAACAAATGATAATAAATTATTAAATTAATATTTTTGAATATCTATTGAAGCTTTAGGTTTCTTTTGATTATTTTATTTTTTAATTAATAATTATCTAGAGACAATATTCTCATTTAAAAAATAAAAATCCAAAGAAATTTAGCAAAATAATTGAAATAATTCTATTGAACATATACAGTATTGTGTTTAATTTAATTTAATCTAAAAGAAGTAAACTTAATTTGCGGTTCGAAAATCAAGATAATCAAAATCTCAAGAAAAAATAAAGAAGCCAGAAGTAAGAATGATTAAAAAAAAGACAGAAACTAAATGGTTCTTTTGGAATGTGATGTTGTCTGAATTTTTTTAATTTATTTATTTAAAATGTTATTTAGGCAGAGCCTTGGCTGGTTGGAATGGAGACTTAGTCCTTCCTTTCAGCCACATGAAAATATTTTTGAATAATAAAACTTGTTTTGAGAGAATGTATGGTTAGATTAGAGTTGAATTTTAAATTTAGCTGTGAATTTTAGCAAAATTATTTGAATAAATAGCATAAAAATTGAATAAATTGAATAGTTAAAACTACAGTAGAATTAGGTATTAGGATTAGAATCTGGGGCTATTTTAAAGAATAAAATTTCTGAATTTTTTTAAAATTTCGATTTGTTGATACTCAAAGATGTGTAGCTTCTTACTTCTATCAAAAGATTTGTAAAGACAAGACATTCATATTTTAATAAGAAAGAGCCTCTGCATCGAGCAAGATTAGTGAATGAATGATTCTAAGATGGTGTGCTATCTTAGCTTGCGAAAATTCAATATCTAAATTGCATTAAAAATTCATAGGGTTTATTCGACAAAGAGACTGCTCAAAAGGTTCCAAGGTAATTGATCAACTGAAGAAAATTGTTCTTAATATTCTTAATAATGTAATAAAACTTATAACTTTATAGACATTTATAGAAATTTTACTGTTGAAGCATTTTAGAAGTAAATTTTCTTGAATAAAAATTTTATAAAAGTTAATTTACTTTTGTAATTTGTATTTGCAAGATGTTGATTGGACTTATACACATGACTATTATTATTATAACCCAAGTAATTTTGATGATTAATTGTTGGGGAAGTTGATAACATTCCAGAAGAAGTGATTGATGAAGACCATCTATTTAACTTATTATTTGAATATTGACTATTCTTATTCTCATTATAATGATGATTTCGTGTTTTTTTAGAATTTTGATGATTAGCAAAATTTTTATTTGGCTTTGTCCATACTTGTTGAAAGCTCTTTTTTTGTTGATTTTGAATCTTGTTTGTTGAAGTAGGTGTAGTTTGATGTGATAAAGCATTATCAGAGTTATTCTCATTGTTATGCTTTGTCTCAAAGCCAATTAAAGATGATGATGAATTTGAAACCAAATGAAAGTCTTCTTTACTAACCGAATTTTTGTTAATATCTAAAACGCTCTTTGTGGTTGTTGTAGTTGATGTAGATGATGAAGATGACTGGGAATCTTTTATTCTATTATTTTCAGTTTCATTAGGAGTTTTAGCGGGTGAAGAAGGCTCCAAATTATTTATCTCGGATTCATTAGAAGCAATTTTTTCTTCATTTTTTAAAATATCTAATGGTTCGGTTAAATTTTTGGAAATTTTGATTGTTTCTTTGCAATTAATGTCCGACTCTCGGTTGTTAGAATCATTGAATGTAATCGGCGAATTGTTGGATATCGTGCTAAGCCTGAATTTTGATGAACATGAGGAGAAACTAGCAAATAGTTCATTATCTGTTTCATCATTTAAATCATTATTTAAATTATCTTCTGCTTCATTTAGCATTAATTTTTTATTCAATAATTCGGTAAGAACTTTATCTTCATTTGGATTGTTTAAAGATAAACAAGATTCAGCTTTGCTAACCGGTTCAGTATTTGGCATGGACGAAAAACTTAAATTCGAAGGTGCATGTGAGTTAACTGAATTATGATTATATCGTTCAGATCTAGTGTCAAAATAGCTGGTATCATCGGGACCATCAAGCTGTGGAATAAATTCAGCTTTTATCCGCAAAAGATTGTTCCAATCAAGAAAATTAAAAAATGGATGTTGTTTTATTTCAATAGCTCCATTGGCACCCAATCTTTTCAATGGATCATGAGCTAGTAAGCTTAATATTAAATTTTTTGCATCTTCTGGTATTTGAATGATGTCGTCATCGTCTTCAGGCCAACATATTTCACCATTTATCACATTCGAAAATAACTCTTCAGGTGTATTTCCGTTGAATGGAGCAATACTTGTAAAAAACTCATACAAAATAATTCCCATAGACCACCAGTCAACTGTTTTGCCATAACTTTGTCTCAATATAACCTAATTTAATTTTAAGAGAATAAAAAAAAAATAAAGTTGGCTTAATTTTTGTTTTAGTTGACAAATACCTCTGGTGCCAAATATTGCGGTGTTCCACATATTTGTTTATCATTGAATTCTTTGCAATAAAGATCTCGCATAAAATCATCGTCTTCATAAAAGTTGGTGGTCAAATTCATTAGACCAATTTTTGATAGGCCAAAATCAGTCAGTTTAATGTGACCTAGTGATGTAATAAGCAAATTGTCAGGCTTAAGATCGCGATGAATAATTCCATAGTTGTGTAAATACTCTACGGCTAGTGTAGCTTCGGCAAAATAAGTTCTGGCCATGTCTAAAGGTAATGGTCCCATGTTTTTGATCAGTGTGGCCACATCACCGCCTTCTACATATTCCATTACCATACACAAATGCTTTTTGGTTTCAAATGTACAAATAAGAGCGACAACAAATGGATTATCGGTAAATGTCATTATGTCTCGTTCAGTAAACACTTGTTGTATTTGATTCCGCAAAATTATATTTTGTTTCTTTATTTTTTTCATGGCAAATCTATGACCCAAAGTTTTGTGCCGGATAAGAAAAACCGCTCTTAATTTACAATTATTAGTTTCTTATAATATTTTCAAATAAAAAATCAATTTTTTTTTAAAACTAAATATAATCTTTTAATTAATGATATTAAGCAATATTGTACCAATAAAAGTCTGAATTCCTAAGTTTTCAAATAGAATTATCTAGATGAGTTAGAAAACTAATTTTTAAAAATCGATTTAATTTTTTAAAGATTTTTGAGAATTTTCTTGAAATGATATTCTAGTTTTAAATTTGAAAATTGAAGCTTAAAAGAACTTCACTGCTAATCTAATTTTTTAAAAACTGTGTTATGTATGAAAATATTGATATCTTAGAATTTAAACTTTTAAAACATAAAATTAATTTTAATCTTTAAATCTAAAATAATTAGGAATTAAAAATTTTTTCAATTATTATACACATGAAACTTCTTTTTTTTCCTTTTGACTCCTTTTGGAGCATAAGGTCACATGAAATTATTTAATTAGATAAAATTTTTACCCATAAGCTCCATTGCTTATTAACTTGATTTCTTCAAAATCTTCTTCTTTTGGTGAAACAACTATTTGTGAATCAGTTTTATTGATTGATGTTGAAAATTCATTAGATAACATTTCGTCACCAGAGTATCCACTGGTACTATTATTACTTGTAATTGAATTCGTTCTATTTAAAGAATGAATGTTCTCTTCTCCGCTATTTAACTCTATAATTGGATCTCTGTCAATGCCTAGCTTTGATATAATATATTTTGGAATATCTGTCTTTATCTCTTGTTGTTTGGCTTGCTGTTCAGCACAATCCAAAAAATGGCTAAATTCAAGAGGATCAAATTCGATGCATTCAAGTAGTCGAGCCACATGTGAAATTATGAACAAAAATTTTTTTATAAAATTGTGCAAATATTCTACAGATAATTCCACTTGGCAACATTTATCTCTTGCTTCCAAGAGCAATTTTTCCAAAGAAACAGTCATTTCATCCAAATACGAACAAGTCAATTGATTTGATTTGGACTTTTCCAAGCACAATTTCGCTATTTCGATCACTTGATTTTGAATGAATCTTGCTGCTGGGTCCAAACAGCTCGGCTGTGTCACATAGTATTTGGAGTTTTTTAAATTAATCGTATCATTTGAATTTTGAGAACATGTTGATGGATTTAAATCAATTTTGTTTACATCGATAAATATTTGAAGATTTTCTTCCAATTGTTTGCATGCTTTTGGAAATTTTTCTTTGAATTTTTCTGTAGGAGCCATATCTGATTCATTTAGACCTTTAGATGGACTACAACTTAATTTATATAGATAAAATGAATCCTTAATTTTTATTTAATTGTTTTATTTACCTTAAACTGCGGGCTCTTTGTCTAAAGCAAGAAATTGGTGAGGAAAAACCAACATCAGACGAATCATCCAAATGACTACTTTCATTCGAACTACTTAGGCGGCTTCTACGTTCAACTTCAATTTTATTTGTTATATATTACAAAAAATATCTTCTTTTTTAAAACTTACGTATGGATGAACGCTTAGGAAATTGATTGCTCTCATTCACATTTTTTTCTTTGTTTGTTCTTTCACAAAAAGATTTATTCTTGGATAATAATAGTTTGTCATTTGATGAAAACGAAGATGGATTGGAGTTGTCAGTTAGATTATTTGAAGATGAAGAGCATATAGGAATCGATGGTGTTTGTTTGTTACTTTGTGGAAAACTAGGGGCTAGTGTGTTAATAATTGGTGGGGTATTGGCCCCACCATAACCGGAAGATGAATTTGAATTTATCGATGCAAATGACCATCGACGAGTGTCCAAATTTTTGCTTGATATAGAGAGCGAAACTAAATGTAAACTGTCTTAATTAAATTAATTTAATTTTTGATATGTACCTGGTCCGTTTGAAGAGGCTGGTGTGAGTTGTAACTTAGGTGAAGATAAAGGCTTCAAATTGTTTTTCGCACCATTTAGATTACTATTTGAAGCATGATTGTTTAAAATAGTTATTGGAGATGGTGAAAGAGATGAAGATAGGGAACAAGGAAATGATGAGTTTTCGTTAGTTGGCACCGGTATGGTCGAATCAATTTGATTCGTATTTAGTCCACCGGCAAGATTATTGTTTAAAATGCACCAACTGCTTCTGTGATATTTAAGCTTATTTCTGTAATTATACTGACCGAAAAAGTTGGAGTTTGGAGACTGGACTTGTAGAAGCGAAGGACTCGGTGGTGCAGGAGAACCGGTATTGCATGACGTGTTCAACGCTGTTGAGCAGGGGTGGAATAAAATTGATCTTCGATTAGTACTTAAAATTTTAACAAAACTCAAAAAAAAACATATTCAAAAATTAACTTCACTTCTTACCTGTTTTTTCTTGATAAACATAATTCCCTCTAAAATAAGGAAAATTAAAAATATTTAAAAATTAATATTTTATTTAATATTTATTGAATTTAGGAAAAAAAAATTCTAAATTGTTTCCATTTTAAAATAATCTTTTTTATTTATTAAGGTAATTTAAATGTCCAGCATTGTAAATTACTTTATTTTTCTTAACAAATAATAAATTATTTATTTCAACTTAACGAAATTATTTTAAATTAAAAACTTTTTTTTTTATAATTTTATCTTATTTGAAATTTTTATGAATTAATAAAACAAACCTTGTGGGACTGAAATGTATGCGAAAGACTAGTGCTTTTTTTATTCAATATAGAATCACTAAGAGTTCGGTTCAAAATTGAATTAAGTTTGCTTTTATTTGATAGACGATTTAACTTTTTCGAATTATCTGATCCATTTTTCGACCATTTGTTTTGTGTCTCGAAGCCTTTTGAACATAATTCGATTTCGTTATTCGATTTATTGAGCATTATTCAAATTTATTCAAATTATCGTGTTCAAATTTGGACTTAAGTTATTCACAAAACTGTCATTTTTTCCAATTTAGGCAAATTCGACTGGATCCTGTGTCCAAATTAAAAATCCCCAAATAATTATAATTAAATCATCTAGGCTGTTAAAATTCTAAAATAAGACAAAAAAAAATCTTTGAAAAAATCCGATCGCTTCTCTTTTTATTAAGTGGCAAACACTTTTGTGAATAATAAATTTTTGGAAACTAAAAATTTCACCTCATTGCCTTCCTAATCAATTGGTTTATTTTTGTGTTCAAAGCACTTTTATTTTTAAGCATTTATCGCGAAAACATAAAAAAAAATAGAGAAATAACTTCAACTCTAAAATCATTAACATTTGGGTTTAGATTTAGCTTGTATAGATTCTTGTGCTATAACATAAATTATGCATCAATGCAAATTTTTCTAACAATGGCTCATATTTTGAAAATTTGCGATTAAAATTTTTTCAAATTTTAACTAAGTGTCTAGTGGATATCAAGTTGTCAAAAATTTTATTAAAACAAATTAGTCCTGAAGCTATTAGATTTTGTATCGTGGTGCGCCTTTTTTTTGTAGCCAATCTGCCTCAGTCTGAACTTGAATCAAGTTTATTTTTAAAGCATTCTAGTTTGTTTTTTTTTCTAATCTCAATTAGACACAAAAAGTTTATTGATTACTAAACAATTCCAAAATTTTCTAAAACGCTAAACTTTATCGTTTTAATCTCGAGCTGAAATCAATGATTCGTTGGATTAAAAAAAAAATTCTCTAGTTTACCAATTTTTTTTGTAAGCAGAAAATTTTTATGAGCTAAAGCCCTAGAATTTTATTAGTTTCTAAAGTTTTTCATTAAGATGTACACAAAAGCTTTTAAGTGATATTGTTGGTTTAAATGCAACAATAAAAAAATTTATAAAAAAACATCACTGAATCCCATGAAGGCAAGAATTTAAATTGTTTTGCTAGTTTTATTCATTAAGCTTTGCTCAAGGCCTATTATACTCAAGTTATTTTTAACCAGAAAAAGTTAAATATGCAATTATTCTGTTTTGTTTAGATTAAATTGAGAGTACTTTTTGTTGAATCAAGCTTTGAAAATAAGCATAAAATTTAAATTACATAACAAGAAAAAATTGTTACTTGATTACTTTTTAAATTAAACTTGACTTCAATGTCAATATTCCAGAATTTGAATTAAAAAATTCATCTCATAATAATTGCAGATGTGGAACTTGCGAATGCATAATTTATCTATTCCAAACAATAATAAACTCATAAATTCTTATCTAAAATTGGTCGAGTTTGAGATTATTAAAAATATTGAATAATGAATGGATTTAAAGATTCTCAAATTGCCTGTTGATTCTAATAAAAGCTTTTTATATCAGCTTGAAGCAGATGATTTTTAGATAAAAAAATCAAGTTTTCGTTTTTTTTTTTTATTAGAAATTAGACATTTATTAAGATATATTTAATTATTAAACTAGGGCATCAAATTTTATTCGTATAGAAATAAAATTCAATTCTATATCATAAAATTTAACAATTTAAAAAGCAAAGTGTTCTAAGAATTTTCTTAATGCAACACAAATTTTATAAAACTTCATTTATTCTAAATACTAAATATTTATGGAAAATTTTAAGTTAATTTTAAACGACTTAAGCTAATTCCTTTTTTATTTTGATGACCATTTGATTAAAAAACTTGACTTATTTTCCTTTATCTGGCGTAAACTAATCTTTTGCAATATGAATCGATTTTTAAGAAGGCGTATAAATAGGTAAAATTAGATTTAATTTTTTCTTTTAAATTATCCATTATAAATTTATTTTGTGATATATGTTTCAAGCTGAGTGAAAATATGTATTAAATTTCTTATTATAGAAAAACGAAACTAATATAATATCTAAAATAAATTTAACTATTTTTTTTGTTAAGAAAAGCCAAAAAAACTATAAATTAGAAAAAATTTCTTTAGGATTATTAAACTGTATAAATTTAAAAAACTTAAGAGCTATTGACTTAAAAGATTATTCCAAGACAAGAATCACCAGAAATTTAAGACGAAAAATAAAATCATTTGAACAAAAAAAACACTAGGACTAAAATTAATAAATTTAGTATTTATTTAAATTGAAAATTTTTAAAAATTCAAAATTAATGTTGAATGAATTTAATACCTAAATAATTTACAGTTATTTCCAAATATATTTAAATTAAAAAAAAAATTGTTTATTACTTTAATCATGTATTCCAAGGAAAAATTGTCATTAGCAAATATTTGCTTTATTTTGCCTTTATTGCTATTTCCGATAATTTAAATCACATTAATTTTTTATCAAAAGTCTTATCTTAAATAACGATTTTTAAATATTTTATTCCTCAAGCTTACGTGTGCTTACTTTAAAAGATTAGCTAGGTTTCTTAAGTCTACGATTACGAAAAAATAAAAAAGTGCTTTTTAAGACAAAATAAATGACACTATCTACCAAAATTGTATCTTTGTATATTTTAATAATATTTTAAATCAGAAAAATTTTTTTAAGGATTTTTTTTCAACTTAGGTTTAACTTGCGATGAATGCTAATTAAAATTAATAAATTAATTTAATACATATTGAATCTAGGGACAATTATAATCTAATTATTAGAATCATATCAAATTTTTGAAATATTTGAAAAATGAATTATTGAAAATTAAGAAAGCTCATAAAAAAAAGAGATCTTACACTTAAGACGAGTGTAATTTTTGCTAATTTTCATACTAAAAATTAATTTTAAGACTCTAGAGTTTGAAATAGAAAATCACTCGAAAAGTCTAAGTATTTTTATAAGCACTTGTTTCGTTTTAACAAAAAAAAAAGTATGACTGCAATTGATAATGATAAAGACTAAACATTTAGCATTAAAATTTAAAAATTTGCACATTCAGAAATTATGATGAATTTACTAAAATTTCAAATCTTTTTCGAATAAATTAGTCCGATTAATATATTTTTACATTTGAAAAATTCATTCAAGGCTAAATTTCATCCTTTAATTTTATTTAGAAACAAAATCCAAAAAAAAACTAAAATTTTTAAACATATACAAAACTTTGTTTGTGTTTGAAAGCTGGAATAAAATGAAAGAAAAAATTTTAATAAGAAAAAAATTAATTAAATCATAAATTACATGAATAAAAATCTTACACTCAGTGATAAATAAGATAGTTAAAATTTTTGCTCAAGAAAACAAAAATAACGAATTTTGATAATTTTTTACCGAAGTTTTTAAAAATAAAATAGCAACAAACGATAGACTAGTGTGAAAGTTGTTGCTAATGAAAAATAAATTTATTAATATATATCAGTCCAATGAATTTAGCTAATTGTAACCAAATGAAATTTTGATGATTAAAATTGCCTTAAAATAAGATTTCAAAAAATAATCAATATTAATATATAATGAATCTATTAAAAAAAGGCAATTAAGATTTTCCTCTGAAAATGGGTATAATTGAAAACTAATATTGAAATTTTTTCTATTCATATAATTCAAAATAAATGCTAAACAAATTAGGAATTTTTGCTTTTAATTTTTAAAGAGAAACTCCGAAAAAAGGAAAGATAATCAAAGCCCTACTTTTTTTTAAATGCCAAATCTCAAGTATTTTTTTATAATTTCCAATTAAGATTTTTTGATTGCCTAATTTAAAACTATTCTAGATTCACGTTCATGAATAAGAATATTATCTAATTGACCAAGACAAATATTTTCTAATCTTATTTTAAAAAAACACGATCTTAACAAAACAAATTTATTTTATAAGTATTCAAATTCGAACATAATTTTTGAAAAAAAATTGACCCCAATAATTAATTTTATATTCCATCCAAAGTAAATTAAATCTGTGTTATTTTACACTTTGAAATTGAAATTTAGAATTATAAAAACATGTTATTTATTTCTGAAATTATTATATTAAAATAAGAAAAAATTTATTGAATTGAATCTAGCTTTCTTTTTAATTATTAATAAAGCTTGTAATGTAAATAAGCTTGTTCGACGTACATTGATAAACCTTTTTTAGAATTAATACGAGTTATGAATGAAATTCAATAGGATCTTATAAATACTATATTACTTCATTTTTTCTTTAATAAATATTTACTCTTAAATTATAAGCATATAATATCAAATCAAATGAGCCATTAAAAGCACAGTCAACTTGTTCAGAATTGTCCTGAGCGTTAGCATTAAATCAAATAAGTACCAATTGACATTTGACAATGTTTTAGGATTTATAAATCTTTCGATTAAATAAAAATTTTAATTTTAATTTAATTACCGTCCTTTTTGTCTAAACCATTCTTTTATAAATAATTATTTTTTCTAACTAGAATAGATAAATTAATCCCAGTCGACCTAGAAATTTCGTACCATATTGTTTTTGAACGCACTATGTCATGAAAATGTGCTAAATAAATTAATTTATTTTATTATTCAAGCAGAAAACTCATCAAATTATTTGGTATGTTAAAAAAAAGATTTTTTGCAGAGAAGATTGAATCTAAGAAAAATTTTTCTAGGTAATTATTTTGGATTATTTTTATTCTACGAATAAAACTTAGTTACTTTAGTCAAATTGTTGAATTTTTTGAATGAAATCTTGTCCATTTTTGTGTTGTTGTTGTTGACCGATAAAATAAATCTTGTTATAAATAATGTTTGATCTGATGAATTTTTATTTATGATAAAAAAAGCATTTGAATTTAAAAATTTTAGTTGATATGTCATTTTTTACTAATAGATAAGCTTATTTATAAAAATTAACCATGTTATTTTCGAAAATTGTTTACTTCAAGCTAGTCTAAATAAAGACTTAATTTTGCTATGAAAAAAATTGACCAACAGCTGATTTGAAAAATCTGTCGTTAGAAACAACAAAAACAAAAATAAATGAATTCCAAAAAATAAACTAGTTTTTGCGGGCTTTGTTTCACTGATTAAAAAATGCATTGACTTAGGCTATGAATACCTAATATAGTTTAGTACTTAGCAAACTAATTTTTCTTTTTCTCACCATTTTGAATTTTCAAAGATTTTCCTTTTAAATTTTTTTTTCGATTTAATCTTAAAAAAATCGATTAAATAATTGTAAGAGAAAAAATGCAATTTTGATTGTCTGCTTTTGATTTTATAAATTTGAAAGTAAAATTTTCTTTTAAATTAATATTCACTCAATAATAAGACATTTTCCAAACATCATTGTTAGCATTAGTGTTTATTTTAAGCCCTAAAATAATAGAAATGAAATCCTTTAAAAATTCATTTGGAAAAAAGAAATCGATAATTAAATGTTAATGAAGAAATAAAATTAGCAGAAACTAAAAAAATAATAGAATTAAATTTGACCTTTTGTTTAAAATTTAAATAATATTATTTTAATTATATTGAAATTCGTGAAACAGTTAAAATTTATTTAAAATTTTTTATTATCCATTTACTTGAAGCCGAATAAATTTTATTCAAATAGTATTTCTAAAAAGAAAAACAATCTTGGCTCAAAAATGAATTTTTCCTCTTCATTTTCAAACCTTCAAGACACCCTAAAATCCTGAACTGAATAATAGAATTATAAATATAAATTTTCCTTTGAAACATTGCAAAACAAAAATTCTCTTAAATTAAATATATGAATTAATAAATAAATTTTATTCAAAAATTCTTTATTTAGACATTCTTCAATAGGATAGAAATTACTTTATTTAAAATTTAGTAAATTTTAAGCCATTGCTAAAAATGACTTCTCAAGAAATTGGCAAGCTAATTGAACTGTTTGACGGTATACTGGCAGCTAGCTCATACAAACAAAAATCTGGACTACTCTCTCAGGCTAAATACTATATTTCTAATCAAATGAAAAATGATGAGATAAGAGAATTTTTTGTGAAAAACCCAGTCAATTTTCAGACTTTATTCTCTCTCAATATTTGGACAAAAAGTCTCGACGAATCTGGAGGAATTGTCGACTATCCTGAAGCGAATGAAATAATTGAAAGAATTTTCAATTCTTTAACATCTTTAAACGATTTGGTCTTTTCTTTTTATGATCAAGTAGCTTTTATACTGACTCAAAATTTTGATGAAAAAGCAAAGCATGTCTGTGTAAAATGTTTCCTTGAATTTACAAAACAGCTAGGTAAACTAATTCATAAAAAAATAATTTAATTTAAATACCTTTTTGTCAGACTCATCAAATATTGATTCAAATTTTCAATCTCGACAAGAACTAGTATCTAAATTGAAAAAGCTTCTAGTCTTGTTTGTACAGCAAATTCCGAATACAGCTTCGAGCTACGCGAATGTTTTGTCTGATTTTATTTGTTTTTTGACAGTCCGTTTAAATAAAATTGAGGCCAAATTCCAACAAGATCAAAGAAAAGTTCATGTTTTTACGTGTTCAGTCTTCGATGATAATCAAGATTTACTTGACTCATTAGAAAAAGTATCCAACCAAAATTCAGTGCTTAATTTCCGTGTTATGGAACTGTTTATTCGTCTTGGATCAATATCGGACAATCACTTGATAAGTATATCTGAAGAAAAGTACAACTTAAGCAAGCAAATAAATAATTTTTTGAATGATACCTCCGATATACTCAGTCAGTTAAATTGTATTGAACTATTAGGAGATTTAGTTATTCCACCACACGGATATTTTTATGTTCTTAAGCACGGATACCTGAGAAATCTGATTAATTACCTTAGTGTTTCGCCTGACTCGGAAAATGCTCTTTTACTGCCATCGATAATCAAGCTTTTTGCATATATCACAAGAGAAAGACCTCAAGAATCAAAAGAGCATTTTCCAGAGTTTTTCAATTACTTATTTCAGATTGCTCTGGATGAAAATCTGGCTAAGCACTCAGAAAATATCAGTTTTGCTGTAGAAACATTTTGCTATCTTTTTGAGAATAATTTAGTCAAAAAATTTATTCTGAATAATTATAAAAATAACTTTGAACAGCTATTGCAAAGATTGCTATGGATAACAAAAAATTGCATCAATGATAGAATAAAGACTAATGCGTTGCGATGTTTAAGCGAACTTTTTTCACCAGACCCTTCTTTACTTGATTGTGATGATGCCGATATTAAATGGAAAAATTCCCACTGGATAACATCAGAATGGATTCGTATGTCAAAAGAAATTTATGAGCATGTCACATCATTGATTTCTCATGAGAATTTTTTTAATTTATGTTTGAGCTATGCAAAGGAACCATTTGCCGAAAATCGAAAATCAGCTCATTTATATTTTAAAGCATTAAGTCAAACAGAATGGGGTTTACTTCTTTTGTTCACTCCAAATAAATTTAATTGTGAAGAAACCTTTCTTGATGGTTATTTGCTCAATAGATCAATTGAACTCGATAAACCGAGTTTAGAGTCAAAACTAGAAACCATTAAGCTAATGGTAGCTAATTTAGAATCAAATTCAGCATTAGTAAGTATAATTGGTGATCTAACTTACGAAAAGCTAAAACACTATGCTAATGAAGGAGCGTTTTGGGTTAGAGGTGAATCAAGTGTTGCATTCGAAGGTGTTTGATTTAAAATATTTTTTTATTGTGAAATTTTAAATAAAATTTATTCCATAATCTGATTTTTTCTTTGCTCACTTTCATTATGATCATATTCAAATTAAGCTAATACTATGTATTAATGTATTAATGAAAAAATTTTGAGACCAAAGCGGGTAAAGCGTCTAAAAGCAAATAATGCATCTTGAGTATTTGATTATTTTTGACCCAATTCATTATGTTAGTAATTATTGAGAAAAAATTTTGTTTTAAAAATTTTAATATTTCTATTAAAATATTAGCATACAATCCTTTTTAGTAGACCTCTTATTAAAATTTGGAATTTTCTCACCTATATATTTAAAATCATTATTTTATATTTTCTTTTAAAATTTTTAGAAATTTTTATGCTTTAAAATAAAAACATTTTACTTCCTATCAACTCTTCTTAATTAATAAAATTTAAAAAAATGAAATGCTGTTAAGTCTTGTTAGTTCGGATGAAAATAGCCCCATTGAATTGTAAAGATTAATATATACAATTTAACTGATGATTTTTTTCAATAAAAAATAATTCTTTAAATATATTTAAGGAAAAAAAATATAAACGCTTTTTTAGATTGAGCAAAGCATTTATCAAGAATAAGGGAATAGTGTAATTATTATTTGAATATTTAGTGAATTCTTGTCTAATATAAAATTATAAACTTATTGATAAACAGATCTTTTTTAATTTAATTAACGATACAACAGTTAAAAAACCAAATGGGAAAAAATAATTCTAAATGTCTATTAATCATTGCTAATTGATTCAAATTTCACATGCTGTTTTTTGTTATAAGTCAAAATTTACAGGCAAATTGAAGTTCATGATAAATTAAAGTGATCATGCTCAAAAACCATTATTAAAAATAGGCTTTAAAATATTTTTTGGGTAGAAAATTTATTGCAAATTTATTCAAGAATTTAAGGTTGCAAAATTGTTCAAAAAACTTGAAAATCATACAACAAATGAAAATATGTTACTCCATTAAATGTTTCAATTGCCTTAAAAATTTCTTAAAAAAAATTTGATGATTAACTTATAAATAATTAAAATAACTATCAACTATCATCAAAATCTAATTTTAATTCAAGTGTATGATTAAAAAAAAACATGATTAAACAAAACTAATATTTAAAATCTACAAAAAGAGAGTCGAGATTATTTGGATACCGTAAATATTCGTTTTTTAATCGTGCAATAAAAAATCAAAAATTTGGTTTGAGCGCCTCAAAAAAATTGAATTTTCAAAACTTAAAATAATAAAAATGAAATCTATGATCCCGAAAGCCTAATAAACACCGAAATTTTCAATTTTTATTTTGTAGAATGACGAATTTCTTTATGGCATCGAACCAAATTTTTGAGGTTCTAGTACGGCTTTTAAAAACAAATATTTACGGCAACTGAAAAGTGAATCTAATTTAAAAAAAAAATGAACAGTAATTTTTTCCATAATTTATCTTTAATATACTTATTACAATTTGGTTAAGTACTAGGTAAAATTTTAGTTAATTATTTACACACAAATCCTAAAGACATAAACAATTCTTAAATTGAAATTTTTGAAAAGATTATTTTAAAGTGCCAAGTGCATTTATTAATCTTTTTTAATATTAAAAAAGTTTTTTTTAAACTTAAATTTTTTTAGATTTTAATCTTAAAAAATGCTCATTCTAAAAAAATTCAATTTAATGATGGTTCATATTCATTAAATAGAGTTAAATAGAGTTTAGTTTTGCTAAAAAATAATTGACAATATATTAAAAGGAAATTTTTAACTCAAATTTAATCTACTAACTCGATAATTTATATACGAGTAAACACGACAACGTGAAAACTCGATTTTTAAATTATAATAAATGCATCCATCTAAACCAAAAACATATTTTAATGACTTGTTTTAAGTGTTGAAATAAGAGTTATTATTAATAAAATAATTTTTTGACTTTAGAAAACCATGAATAAATTTTTTGAATTAAACGACGAATATATGAATTTTCGGGAATTGCTTAAATTAAAAACAAAGAAAATTAGTATTTCCAAATAAAAATTTAAAAAAAATGTTTAATTTGAGATTATTTATAAACACTAAAATTTTTTATGCTTATTTATTTACATTATTTATATTTGTGAAGCAAGACAATGGGTTAACTAACTTAGTGGCTAAGTAAGACACGATTTATTTTGCTTTTAAATTTGTTAAATATGGTGTTTTTTGTTAAAAGAATTTTTCGATTTATTAAGTTTTAGGAAAAAATAAAAAATTTCATTAAAACTTTTATTTAGAAAAAAAATTTTAAAAAGTAAACTACATTTTTATTTTGATTAGAATAGGAAATCCAAGAATTTGAACTTAGATTTTAAATATATATATATATTTATTTAGTTCTATCTTACTACTAGAAAAATATATATTTTTATTTTTAAATACATTTTTCAAAAAGAAGTGATCTCAAAAAGATCAAGTCTAAAATATAAATTCAAAAAACGTTTAATGTCATTTATAATTGGCAGTTCTATTTAATCGTATAATCCAAAGAAATAATAATAATAATAATAATAATAAATAAAGGAAAAATTTAAAAAAATCTAAATAAATTTCAATTTTTTGAAAAAATCCTAAAAGAAAAAACTTCTCATTTATTTAACTTTTCCAGAACAAAAAGAATAAAACTTACATTCATTTTTACATTATTTTTTTTTTTTTTCAACTTTTTTAAAACTTCCTTCGGTTTCTTTTTTAGGTATAGTTAAATTAGTTGAATAAACTTTTGGTGACAAATTAGTTCTTTGTTTAAGATTTAATGAATTATTTAATGATGAAGATGAAGAAAATGAAGAATGCTGAGTTTGATTTTGAAGCTGGAATTGTCGCTGCAGTTCGCTTTTGTGGGCATTTGCATAACGTTCACTTAATTTTCGTCGTAAACATGGAACTTTTTTTCTTTCTTGAGCCACGGGCTGACATGGAGCGATAAAGGTCTGTGAATTATTTACATGTAAAGGATGTGGTACTTGTGGTGGCAAAAAATGTGGCGCAAAATTTTGAACATGATGAGTTGTTTGCAAAAGTCCTCCATTATAGGAATGTAAGTCATTAACAGTCGCTCCAAGACTTCTACGACTGGACGTCGAGACAAGTGATGATGTAGAGCTATTTCTAGTGCTTGGATTTGACAAAACACTAAAGCCCGATAGCATCGGATTGCAAAAAATCTGATTTTCAGATGGGTTATAGTAATTTTGAAAATTATAAACCATAAATGAATTAGAAAAATTTATGTTACTAGCTAGATCTTTTGGTGTTATATTATAGCATAATTGATGTGAATGAACTGGTGTGTAGCCTACTATAAATTTTTTTTTTGATGGGGATCGCTTTCTACCTCCTGTTTTTATACTAGTTTGATCAAATGGCACAGTTTTTAGATTAAGAGTGTTATTCAAACTTGCCATCATTAACTGTACAATTTCTGAATGCATTTTACCACAAACAATTTCATCATTTACATGAGTAATTATATCATTAATTTTGAGACCACTGCTGAAAGCTGGACCTTGCTGGTCAATTTGTACAACTAAGTGTTGAATAGTATAAAAATCAGAATCACCATAGAACACTTTTATAGCACGTATAACAAAGCCAAATCCGCGAGAGCTTCTTTTGACTGTTATTTTGGGGCTTTTTGTTCCTGTCTCTATCATTTCCAGTAGAGGTGAAAAATCATTAATTTCAGGTTTTATCTGAGAGTATGAATATTGATTGTGGGAGTGATAATTTTGAAAGTTGTTCATGCTACTATTTAAAGAAATAGCTTGCTTGCTTTTAAGAACTGGCTTTGCTTTTGGTGTTGGATTAGACACTCGATTTGAAATTGGGTTATTTAAATTTGGTTCTTTTTTATTAAAAAATATTAGTAAAATTAAAATAAATCTTTAATTTGAAATGGTGGAAAAAAATAGTGATAAAAACTTAATAATTAATTTTATTACATGTTTAGTATTCGTTTGAATTTGGTTTGAAAGTGTATTTTATGATAGGTAAGAAAAGTCATTAAAGGGTAAAAATAGCTGCAGAATGATATTTGACAATGTGTCAATATTGAAAAATAAATTGTCTACTCAGTTTAATGTAGAAAAAGGGTCTGGGTAATTATGTGACCCATTGTTCACGAATTTTGTGACCTAAACCTTTTCTCGTAGTATGTGATCTGATCTGTTCACATGTTTTGTGACTTAAAATTATGTGAACAAAAAAAAGAAAAAAAATTTTAGGGGTCACGATATTTTTTAATGGTTCACATTATTCTTTTCTTTATCACAAAATTTTTCATTTGATCACATGATTATGTTAAGTAAAATTTGCTTAAAATTACTAACTCTTAAGATCTGAATGGAAAAAACTATAACTACAGTATCTAAAGGCTCATCAAACAAAAAAACATTAGGATATTGAGCAGTTAAATAGCCAATTTAAATATTCATTATTATTCATTAAGCTTTTTTTTAAATAATAAAATAGTATCCAGCCACATTGTTCTTATCTTGGTCAATTTTTTTCTTGATCACATTTTTTCATTTTTGAACACATAATTTGACTTGTAAAAAAAATTTTATTCTTTATTTTTTGTTCACAAAATTTTAGGTCACAAATTTGTGAACAATGGGCCAGATAATTACCCAGACCCCAGAAAAATTAATAAGTAATTTGACAGAAAAGTAGTTTAATTTCACGGCTAAAGAGGCAAACAGTAGCAAAATCAATATTTGAAAAAGACAAAGGTATATTCATCAATTAAGATTTAAATCAAAAGCTTTACTAAGAAGGCGAATTAAGTATCAATAATTATTAGAAAGGCATATAATTCTAGTAAAATTAAACTATTGTATACATCACTTTTTATTATCGTCACTATTATCACATTTATATTCATCACTATTTAAGCAATGAAAAAATATTAAAAATTCTTTTTTTTATTAGATTTAAAAAGTTCGATTAGTTACTAATCGATTAGGAGATTAATATTGTTTTTTAAATCAAAAATATTATCACAAAGATATCAAAAAATTTTTTTTTAATTGAAACTTTTTTCAATAACTTACTTTTAAACAGATCTTTTGATTTTAAATTAGTTTTATTTGTTGGATTTGTTTTTGCTAAACTATTGCCTTGATTTTCTTTCTTGACTGAGTTGGTTGCAACACTTTTTGAACTATTTGGAACAAACGAAGAAAACCATCGATTTAATTTACAATTTGAATTTTTGTTAGTTGAAACAGTTGCTTCTTGTTTGTTTGCATAACTATTCATTTGAGTTGACTTTTTCATGTCATTAATTTCTTTTTCTTTAGATGATTTGGATATCAAGTTAATTAAATTTGAATTTTTATGATGAACTGGTTGTAAACAATTTTTTAGCTTATTGTTTGTAGTAGTTGGCGTAGTTGGTGTTGCTGCCGGAGTAGTGAGAGTGGATTTAGTAGTTTCGGCCGAAGATTGATTTTTAAAGGTGTTTTGATCCAAACAAACAGTTGAATTCGACAAGATAGCTTCTTTCATATTTAGTTTTTTCGTTGAATCTTGTTTGAGATAATTTTGGTCACTAATTATATTTTTTTCTTCAGTACAAGCTTTTTCAGCTTCCAATGGGAGCGATCCATATTTTGGCATTTTTGATTTTTCATCAATTAAATTATTTCTAGAAGAAGAATTGATTGTGGAAAAAGAACCGGGATTATTTAAAGAATAAATGCTCATATTTGATCCTAGACCTGCATTGGCTCTTAAATTATTTGACGATTCATTGGTAAAAAGAATTGGAGAATTATTATTAGAAATAGAGCTCAATCTAAATTTTGATGAACATGAAGAAAAACTAGCAAATAGTTCATTGTCTGTATCATCATCACTGTTTAAGCCATCTTTATTTTCACTTTCGCTTACCATCATTTTTTTATTTAGCAATTCGGTCAATATTTTATCTTCATTTGAATTTAATTTGTTTAAATTTGTAGTTGAATTTACCTTGTATAAGGGTTGTTCGACTGGTAATGACAGAAAAGATGAGACTGGATTTAGATTGACGCTTGCCGGATCAGCTTCATGATTATATCGTTCAGATCTAGTGTCAAAATAGCTGGTATCATCGGGACCATCAAGCTGTGGAATAAATTCAGCTTTTATCCGCAAAAGATTGTTCCAATCAAGAAAATTAAAAAATGGATGTTGTTTTATTTCAATAGCTCCATTGGCACCCAATCTTTTCAATGGATCATGAGCTAGTAAGCTTAAAATTAAATTTTTTGCATCTTCTGGTATTTGAATGATGTCGTCATCGTCTTCAGGCCAACATATTTCACCATTTATCACATTCGAAAATAACTCTTCGGGTGTATTTCCGTTGAATGGAGCAATACTTGTAAAAAACTCATACAAAATAATTCCCATAGACCACCAGTCAACTGTTTTGCCATAACTTTGTCTCAATATAACCTAATTTAATTTTAAGAGAATAAAAAAAAAA
>PJRA01000160.1:2215497-2245122 GCA_016987375.1 Brachionus koreanus
AAAAATATTATCAGGATGGCAATTATGTATTTTGGCCTGACTTAGCATCATCTCATTATGCCAATATGGTACAGAATTAAATGTTAGATAAAAAAATAAGGTATGTTGCTAAAGAAGTGAATCCAGCAAACGTACCAAAAGCACAATCAATTGAAGATTTTTGAGGAAATTTGAAAGTGTATTTTATGATAGGTAAGAAACAGCTTAATTAAGAAAATTGAGATAGTTCTTTTAATCCAATTAACAAAGTACAACATGGTTTTCTTCCAAATTTTATTAAATGGATGCTCACAGAGTGTTATTGCAGATTTCAAATGATTAGATGTTTATTAGCGAAGTATTCTGCTCCTTTGGTGTCTATTATTCATACCAATGTAATATGAGAGTTAATTAAAAACGCCAATGGCTCAAAATAACAAAAGTCATTAAAGGGTAAGAAGCTATATCGAAAAGCTGCTAATAATATTTGACAGTGTGTCAATATTGAAAAATAAATTGTCTACTCAGTTCAATGTAGAAAAAGGGTCTGGGTAATTATGTGACCCATTGTTCACGAATTTTGTGACCTAAACCTTTTCTCGTAGTATGTGATCTGATCTGTTTACATGTTTTAATTATTGAAGATTTTTGAGGAAATTTGAAAGTTGAAGTTTACGAGGGTGATCGGAAGGAAAAAAATCCTAGGCAACTCGAAAACAAAATTCGCGCTTGCCTCAGCAATATCGACCCAAAGGTTGTACAAGACATGTCAAAAGTGTTCGCTTTAGGCTCGATATCATACTTCGTCATGGAGTTCAATAACTTAAGTGAGATTATTTTTTCAAAAAGCTGGGTTCAGTTATAATTTAAAAAAAAAATTTAGACCTTAGTTAAATAAAAAATTTTTCATGATAAAATAAATTTTGTGTCATTTTTTGTTCTACACTACTTGAATTTGTGGTTGTTTATTTTGATCGATTAATTTTCAAAAATAAAAAAAAAACTTTACCCGTATGCTCCGTTACTAATCAGTTTAATTTCATCAAAATCATGCTCCTTTGGAGGCACAATAGATGTTTGTGCTTCATTTTTGTTGCTTGAACTAGTGGTCAATGAAAAATCGCTTGGTAAAAAATCATCACCAGAAAATCCACTCGTGCTTGTGCTTGCTAAAGAATTTGTTCGGTTTAATTTTCTTATTAATTCTTCTTCGTTATTAAACTCTATAATTGGATCTCTGTCAATGCCTAGCTTTGATATAATATATTTTGGAATATCTGTCTTTATCTCTTGTTGTTTGGCTTGCTGTTCAGCACAATCCAAAAAATGGCTAAATTCAAGAGGATCAAATTCGATGCATTCAAGTAGTCGAGCCACATGTGAAATTATGAACAAAAATTTTTTTATAAAATTGTGCAAATATTCTACAGATAATTCCACTTGGCAACATTTATCTCTTGCTTCCAAGAGCAATTTTTCCAAAGAAACAGTCATTTCATCCAAATACGAACAAGTCAATTGATTTGATTTGGACTTTTCCAAGCACAATTTGGCTATTTCGATCACTTGATTTTGAATGAATCTTGCTGCTGGGTCCAAACAGCTCGGCTGTGTCACATAGTATTTGGAGTTTTTTAAATTAATCGTATCATTTGAATTTTGAGAACATGTTGATGGATTTAAATCAATTTTGTTTACATCGATAAATATTTGAAGATTTTCTTCCAATTGTTTGCATGCTTTTGGAAATTTTTCTTTGAATTTTTCTGTTGGGACCATATCCGAATCATTAAGCGCTTTGCACGGACTGCAACTGTCATAAAACTTTTTTTTATTTTAAACTATTTTATTACTAATTATTTTAAAAAATTATTTACCTCAAACTTCTAGCTCTTTGTTTCTGATTTAGCGACATTGGTGAAGATAGTGCGATTTCAGAAGAGTCATCAAGTTGACTACTTTCATTAGAACTACTTAGTCTAGCCTTTCGATCTCCTTAAAAAAATTTTTCTCAATATTTTGCTTTAAATATTTTTTTAAAATCATTTACCTAGCGATAGTCTTTGTGAATATGGATTATTATCTTCCGTTTTATAAAAATCACTTGAATTTCTATTCGAAATTTTGTTTGTTGGCTCTGTAAATAATTTTTGGCTTTTTGAAATTCTAGTCTCCAAATGTTCCTGTAAATTTTTATAAGAAGAAGAATGAAGAGGCAGACAAACTGTTGATTGATGCTGGAAAGAAAGAGGAAGTGACGAAATTTTTGGAGTATTTATTGAATTAAAACCATTCGAATTAATTGAAGCAAGCGACCATCTTCTAGAATCTTTTTTTTCCTTTTTTATAACATTTTTTGTATTTGCTTTTTTAAAAATTAGAAATAGAAAATTTTATAAATTTTTTGATACTTTTTGAATCAAGAAGCGGCGAAATATTCGTCAATTTAGGCGAAGATACCGGCTGCTGAGTATTTTTCGAGTTGGAATTGAAAAAAAGCTGAGCATTAGAAGGTGGGGTTGACAAAAGGAGACGATTTTGACGATTCACTATTGTTACAGGTGATGGTGAAAGTGAAGAGCAAATTGAAGACGATAGAGAAAAATTTTCATCTGTTTCTATAGGTATATTATTGTTTCCAATGTAGCAATTACTTCTATATTGCTTCAATTTATTTCGAATGTTAAAATGATTCAGGTTTAGAATATTAGCTTGATTTGTCAAGACACTAGTCACTGGAGATTGATTAGAGAATATTAAGGGACTATGTGGTCCCACAGAAGCGCTTGTATAAAAATTGACTTTACTAGTTGTCAAGTTGGTTTGATTTAGGAAATTTTGATTGAAAAGTGTTGAGTTTGGATTGTAAATTAAAGATCTTCTGTTCGTACTTATTAAAATATTAAGTTATTCGATTTTCAACAAGCTATTAATTCGATTTACCTATTTTTCCTAGAAAGACAACCTTGCTTCTTTAAAAAATAAAGTAGGATTGAGTATAATTTTAAAATAATAAATATAAAAATTTTTCTCAAAATAATCAAATTTTCAGCTACGAAATTATAAACAAATTCAAAGAGCTGAAATTTTGAATTTTAAAAAAAACTAAATTTCTCAATTTTATTTGTTTCAATAAATTTTATAAATATTTCAGATTTCAAATATTTTTGAAGCTTTATTTATTAAACAATTAATAGAAAATTTATTCTTCATTTACACAGCCATTGATCGCCTTTTTTTAATGAATAATGTGCCCCAAGTCATAAGTATTAATGATTAACTTTCAATGTCTTTTTAGAATAGAAAATTCGTATCTTGAATAATTTCAAAACTAGTCATTTAAAAATAAATCAATTTTTTTGTTCGATATTTAAAGAATTAATTAAGAATAAAAGCATGGCTAAATATGAATTTTCTTCTTTCCTGATGATTGAATATTTACCTTTTGTTGTTGATGCCATGGATTTGAAACACATGTTTTTTTATTCAGAACAGAATCACTCAGTGTGCGATTCAAGATTGAGTTTAATTTGTTTGTTTTTGGATTGCAGAATTTTTTTTTTGAGTCCGGTATCAATAAATCAGAACTATTATTTTGGCTTTTGAGTAGCTTCGACGTTGATTTTTCCGAATTAGACTTGTTCAACATTCTAGTTTTGATATTATGATACTTATTGGAAAAAACAAATCATTTTAACAATCTATTCTTGATGGTATTGAATGATCGCGTTGATTAGCAAATCAATAAATTCAATTCTAATCTTAAAATGATAATCGAAAGTGTAGTTAGAAATTTTTTTTCAACTTGATTAGGTTGTTGGGAAAAAAAAAACTTGTTGAAAGGAAAGAAAGCAATTGAAAAAATCAGCTGAATTTTGGTAAATTAGATAGATGGAATCCTGATGCGCTTCCTTGACGATTCATGGCTTATTTACTATGCTCATTTCTGAAGCATTTAATTTTTAATTTAGTTTTATTTGAAATTTTTGAATTTTTTTAACTCAAGCTGTTTACTATGTTGAAAAAAAATCTTTCAATGCATTTAGAAAACAAATCTTTTTGATCCTTATATATTGCTTTAAATTTTCATAGTAGTTTACGTCTTCTGAATATTGCTTTTAAGAACTAGCTTGATTTCTATTTACGTTGGTGTTGTGAAAAAATTCTAGATAACTTAAAAGCTTATTTCAAATTTAAATTTTTTAAAAGCTACTTTATTATTTTGATTTTAAATTTTTTATTCTTAAATTTTTATTAAATAATTTTTGGAATTTATTTAGTGAAAATTCACTAAACTATATTTTTGTTTAGTTTGTTAGTCACAAAGCCTTTTAGACGCAAAATATATAAAAATAAAGACTTAAAAATCGACTTTTTTACTCTAAAAGATTTCACAAAAAAATCAAAATTTAAATGTCAATGATTTGGTTATATTATATATACATTTGTTTATATTAATTTTAACAATTTTCAAATATAAAAAATCAAATAATTTTCTCTCTAGAATTAATTAGGTTAAGATTAATTTTTTGTGGTTAAAAACTGAAAATTAGAAGATAATTAAAAAAAGAGCTTGATTTCTTATCTGAAAAGAAATCACCAATTTTATATTAGACAATTTTAATCAATCTAAATTAATTTGCGCAATTTTTAATAGACAGAAGGCGAAATATTTTGTGCTAGTAACTAATTTAAATAAACAGAAAATTTTATTAATTATCTCTCATCAAACCCGATCGAATTAGAAAGCTGGGTTCCAAAATGGAAACGCCAAATGTTGAAGTTTTCCCCAGATGAATTAATTAATTAATTAAATTTATCACTTTTAGTTTGCATTTTTTTTCTAGCTAATAAACTATTTATTTCATTAAAGATTATTGAATTAAAAAAAAACTAAAATAGAATAAAAGGGTAAGGTGGATAATCTATCAATAGTCTGTCTGTCTTAAAATAAAAGCAAAACTTCAATTAAATTTTATCAGTATGAAATTAATTTAACCAAGTCAAAAAATTGCATAAGTTCTTTAATTAATAACAAAGGGAAATTTCAGCCCAAATCTAAATTTTTATTGAATATTTAATTTTAAGCGAAAAAAAATACTATTTGCAATTTAGATAAAATCTCCAATATTTGTTGAATCGATATTTGTCAGCACTTTTCAATATTTTAAAATACATATTGTATAAATTATTAAATATTTATAATTTTCAAAATTTTCTTATATTCTTTAAACTTTCTGTCTAAAATTTAGTTCCATTAATCTCTTACCTTGAATAAATATTTTTATTTTAATATAAAAACACTTGTAAACATAATTCAGATAATATGAACATCAAAATGCAAAAATTTCTAAGTTTTCCCTTAATATTGATTTAAGTGATATTATAATGAAATAATTAAGAAACTAAAATAAAGGAATAAAAAGAATAATTAATTTAAAACTAAAAGTTATTTTGAAAATTTTTTTCAATTAGTAATTATGGACAGATTGGGGTAACCAAAAATATAAATTAATAATCAAATAAATAAAATAGTCAAAAGTTTTTACCGTATTTCGTTTTTGAAAAGAGACACAAAAATGTTGTCTTTACTAATTTGCCACCTTTACTTACCGAGAATTTTCTTAAAAAATCATATTTTAAAATAGATTTAAGTCCGATCTTTTAGGAAGCAATTTATATGAACCATAAATAACTTTATTTCGATCTAAAAAAAGTTCATAGGAGGACGTTTCTATCAAATACAATAAGTGTGTTTAAAACTATAATTTTAATTTTGTGAGACGATCTATTAAAAGTTTATTGTTGCATTTACATACTGCTTTGTAAAAAAAAATATTTTATATTTTTTCTCAATACAATTAATATGGTTAAAATGCTATTTAAAGATTCAATGAGGTTAATTTTTGAAAAAAAAGACCGATTAAATGATTTTATTTTTCAAAGTAAAATTATTTAATCAGCTTTCAGGAATATCCTGGAGCTAAATTTGAAATTTGAAAAATGACACGAATGTCAATTAATCTTGAATAGAATTTTAGTTTTCTAAAATTAACGAATTTAAAAAAATCAAATTACCTATAATTAAAAAAATAAAAAAATATTTTGTCGGATTGAATAAATAAATTATTTAAGAAAAGTTGAATAATTCTATTATTTTCTATTTAGGAATCAATAAAACATTAGATTTATTATTAAGTATTCATATAAATAACTTTCGATAATATATTTTTGTTTTTAATTAACAAAAAAATTCTTGGACTTTTAAGGAAAAGAATTTAAAATATTTTTTGTATTTTTATTCGAATATTCTTTAAATGATCTCATTTTTTTAAAGATATTATTAATACATAAATTAAAAACTCAGTTATATAATTATATTAAGCCAAAAAAAAAAAACTTCAACCGAAAATCAGTACACGAGTATTAACTATTTTTAATTGAAAAAAAAATATAACTTTAAAACTTTATCTAAAAATTTTTTGATATTCTTAATTATATTCCGTTCACTTCTCCGGCCGAAGTTGAGTTAGGCTTTGAATTTTTCTCTTAAAAATTTAAATATTATTCTATTTTTTTAAGAAAATCATAAATACCTTCGTCAGCCATTTCGTTTGCTATCAAAGTGTCAACATCAAACAATAATTGCTTAAATTTTTCAAACATCTAAAAAAAATTGCATTTTATTAAAAATTTATATAATAAATGTTTAAATTTACTTCTAGTAGCCATTGAGTATCTGCAAGACAATAATTAAGAAGTTCGGTATTTTCATCAGTTGAGCTATTGCTTGGATTACTCGAACCATTTAACTGAGATTTAATAGATTCAATCTAGAATTTTAAAGTGAATTACTAAAATTAATTGCAATAAAACAAATGTTTGGAATATTTTAAATTTTTATTAAAAATTTAACATAGCAACATATTTTCTTAATAGGAAAATGAATAAAATGAATTATTAAAGCCTTAAAATTTAGTCAAGTTGCAAAAAAATGTCTAATCATTTTTTTTATTTTAAAAATCTATTTTAAAAGTCGATTATAAAATAAATTTTTTGCGACCATAAAAAAAATATTAAAAAAACTTTGAAAAAATCTTATTTGAAAGTATTATATGCATAACTTAAACTAAATTAAGTATTAAATTATTTTAAAATAACTTTTAAATCACAATTCGGATTTTTTAAGGAAAGTTGTAAAGTAAGAATTATTTGTTTAATTGAAAAATTTACATTTGGAAGCGCTAAGTATCAATGTTTAAATTTTTTAAATTTTAATTTTAAACTGAAAGTTACTTTCCTCTTAGTTCATTTGATCATCAACATTTACTCTTCCAAATTTCTGTTATTTGGTTTGGACATGGATTGACAATGAAGAAAAAAAAGAAAAATAATTATCTTATGTTCTTTTGTACACTTTTGTATACTTAATCTAAGAATTCTTTTCTTTCTCAGTAGGTTTCTAAACAAAGTAAAAAGCTTGCTTAATCAATGTTTTAAAAACTGTCAACTTTAGAAACGTATTGTAGCATTAAAATTTTTCTTATAGTGGATTAGTTAAAGATTTGTTGAGAAAAAGAGAGTTTTATAAATTTTCAGTGAATTCTTAGACAAAGTTCACAAAAGGATACCAAAGGATCTTTTCAATATTCAAAGGATCGGTGCCAATATGACACTATATTTTGCTCTTATATCTTATAAACGATTATTCATGTATATCTAAAAATTTCTGAATTTGTTAATATTAATAAATCTTTTAAAATAAAATTTAACTTTTGGAAATCTGATGAACATTACCAAAGAACATGGAAAATTGACACAGATTGCTATTGAGTGTTTAAAAAAACCTAATTATCCATAGCTTATTTTGGAATCATGAGTGTGAGTTAAGAGAGGTAATTTAGATTGAAACTGAAGGTTTTTTTTTTTTATTTGTTACACTGAAATACAAATATAAATAAAGGAAGAAATTGTAATTTTTGTTTTATTTTCTAATTCATGAATGAATTTTTTTAAGGTAAAATTAAAAAATTTGAATTTCAGAATATATGCAGAAATTTTTTTTAAATGAGCTAGGAAAAAATAAAAATCTAGCTCAAAACTAATAAATCAATTTACTTTTTGTTTTTTAAGCTAGATTTATTAGTACAAAAAATTTACTTTTTGTGAACAAATTTCTAGATAGGCAACTTTGAAGTGTTTCAACGAATGCAAGTGATTTACATAATTACAAATTTTTGTGCATACTAAAAATTGCTTATCGGCAACAATGGTGCCGGCCAGTGGTACCAAAGTGTCGGAATCATACAAATTTCCGCAAAATTGAAGTAAATAATTGACATAAATGGCACTATCGTCAAAGGACACGTTATCGTTCGACATTTCAAAAAAATAATTAAACGATTCACATTTTTTAAATTTTTGCATTTGAGCATTGTCAAAAGCTACTTTTTGTATCAAAAGCTTGGGCTTTTGTTCAAGCAAATATCTAAAATCATCCTTGAGTTCGATCATATTTTTGCCATTGGCAAAAAAATTTTTAATTTTACAATTTAAATTAGTTACAAAATTATCCACACATGAAAACAAAGAATTGTATTTTTCTGTCAAAATTGTCTCAATGAATTCCATAGACGGCTTAAAATATTCATCTTGGATTTCTTTTATTTTAACCAAAAATTCTGTATTTAAATACTGAGATGATAGAACTTGAATAAAAACGTCAAAAGCCGATTTTAAATCGTCATAGGTGACCACGACCACATTTGGATTATTGGTATCTCCAGTCTCGTTTGTATTATTGGTGTCGCCAGTCGCATTTTGACCTATCTGAGTGTCCATTGAAGGCTGAGTTTCAGACATGAGTGCATTCGCAATTTTAGTGCTATTTTTCGGCTCATATTCAGACAAAACACCGACAACAATATTGTTATTTTCGGTCTTGCCTTTTTCTTCTACCTTGATCAGCAAAAACTCGTTTTTATTAGCCGTATAATGTGCCAAAACGTTGGCTGACTGATGACACCGTTCACCAGTAGACAACAAAACAGGCTCATACTTTTGCAAGTACTGTTCATCTAGCACGCACCAAATGTCATAATTATCAAAATCACCACTGAATGTTGGTCTATGTATTAGAAATTCACCTTCGGCAAATGTCACATTTTCTAATTCATTTTGTTTTATTAAATTCGAATTTGTTTGATTAAATGTGCTTACACAAATCGATTGATCGCTTATTTTGGTCTGTTTGGTTTTTAAATCTGGCTCTATTATTTTTATATCATCAACTGATTTTCGTTTAAGATCATCAGTTTGTGATAATTCTTTTTGCAAAATTTTTGCTTCTATAATCGGTTGACCAGTTTGACTACTACTTCTATATGTATGATCATTAAGAGTTGAATTTTGGGCCGGTACTACAACAGTAGTCTTTACATTTTGATCACTTAGCTCAGCTCTTATTTTACTAGCATCATTTTTTTCAATTTGTTTTACTTTTATTTGGCTGGTGCCCGGATAAGAGGGTAAATTTTTGAACAAAGCCGGATTAATGCGCACACCTTGATTATCATAGTGATCTTTGTAGCTATTTCTGTACTCAAAATTATTCAATGGATGCAAATTTTCTCTTCGACTAGAATTGTAATAATTCTCTTTATCATTAGTGGAACCACCATTTGAGCTAATTGCTGTACTAGTTCCATTTGTAATTACTATCGGAGCATTTGTATTAGTCACTGCTGTGTTTGTGTTTTGAGTAGACAACTTTGGATTATTTAGATAAAAATTATAATAAATACTGTCTTTTGGTTTTTTATTTGTGTGCTCATTGCTGTTTATTTCCAATGTGGGTTGCTTTTCGCCAGCCAAAAATCTCAAAAAAGCATCTTGATAGGTCATTTTTTTGCTATTGTCCATTTTGTATTCGACTTGTTTGCGTTTAGGAGGAGGTGCATTGACTCGCAGGATGGATTCTTCGGCAAGCAAGTGATGACTTTGTGATATCGACTGTTGCACTTGAGTCTTGGATGAAGCTGGCGGAGTGCTGTTTTGAGCATTTGGTTGAGAGATTTGATTGCTGGTCTGATTTTGAAAAATGGCAGGATCCTGTAGAATGGCATTTATATCGACGTCCTTGTCCACTATTAAATATTGGATTGTGTTTGTGTTATTATTTGACGATGAGTTGTAAGTCGACGATGAGGACACCGAATTGTTTGATGTGTTAAGAATGTAGATTTGTTTGCTGTCGCCGAACTGCTCCTGAAGTTGAAGTATCAGCTCGTCAGAAACTACGGTAGAGTTCGAGTTTATTATGAGTGCATCAGTAGTTGTTTGTCCTTGAGGTTGATTGGAATTGTTTGTGGTCACCATTACATTCTTGTTAAATTGATTCATCGTGTTCTGTGTCAAGATTCATAAATACTCGGCATACACTCGCGCTAATTTGGTTAAACGAGCGTCTTAGTTAATTTCTAGATGCTAATTTATTAGAATTAAAATATTAGCTAGTTTAAAAAAATATATATAAGGTGAATAAAAATTCGAGCATAATTAACAAGATTGCTTGAGTGTTGTATGTGCATTTTTGCACTTGAACAGCATGCAGCACCAGGTTTACATCTCTAACTATACATCAAAAAACTATGCTAATGCACCCTCTGGGCGTTTAGTTTTTTTTGAGACTTTTTGATTTCAAGTACATAAACTAAATTTGAATCGCACAATGCAAATCTTTATATTTTAAGATATTTCGATTGAAAAATTCAATTTTTTTTCATATTAAATTTAGCTGATTGAAAATTAAAACAATAAATATTTTTGCAAAATAATTTAAGTAATTTGGTTTTCGATCAATATCAAATGGACATCAGTCAAATATCATATAACACGGAAAATGCTGAAAAAGTATTTTTTTGTTTTTAGTTTTTTTTTCTTCAAAATTCTAGTCCGTAACCAAACGAGAAAATTTTAAATTGTAAAATATTTTATTCGTTTAAAAACAAGTAATTTTAAAATATCTATTTCAAGAGTCTAAAATATCTTTTTCTATTTTTTTAATTTAATTTCCGCCAATTTTAATAAAAAAAAGATAAAAAATTCTTTATGATAATTTAATGCAATTTATTAGTCAAGACTCATAATTAAGGGATCAATTTTCTAAAAATTAATTTTTTTTTAATTCAATACTTATCATACATGCTATTTGAAGAATATTTTTTTGATAATGTATACTATTGAGAAAAAATAATCAAAGTAGAAATCAGATTTTAAAATTTTATTAATATTTTTTTGAAACTTCATTGATTTTTATTGATATTGAATTTGAAAAAATTATGTCATTACATTTTGATTGAAAAATGATATAATTTATTTAAAAAATAAATGCATTGTTGATATTAATAGTATATTTTTATTAAAAAACTAGTTAATAAAATTATGGTAAAAAATTTAGTTTAAAATTTTTTAATTAATTGTTCTTAGTCAATGAACCATTTTAAAGTAAGCTCATTGATGCAAATTTGATTTTAAGATTGTAAATGAATTTTACACTACCAGTCAGGTGACAAATGAATTTAAGCCGCAGCTGGATCAATGGCTAAAGTCGGCTCAAAACTCATCAGAAGCATGGTCGTTTGGTTGGGACTTGATCGATATGAAAAAATCAGCCAATTGCCAGTTCTACGGAGCAAGTTGCATATATAATAAAGTATCCAAGCATTTTAGTGATGTACCGACCGACCAATATGACACTCTTAAAAATAAATTACTCGAGAAACTTTTGCTCTATGCCACATCTCTTTTGGATAATAAAAATCAACAAATTCGCTTTATACAGCGAAAATTAAATTCTACACTTGCTAAACTAGCGTTGTATCTTATTCAAGATCAGTGGCAAAACTGTATTCAAGATATCATTGCCACAATACCCAATTGTATAAACGAACCCGATAAACATGAAGATCAGCGTAATCAATTAATACTTATTGTAATCGATCTTTTAACCCTTTTGCCAGAAGAGTATTCTTCTTTATCCAACCTTAACAAGCTAAAGCGAACTCAAATAAATTCGCAGTTAAAAAAAAATTTTCACACAATTAAAGAATATTTATTAAATTTGTTCAATAGTTTCAATACTCTTCCAACAAACATATTGTTATCAACTTCATCACTTTATTTTAACATGATCGAAAATTCTATAAAATGCTTGACTAGCTGGATTGAGTTCGGTATTCAAATGGACCAAATTCAGCAGTTTATCGATTATATGTTTGTTTACATTTACAATGATAGTCTTTTTGATCAATCGGCCGAATGTTTGACAAGTCTTTTCAGCTCAGAAGATAATCTAAAGTAAAAATTGTTCATTTTTGTCCACATATTTATTTTAGTTTTAAATAACTATATGATAAATTAAATTAAAGTTTTATAAAAATATTTTAGTATTGCTTGAAAATTCTTTACTGAGGATATTCAAGCTTCAATTAGAGATGATTTAACCAAAAATAAAATTCTTTTTTTTTAAGCATAAAATAACACAGTTTATTCATTTCATAAACAATTTAACTAAATTAATTATGAGACAAAGATGTATCCAAAAAAGCTTTTAGTTTGCTCATGCTGAATCATATTCTCTAAAAAATTTTGTAGAATCTGTAAACTAATAAGACTAGAATCTTAATTAAAAAATTTAATAAAAGATATTAAGTTGTAGATCAAAAGTTTCATATTCTGCCCAAAATTAAAATCAAATTAAAATTTTTTTATATTTTATGAAGAGTTGTTGTATCTTATTAATTTTTCGACATTAAAAAAATCAAGAAAATAATTATAATAACAGTAAATAATTATAGATTCTTTTTTAGCATCAATAGATCTGTTTTTGAGAATCGGTTCTCCAAGATTACATTAAAAAAGACAGTATTTTTTTGGACCTTCTATTTTTGGTAAAAAACAAAATTTAAAAAAAGAATTTTAGAGTTTTGATTAATCAAATTAAACACTATTTTAGACTTTAAGAAAATGAATTTTTAAAGTTTCAAGATAAAATTAGTATGTCTGATTTTTTGCTCATACTTAATTGGTAATTTTTTAAGGTATACAAATTCAATATTTAAGTATATGCCAAAAATTCTAGAACTACAAAATTTGTTAACAAAATATATCGAAGAAAAGGATAATGTAAGCAAAAAATCAAATTTCATGTTCGAATTTATTAATTTACTAATTAAAAAAAGGATGGATGTGTCGTCTTGACAAAATTAGTTTTAGCATTCGGAGAAAATCAATTGAGTGTAATATTTGATGGTTTTCTTTCAGGTAATGATCAAGTGAAGCAAATTTTGCTACAATTTATGAATTTAATCATGGTAAAAAAAGTCAATCAAAAATTTTGAAAATAAATATTTTTCGTTTAGAATTTAACATCCATGCCGGGGAGTTTTCCAGTTGACGAAGAAAGCTCTGATCTAACTTTTGTCTTTTGGTATTCTTTGCAAGTATTGATAAAAATTTAATATTTTATTTAATAGAAATAAAATAAAAATTATTAGGATACGCTATTGGGTATAGATCAAGTCTCAAACGATCTCCAAACTATCTTCCGTCCATTTTTCATGAATTTATTAGAAATTTTTATAATAAAACTTCAACTTGCCAACAACTATGACGATTGGACCGATGAAGAAAAAGAACGTTTAAGATGCTACAGAATCGATATTGGTGATACTATGGTCTACATGATTTCATTAATTGGAGAAATAATGCTTGAATTTTTAATGAAAAGATTAGTAAGTTGCATTGAAAATGATTCAGACAACTGGCGAATTCAAGAAGCTCTAATCTATATGCTCCAGTCAGTGGTCAGTGAACTGAATGAATCATGCAGTCCTGACTTCAGTTACTCCAACGATGTCTATTTAGTCAATTTTGTAGATCTCTTACCAAAAATAAAATATACGAATAAACATATTCTATCAACAACTCTTTTGGCTGTGGGGAGTTTGGGAAGCTGGCTTGAGCGAAATCCAAGTGTGCTACCCAATGCTATTTCACTCTGTCTTTTGGGTCTTAAAACTGAAGCAGTAACTCAATCCGCAAGCTTTGCTCTAAAAGACATAATTAATGATTGTGATCTTTCTTCATTTGCGGATCAAATTATATCTACTTGTCAGGTAAGCCAAACTTATTCAAATCTTAAAATTATCTTCTTTTGGTTTTGGTTTAATTCTTCATGATAGTTCCATTTGACTCTAAATTAAATTATTTTGTTACCCACTTGACATAGAAATGATGATCATTCGTGTTAATTTAGACTTGAAGCTTCTTGTAGACAGAAAATTTTTTTATTAAAAAAATCATATTTATTTTATTTAGTTTAAAAAATAGTTTAGATAAAGCCTTATTGGAATGAAGACTTAGTCCATTCTTCCAGTCACTTGATAATTCTCTTTTAAATAAAATAGAACGAAATTGAGTTTCCTAAGGCTAAAATTGTATTAATTTTTTTTTACAAATTTAAAATACGAAAAAAAAAAACAGATAAATCGAGAGTTTGAAATCACGAAAAAGAATAAAAGAAATTTAATAACTTTAAAATATAATTTTAAGCTTTCTCGTTTCAATTTAATAACCTTTTGTTAGAATTAAAGTCTAGAAAAAATCCTGTTGCACTATATTGCATCTACAGAACTAGAAAAAAACTTTATAAAAAAAGTTATAAGCTTTTTAAGCATTAATTTTTATTCTATCTATTTATTTTGTACAAAATTTCTTTAGATAATGACGTAACAATACCAAAACTTCAAAATTTCATTTTTCATTAAAAGTTTTCATTTTACAATATTTTAAAGAATAAAATAAACAAACAGTTAGGCATAGTATTTACAACAGTATTCAATTTTGTTTATTTTAACAAATAGTATGATTAAAAGTTTTGAATTACAACGATGCTGAAATCAAAAATATCCGATTTCATAAAACACGCAAAATTTTATGATTCGTCAATATCTAAAATAAAAAAATTTTTTAAATCCACAATCTCAAAGCTAGAATTTCCCATCAAACTCCAACGGGTGTAAAAAATAAAAAATGGCACAAAATTATGTTTTTCACAAAAATTTTTTTATCTAACGACTTAAGATTTTTTTTAAATAACAGTAGTTATGGTATTGAACTCCATGACGGCGTAAGATATCGATTTTAAGCTTTGAAAAAAATTGGGAAAGGTCTAGTCCACTCTTATAGCAAATTAAACTTAAATTTTGTGCCATTTTATTCTAAACTCGTTGCACTAAATGAAGATAAATAAGAATTCCTTTTTTTCTTAAAAAAAAATAACTAAAATTCAAGTATTGAATTTTAACTTTTAAGGAAGCATTGAAAGCAGGTTTTGTGGCTCAGAATTATGAAAATCGTCTCATGTCAATAATTGGTATGTGTCTCTCAGACTTATTGATTATTGAGTATCAAAAATCAATCAATTGGTTACAAAATTTAATCGAGCCGTACATTATAAAGCTTAGCGAATTAGCTCAATTAAAACAAACAGATAAAAATACTCAATCTTTAACTTGTCACATACTTAACTTATTGTCCCAATTAATGTCCTCACTAATTCAACGACAACAAAATCATAATAGCACCGATATTATGACTGCAAACGATTCAACAGCTTCATCGGCAAATACTTCTTTTCAAATCGGAATTGGACATGGCGCAATGGTCAACTCATCCAATGACGAAAGAGCCATTGTCAATTCACTATTAATAAAATTAATTCCTATTTACAAGCAGATAATTACTCGTAATCTTTCAACTGACCTTATTATTATAGACAAACTTTTTGAAAGCATTTCTGTAACATTGTCATCAAATATTGCTTCTAACAATCCACAGCCAGAAAATGAAATTACTGAAGCAATTTTAAATGAATTAATTCAAATGTTTTATATTCTAAATGAGAATTCATGGAGAAAATATGCGTATGAAGTATGCAGACAGATACTTATTATATGGTGGAAAAATGATAAATATAAGAATAATCTGGAAAGTTTGTTTCTATTTAGTTATCAAAATGCAATGAAATTAATGACAAGAGGTAAAAAAATAAATTATGGCATAGTTTTAAAATTTAATTTTTAATTTAAAGATATGAATTGGTTCCATGATCATACTGATGTTGTTGAACAATATTGTACATGTTTGGCCAAAGTAATCATGATTTTTTTCCTTAAAAAAATTTATTGATCTAAATATTTAATTATAAGCTTTTGAAATCAAAATATTATGATCTATTCGAAAAATTAAACGAAGAATCTCTGGTTTATTTGTTAAAATTTGGTAAGTTCATATTTAATAATTAATTGTAAAATTAATATTTTTAAATTTAAACAAAATTTGGTTTTTGTTTAAAAAATGGTAAAATTTTTTATTTTAAAAATAACTTTCTATTCGAGAAAAAATAGATAAAGAAAAGAGGATGTTTTTTTTAGGAAATTGTTGTTAAACATTTAATACTAAATTGCTAAAAATTACTAAGTTTTAATGATTTTTTGAATAGTAAAATTCTTCATTTTGGCTTTATGAATCACATTACTTTAAGATCATTTTATGAGAAGGATCTAAAATTTTGTAAAAGAGTTAAGAAACGAATAATTTTTTTACTGTTAATTAGGGTTTGAATTTATGGGATAGAATAGGACTGTACTGGACTGTAATTTTTTATTCTCTTAGTCAAAGTTAAAAAAATCTAATTTGAATTTCATTTATTGTTTAAAATGGGCCAAAACAACCTAAATTGTTTAATTTTTTTAATTGAGAAAAAATTAAGAAACGAGTTGAATAAACCTTCGAATAGCCAGCAAAACAGCCTTTATTTTCAAACAAAATGGATTTTGGTATCATATGTTTATCATGTTGGCAATCTTAATATCGAGCCAACTCCATTAATTTTTAATAAAATTCAGATCTGATATATGCCCAGGCCAATATTTACTTGTAATATTTTAACCATTCCTTTACTATTCCCGTACGATAACAAGGGGCATTGTCTTGCTTAAATATGAAGGCCTCGTTTTATCTCAACATATCCATTGACGGAAGTAAGCTGTTTCTGAAAATATTAATGAATCTGTGAGAATTAACTCTTCCATCAAATAAAGAAAAAATTCCTGGACCGCATTGGCAATACAGCATCAAATTCCAATAGAACCACTTCTTTGTTTTTTCTCTTAATAAAACAATTATTATGCTCTTCTGACGAGATCCTTCTTATCCGATTTTTACTATTGTTTACTTCGATGCTCATTTCGTTACTAAAAATTATTTGCCACTATCTAGCCTTGTTCCATAATTTCACATTGAAGCAAAAAACTTTTCTAGTTTTTTTTTTAAGATTTTGTTAGTCTTGTTTTTTGAACCAAATATTTCCACTCAAGCATTGTCTCTTAACACTAGAAGCACCAAACGAGTCATTTTGACTCGTTTGAAAAATTTTTAAATCCTCATATCTTTTGAATGGATTTTTCAAATAAATATATCTTTTTTGAATTATGTAGATTTTAAAATTTTCTCTAAAAAATGATACTACTTTATAAAATTATTTTAGATTTTTTATAAAATATTTTTGAATTAAAAAAACCTGAAAAAATGCTTGGTGCTTCTAGTGTTAATATCTCATTCTAACCAAAATGAGCCTGATGCTTTTCTGTCATTTGAAATTTTCTATTTATAGGCTAGGATATGTGATAACGGAGTTCAATTTTTTTTTACTATACGGACTAATTGATGATCACCTTGCTCAGTTGAAATATTAAATCTTCAAGAACTGCCACAATCATAGTATGAATTTTTTTGATTTTTTCGATCAATAATAGTCTAAATGCATGATGATTTAGAACTATTAAGATCATTATCTATTTTGAAATATGATTTTTCGTTTTACTGATGAACAACGGCTTCTAATTTTGTCCAGAATAGTGTTATGGAGTTTAAATCAGCATTTTGTCTTCAAAAGCTATTTAACTTGTTTCAAAATTATATTATGATAGTAAAATTATAATTATTTTTATAAATATGTTCAAATTAAAACTTATTTAACGCGGTTGCGCTTGTCGTAGAGAAAAAAGAAGAAAACTTTTAACTTTTAACGACTTTGATCTAAGAGAATAAAAAATTTCAAAATTTCTTCTAATTTAGAATCCTATCCCATTCTATTAAATTCAAGAACAAATAAACAGTAAAGATTTTAAATTTCTTAGTTTAAAACTATATTCAAATGTTCAGTGTTTTATCTGAAGTTAATATGTAAAAATTTTAGACACTAAAAATTTAAATTTTAATTATTTTTTTGATTGAATAAATTAGAAAATAAACAAAAAAAAAGTATTAATAAATTTAATTTTAGCTCAACTTGGACTACAATTACCCGAACAATACACTCTAAGAGCAGTGGCAACATTTATTGTAAGCTTTTTTCTCTGAGATAACCATAAAATTTATTTACAATTGAAATAAAATTCAAATTTTAAAGGAAGAATTTGTAAAATTTACTAAGATTAAAAATAATCTGATGGAATTTTTAGAGCAGAATTCGCAAAGTTTAATGCACATAATTATGATAGTAAGTTGCATTTTAAAATATTTTATATATTGATTTTTTTTCTAGGGAATTAGCGGAGCATTACCTCGACACTTAGTGGATATATTATCAGGAATATTGTATATATTTGTTAAAGAATATCCACAATTAACCAATAGCATACTAAATCAAATTTTAATAAAAAATGATTTTCAGCCATACGGCATTACTCAACAATCAGTTGTTACAGGAGAATCTCAGACAACAAGTTTACATCTATCTAAAGAACAAAAACAAGGATTTGTGAAGTCAATTCTTAGGTAAGAATAAAAAAATTTGATAAAAAAAAAATATTTTATTTTTTTTTTTAAAGCGAATCCAATAATAAAAGAAAATTTAAAGAAATTATCAGTGAATTTAGTTTAACTTGTAGAGGACTTATAAACACTCAATATGCTAAAGAAACAAGCCATAAATATTGATTTAGAATCGATATAACTTAAATTATTTATTTCAAGATTTAATTTTTGACATGATCTAATTTAATTTTTTATTTGATTTCCAAAATTTTAATTTAATTAATCTGTTTAATTAAAAAACAATGAATTTTTTTCTGCTAAAATAAAGAGTTTTTGAAATAGATTCAAAAATCCTAAAAATTTAATTTTTTTCCAAACAAAATTAAATAATAAATCTAAGAAAATCTGTAAAAATTCTCGATTAAAATATTGATACTTATTTAAAGCAACATTGCTTTTTGGAATTTTAAAAATTTTAGCTCTATAAATTTCATGCTGTAAGCGAAGTTTTTGCAAACGATTCAACCTGGTGAACAAATGTTGAAATTTCTAGACTTTTCGGGTGGCTATGATGAAAAAAGTCTAATGCAAAGAGAAATTATCTATTAATATCAAATCAATGCTAAATTATTTTATTATCAACAAATAAAATAAAACTAGTAAATTGTTGCTTAATTTAAGAAATAAATGTAAAAAACTAATGATGAAGCATTATGTTGAATCATAAAATTTTGAGTTTTTTTAAAAAGCTGGGTATTTTAGCATCTCAATAATTCTAAACGCGTAAAATATGTGAAAATGTGATTAAAATAAATTTCAAAATGATCTGCCTACGGCTTTTGAGAGCAACCCGAAACTTAGTACTCGCCAATTATCAAATGATCTTTACGCATAACAATAGCCCAAAAAAGAATAAACTAAAGTTTATAATCACATTATGGAATTTGAACTTTATAATGCTAGCAATTAAAATATCAATTCTTTTTTTCAAAAAAAGTCGACTTAGAAGAAGATATATTAAATTCTATTAAATCTTTTTGAACATCAAAGATTTCAGATTTTTCGGTAAAAACATTAAACAGATAGACAAAGATTTGAATTGTTCATGTTAGTACAGAATTTGAAATTGATCTTACTGATGAACTAGTATTTGAAAATGGGCTAAGAAATTTAAAATTAAAAACGATCAAAAAACATTTTTCCTAATAAGCGACTTTTTTAATTAATTTCGGTCTGATTTATTAAAATAAAAATAAATTTCATACAAAATTAAAAAAAATTTCTCGAAAAAAATAAAATTCCATTTTTTATTGATAAAATAATAAAATTTTAATTTTTATTCTTAAAGTAAATTTGGTAATAAAATAAGAATTGTTATATTTTTTAAATTACTATCAAATAAATTTCAGATAATTCAAATTATTTTTTTTCAACTTTTAATTCAAAACTGATAAAAAATCAATAAATGTTCATGACTTATAAAAACATATTAACACTTCATTGAAATACTACTTTGAATGAATAATAAATAATAATAATGTTAAATAATAATCCTTACAAAACAAGTATCATTTGAACTAGAACCATATGTATCAAAAGCTTCATATGCTGTATTTTTTTGATAACGTGTTTGGACTACAACCAAAATCAAAAATAAACCTGATTAACTGCTCATTTTTGAAATATGTTAAATCAGAGTCTTTATATTTTACAAAAGTAAAAATCTATCATCAATAAATTAATTTTTCTTAAAGAAACCAAAACCAAGTCAATAACTTTTTGTAAAAATAAATTTGAATGCTAATGAAATAAACAATATATAAATCTCTTAATGCAAGTATTTTTTTAATTATGGTAATTTTGAATATAAATTAAACTTATATATAAACTTTAGAAAATAACGATAAATATTTTGAATATAGAAAAGCATAAAAATTTAACCTTCATTTTTTTTCACTCACAAAATTTTTTACATTTATTAAAAAAAGTGGATTTTTTTTAAAGTAAGATTTTTGGTATTTAATAATTAGCTTTTAAAAGCGTTAAAATTTAAATTTATAAAATAATTTTAATTTAAATAATAAATAAGTTAGATCAAATATAAAATAATATTTGAAAATAAAAATTTTATTGTTTTATGATTTTTTTTATTAAACGATTTGATAATTGAATAATGAAACTAGGTATAAGATATTCATTTTAGTGAAATTAAGTCATTTTTTAAATAAAATAATAATATAAAATAAAACATATCATTTAGAGATTTAAATCTAATTTAAGACTTTAAAAAGGTATAATTTTATATAGCTCTTAATTAAAATAGATTTCTATTATTGCAAACAAACAACATGAGTTAAATAGCTTTTTTTCTTTTAACGAAAATTTCATTTTACAAAAATTAAACATTTTTAAAGCGAAAGAAAAATTAAAAGAAAATTTTTTTTAAAAACACTCAGGATTTCAAACTATTTCCCAGCCAATATTATTCTGTATTGTTTTGGAATTGACTAAAATTTTCTCTATTATTATTATTATTATTATTTGAATTTAAACTGTTATTCGAATTTGTTCTGCTCGAATTAGATTGACCTGCTTGAAGTGATGCATGATTCGAATACGATGAGTTTCTATGTTGGCTAAAATGATGGTGAAGATGGTGACTTAGAGGTGATACACCGTCAATTATAGCTGCTGCTGCAGACGACACAACAATCGGATTATTGGATAAAACTGACTCACTGTCAATTTCAAGTGCTGTCAGCTCATTATCAGTTTGATTTAGATTGTTTAGTTGATTTTCAGTATGCACAAGCTCAAGATCTTGAATTGACTCAGCAGCAGCTTCAGCTAGATTCGTAATAGATTTGCTCTTGACACATTGAAAATCAACGTGGCGACTTTTCGCCTCTTCTTTTTCCCATGACATATGAATAAATGGTCGTTGAACGTAATTATATATAACTTCGGGTTTACTTCCTGTCCTTAGTCTGACTTTTTCTTTGTGAGTAGGATATCCTTCAATTCCCAGACGCAATTTTTTCAATCCTCGATCTTTTAAAACTTGCTTGGCAACATCGCGGTTTTCGATATATTTAAAAAATCTGTACAAATTGGTGCTATAGATGACTAAATGAGTAATTTAGAAAACCAAAATTAAAAATCAAAAATTATTTTTTTTTTACTTTGAGAATATTGTTCTCCCATTTGAGGAGGATATTCCGGGTCCCATTCTATAACATCATCTTCACACAACACAACTATGTGGCACTCGCGCTCACCTTTGTTCGTTTCTTCAATTAGCACTGGGAATATTAACTTTTCCAAATAATAATCAAATTGATTTTTGGCGCCTTCATTGCTCAACTCATGAAGAAAACCTCCTTTATTAAATAGTCACTTTTAATTACTGAAATAGGATAGTTAATTTTTTTTCAATAATAAATTTTTTACTAATTAAATGCTTTTAAAAATATCAAATATTTAAGAAAATTCACATAATTCTAAATTTTTAAATAAATTTAAAATAAAAAATTGATGAATTGAAAATAACTTGAAAAAGTCTTTAATGATTTTTATCGACCTATTTTCAAATCCTAATATTTAAAAATTCATTAGAGAAATAATTTAATGTTCCAAATTCACTAAAATCAATTTAACTGTTTTAATTTGCTTACTTAAATCTTGACATTTTATTGTGTTTGCATCGAATGGAATCATCAAATAATCGCAAGATTCCCTTAGCTCTGGAACTGGAATCGTCGGTGGACATTTAATCACGCCATATTTATAATAGTCCTAATTTGATTCAAAATAATTTAAAATTTAAAGCCGACATAAATAAAAATTACTAGTATTATTCGAAAAATAGAAGAAGTTAGACAAGTGCCACGGCCAATATCATATTCTCCTCGACTGTTAGGTTTAAGCTCAAAATTTTTGTTTGAAAACATTCTTCCCAAAAGAGTATTTTGATGGTTGGTTAACAATTTAACATCAAGAACAAATGGCGTCTCGTCTACCACCAAAGTCACTCGATCCTTGATTACATTTTGTTTAGTCGATGACGAACTGCTAATATTTTGCATTCCATTCAGATTACTTGTCGAATTATTCATATTCGAATTTGACATTATTAATTTAATTTATTTGAAGCATTAATTTTTTTTTTCTAAAAAAAAAAATAATTTTTAAATCAATATAATTGAAATTTTATTTGAATTCAAACAAAAAAAAAACAAAAATCAGTAATTACATGAAAGGAAAAAAAAATCCGAAATCTTAATCTTTTTTAATGATCCAACCAATTTTATAATGTTCAGTTATAATTAAAAAAAATAAAGGTTCTGTCACGTTTAAATTCATTTGATTCGAATATAATTAGAAAATTATTCTATTCAAATTAGACATTTAGTAAAAACAATAACGATAATTATTAAAATATCTTTCTTTATTATATGAATAAAATTAATTTTTTGTCATCATTAAAAAAATTTTACAGCTATTGGTAAATATTTTAAAATGATTTTGAACTAAGAACCTAATTTTTTTTATTCATTTTAATAGCTATTTAAATTTTCATTGATCTGGAGATAAATTAAAAAATATTTGGCTTTAACTTTAAGCCTTAAAATATCTATAAAATAAATTTTTTTTCTTATAATTTTGTTTTTATTTAGAACCTTCTTGAATATAAGAAATAAAAAATTTATTCAAGTGCTCTTAGATAGATATTTAATTCTAAATAAAATTTTCTATGAAAAAAAAAACAAAATTAATTATCTAGCCTCTAAGATTTATGTTGTTTAAAAATAAAGTTGTCCAATTCGCATTGACCACTTCTCATTCTAATATCTAGGTCCTATCGTAGCGTTCAAATTTTCGCTTACAAAATGAAAATTTCGATGCTAAATTGAGCGCATATCGTTTGGGTCCAAATTATTGTTTACTCACTAGACATGTCCTTTTCGATCGATCGAAATTAATTTCGAACATAGAAATATTCCACAAGTTTATTTGATACCTAAAAGCTATGTATTCATATATTTTAATATATTTTTCATAATTTATATTGAAATTTTAAGATTGAACATACGAGGGAGGAAAATTTTTATAATTTGTTTTCAAAAAGAAAGGAGAAAAGAATATGTACATTATTAAATACAGCTGAGCGTGATGATTTTTTATAAACAATATTAGGAATTCGACAAAATTCTGCCACTGTATGTATAAATGCTTGATTAAGTGCTGATTTTTAATGGAACAAAATTAAATAATTTTGAAATAAATCATTCTTCTTTTAATTTCTATTAATTATATTAATGTAATTTTAAACCGTTCTTCGGTTGCTTTCATATTAATTGATTTATTTTTTGGTTAAAAAATACCATTAAAATAGAAAAAAACTTCTTTGTTATTTTGTTTTTAATGATAGTTTTAAGCAGTTAAACACAATACGAGCAATTTTTAAATACTTTTAATGAAAATTTAAAAAAAAAAATCTGTTTTTATCCATCTCTAGCAATTGATTTAATTATTGAAATAAAACTAATTAAAATTTACAGGTATAAACTATTTCTAAATGTATCAAAAATCTAAATCTTCAGTTGATCGTTTAATTCAATTTTTTAAATTTGCAAAATTGCGCTAGACTTTTAAAATAGCTTGAATTTCAAGCCTTTTTTTATTAAAGCAACTTTATCCAATATTTAGATTTTTTAATCTTGATAATTCTGAAATTTTCCAATTCAGGTAAGACTTTCAAATTCATTCATAAATTAGAAAGAAGCAACAAAGTTTAAAATTAAATTTAATTCCTGAAACTGATTTTCCTTGAATTTTGGCGCAGCTAGGTGCTTTTTGTTTAGAAAAATATGTTTAGAAAAAAGGGTTTCTCATTTATGTTTAGGAATTTAAAATACTAATTAATCCTGAATTTTCAAATAAGTCTTGAATAAGAACGCTCTTAAATATTTTATTAGTTTGAATAAAGAAAAACAGGATTTTATGGAAATTCAATTAAACAAAGCTACAAATTATCTGCATTATTTTCATTTAATGTTAAATTTCAAAGTGAAGAGCTAAGCTCATAACTTGAAAACATTAGGAAACTTGTTTTCTATTAATTATATAAACATGGTATTTAAATTTGGTATTTTTCTACCAATATCAAATTTGTATACCGAGATGAAATTAAAATTGATTTAAATGTTGAATTAATTCAAAAAGTTTTATTAACCAAGATTATTTTCGGAATAAAATTCACTAAAGCATGTAAATTAAATCTTTTTTAGCACGCCAATTAATGACACTAGAATAATTTTATATTATATTTTCATTTTTGAAAAAATTTCTTATACATTTATACTAATTTTAAACAAGAATAAATAAGTAACTTAAATTTTTTTAAAATTAATATTTAAAAAAATAGATAATTTTTATGCTGGTCACAATTTTTCATTTTGTGCAAAAAATTTCACTCAAACCGATTTTCTTTTTTTTTTTCTTATTCACTCCTTGTGGTGCATAGGTTCATTACTTTTGAAATTCACTCAAGTCGATCTTTCGGCTTCACCCGATTTTATATTTTCATTCAAAAATTCTATCATAATTCTTATCTAATCAAAATCTTATTTTTTATTTTTATCACAATATAAGCTTATTTATTGATTTAATGATTCATCCTGAAATCAGATTTATCAATTTTATTAGAATATTAGATGGAGTCATCGCCTGATTTATCATTCTAAAGGTTCACAATTTTTTTTTAAATTTTTTGAGCTATTTATGGGCGCAATGAAGCCTAAAAAATAAATAAATATATGCTGATAATTTTGAAATTTAAAACTAAAACTAAAAAATAAATTTTTCATAAAGTTTGAAAATTTTTATCGTGGATCCATTTCTAATTAAATAGAAATTCAGTAAAGAAAAAATGCTACTTGACAATCGAAAACATGAACATAACCGAAAGCTGTTAGACAAATCGAATATTTTTAGCACTTAAAAAAGAACCAGGTTAGAAATAGGCAATAAAATTAAATTAGCATATGAAAGAAAAATATTATTTTAATAAAAGCAATATTTAAAAAAAAATTTATATAAAGAAACCTTTGAATTTAGAAAAAAAACTAAATGCTAAAAAATGATCTAATTGGAAAAAAATTAGAAAATTTAGATAAGTTAAATATTAGAAATATTATTAAACAATTTTTTTAGATTGGATTTAATTTTTTTAGATTTCTGCCTTAGACTTTTAGGATCGAAATCTTAGATTACTTTTAATAAAACTTAATCAAAAAAGTAAATCCTAAATAAAAAATTTCTCTTTAAAATTAAGTTTAAACTATTAAAGAAGCCAAAATTTTTATTGTTAACAAATTTAGCATTTTTTCAAAAGCAAAAATAAATTAAGTATTAACATTTTATATTTTATAAATAAATTCTTGAATTAAACCAAAAAATTTTTAATATTTACGAGATCTTATATCAAATCAATCTCCAGTGTAACAAATACTTTTGTAACCAGATATCAGTGTTAATTAAGTTTTTTATTATTGAACATATAAATAGAGTTGACGATTATAGAGGTTTCTTTAGAATGTTTTTTATTAATAAAAGAAAAAAAACATTGATTTATTTTATTAAATCAAAAAATTTAATAATAATTAAATTTATCAATTCTTACTACCACTTTTGCTTTTAATATTTTTTTTTCGTTTGAAATTTTCTGTCTTGTTCACAATTGAGTCACAAGGATCATAAAAAAAATACAATATCAAAATCGAAAGAACTGATGAGCAATATAGAAATATTGATATCATCGTTTCTAAAAATCAATAGTATTTATTAAATATTTAATAATTTAATTATAGAAAAAAAAATATACAATAAAATTTTTAATAAAATAATTTAGTAATTTTAAAATTTCTTTTTACCAAAGTTCATTTAACTTAATCTTAACTAATTTATTACATTTGAATGTTTAATTTAAAAATGAAAATTAGCTATCAGACAGAACGCCTTCCAAATTTTAACTTATTAAATCCAATTATTTACAAATATTCTTAGTGGTAATTTAATTTAATATTTTAAATTAGAGGTAAATTTAATTAGAATATTTAAAGTTTTATTAATTAATCTTTTGATAATATTTTTTTGTTAATCATCTAATTTTTTTTCTTAAAAATTAAATTAATTTTCATATTGCTCTTTGGGTTAAATCATAATTTTACATTTAGATTCAAAAATTTCTAAAATATGCTTCCTAGTTGCAACATATGGTCAATTTTTTTTTAAAAAATTTAATTAAATATGTAAATTGATTACAAATCTCAAATGTTAAAAATTCATGAAATTTTGAAAACATCTAATGAATTCAATTACCATTAAATATTGTAATAATATTGTAATCTATAGTTTTAAAAATTCTCTAAAAAACAAATTTTAACGAATTATTTTGGTAAAAAAGATTTAACTTTATTCCAAAAATTGATCTTAAAGGTTGAAAATAAAATTTTTTCCACACATTAATTTAATTAGTTTTGCTTGTCTAAATAATTTATAGTTATAAAATAATAGGGCATTTAAAAACAGAAATCAATGAAATGGAATAGATGTATTTACGATAAATTAAAATTCAATTCTTAAAGGAATTAAAATTAATTATACTAAATACTTTAGATCTAAAAATTCATTGCTTGTATGAACATTTTAAGAACATTAGTTTTACATAAAAATTTAATTTTAAAAGAAAATAAAATTAGATATTAAACAAGTTTAATAAAATTGAAGCATTATTTTGAATATTAGGAAAAATCTTGATTGCAATTTCAAGTACTAATTTTTACTTGATTAGTTAGAAAATTGAAGTATCCTACAACACGATACAACAGAAAATAATTGTTTTTAATTTTAAATAGTTTTTTTTTGTTCTTAAAATTCTTAATTTATAAAAAAAATATTTTTTATTTTGAAATCTAAAAATAAAGTTTATTAGGTAAATGTTAAATATCAAATTTATTTTAAAAAATTTATTAACGGAATTTTTATGCAAGCATTCTTTGATAAAGAAGTCTTAGGAGATTTCGATTGAAATTAACTTATTAAAAGTAATTAAATAGAAAATGTCAAAATTGAATTTCTTTTGAAAACTTATTTTTTCATTTTAAGATCAGTTTAATTTTGAATATTATCTTTAAATAATTAAAAAATGTGTAGACTGATAAACTTGGAATTCAAAAAGCAATGTTTTTGCCAGATGCATAATTTTTCTGTTCATACAAAGCAAATGAAGGGTAAAATTTATTTAATTTAAAAAATATAGTTTGGGGTTAAACCCGGGCAGTTTGGAATGGATATTAGTCCTTCCTTTCAGCCGCCTTGAAAAAAAAATTTGCTTTTAGTAATTTTTGAAATAATAGTAAAATCGGTAAATAATAATTAAAGTAAAAATAATAAGGATGGTAGGGTAAAATGTTGAACCAGAGTGCTATTTGAGAGCTTTTGTGGACTTTATATTAAATCCGGAATTAGTCTTCAGTCCAGCAATATAAAAAATAATTTCATGAATTAGACAAAAACAAATCAATATGTTATGATTTCATTCATCTATGTGAGATTATTCTAATTGTTTTTACATTGTTCAAAATAACTTTCGAGTCCAGTATGATACCAGCTAGTTGGAAAGGGAAAATATTACTCTAGTGAGTAAATTAAATTCTGAAAACTATTGTTCAATATCGTTGGTGTCGATACTTTTAAAACTAATGGAGAAGTTAATAAGAGACGAAATAGTTTGGCATTTAATGCAACAAAAAATACTGTCAGTTCATCTAAATAGATTAATGCATGCAAAATTCTGTGTAGCCAACTTGCTAGAGGATTAAGTGCTGTGATTAATGCTTGATTTAGTGAATTAAGAATTCTCTAAGGTTTTTAATCACGTTTGATTTAATCTTTAAAGATAGAGTCAAAGAGCCATGTGCTTAGTGATAGGATTTTGGCGTGGCTTGAAAATTTTTTCCAAGATAGGAAACAGAGAGTATTAATTTAATCTAAGTGGGTTGTTTACAGGGTTCAGTTTTTGGTCCGTTACTTGATCTTTAAAATACCTGAGCTTGTAAGTCACTTTTGTAAACTGTTTATAAATGACAGCAAATTTATTATTGTCAATAGAAATATTTGTGTTCAAATTTTATTACAAGGAGATATTGACAAGATGTTTGAAAACTCCAAACGTTGTTAAATGGATTTCAACGAGTAAAAGTGTAGTAATGTATATTGGCAACTCAAAGTGTATCTCATTTGTGTATTGGGATGCATTTATACAAAAGATATGTATGAATGCATTTAGAATACTTTGTGTCTGCTTGGAAGCCTTATTTGAAAAAGGTTCCGGTATGAAAACAACCATTAAAGCGATTTAAATTAAACTTAATAGTATTTAGAATTAATTGAGATAATATCTTTTTATTTTATGAGTCATACCGGGTGATGCATAAGTAAATGGAAAAAAGTTAAGTTAACTTGCCCGATCATGCAAATGATCAACAATCAATGAATGTCCAACTACCTGGACAGCTGCAAGGAAGACAAAACTGAAGAGATTGACCAATAACCGAACTGGAGTGAGTCAAAGGCTTCTAGCAAGAAAATTTAATGTCCACCAGACAACAGTTGGCAGGCAGTTAACAAAAATGGATATTTCATATCGTAAACGTGAAAAAACACCAAAATATAGCGCCGTACAGCATGAGAAAGCCAAGA
>PJRA01000160.1:2245675-2341178 GCA_016987375.1 Brachionus koreanus
ATTCTATTGAAAAAATAAATTCTTTACATCAGAAAAAAAACCAGAACTTAATATCATTTTTATTTTTTGAGATATTCGCTTTTAATTTTTGTCCATTTACTTATGCATCACCGGTTAAATCTTTATGATCGATTTAATTCATAATTTATTTTGATTTAACTTCTTTATTGTTAATGATCTTATTAAGATATACTGGGTTTAAATAAGAATTGTGATTCTGATTAAAGGAGAGCTTTTTTAACTTTGTATTTTTTCCCTTTTAACAACAAACTTTTTAAATAAACATTTATTCAACACAATCTAATGCTCCTCTAAAGTTAATCTAAAGAATCAAGTCAAATTCCGTATTATGAGTCAATACTAGCAAATCATGGATAATAAAGTCTAAAAGATGGGCGACAGCGTAGAGATCTGATTCAATTATTTAAAATTTAAATCAAATACAATCAGATTAGTTGTTATTACGATGCAGAGCTTCTGAGCTCCGTTTATATTGAGGATCCAAGTGGAAGAGTGAGGGGAGAAAAGCATCGCATTCGCTCGCAATTAACAAAATTTAATCATTAATTATTGAATTTAATCAAATATTATTTTAAAGATGAGCTCTCTTTTTAAGAAGCAGCCTCATTTTTGCCTTTGTTTTTTTTGGAGGCCATTATTATGATCTTTCTAATCACTTGAATTTATAATCAACAGTTGTATTTCATAAATTTTATTAATTTTTTAGCCATTAAAGTTTTTGAAATATTTTAATTTAGGCATCCAAAAATGATCATAGTACTAAAAAAAAGATCTAGACTAAAAAATTGAGTACCAAGTTTAGTATAAGCAGGGATGATTTAATTTTGATTCAACAAATGAGATTCTATTAATATCGAACCATATTTCAAAATCTTAAATTAAAAATTAAATTCAACCTAAAATTAAAATAAAAATAAATTTATTCTAAATATCTTGAATAAAAGAAATCACTTATTTGTTAATAATCTTTAAATTATTATTAAAATTATGCTTGATAAAGCTCATTTGAAAAATCCAATTGATGAATTAAAATCAATTTCTCAAAAATATAAAATAGACATTTTGAGTCAAGATTTTTCAGATTTTTTGGATAATTTAATACCAAGTTTTCGTTCGAAATTTTATTATCCGAAAATAAAGGATATAAAAAAAAGTAAAATAAAAATTAGCTTAATTAATATTAAAATATATTTAATCTAGCCAATCCCTCAGACGACTCAAACGATGCCCAAGAATGTATCTATTTATGTGGTCATTCATTAGGACTCCAGCCAATCAATACTAAAGAGAATGTCAATAGAATAGTTGATAACTGGGCAAAATTGTATTATTTTATTAACAAAAAGATCTCAGGTAAAGAAATTGATAATTTAGGGGAGTAAAAGGTCATTTCGAGGGCCAGGAGCCTTGGACGCAAATGGAATACAAAATAAAGCCATTGATGGCTGATTTAATCGGTAATTTTGAGTGAATGAAGTATTTTGAAATAAATTAATGTTTTAGGTGCTCGTTTTGATGAAATTGCTTTACTAAACTCTTTGACAATTAATTTGAATCTTTTGCTAGTAAAAAAATTTTAAATCTTGATTTTTAAAATTTAATTATTCCCTTAAGATTTCTTTTTATCGACCAAAAGATAAAAGAACAAAAATCTTGTTTGAAGATAAAGCATTTCCATCCGACTTTGTAAATTAAATATATTAAATTAAATATACAAGTATTGGTATTTTAATTTTTGTTTTAGTACACGATACAATCGCAAATAAGATTGAATAACCTAGAGCCAGAGGATAACATGATTTGTCTTAAACCGAGAAAAGTTTTTTAATCAAATTTTGAAATCAAATTGCTTAAAAAAAAGGATATTTTCTAATTAGGGTGAATATACTTTGCGTACTGATGATATTCTTGATTCAATTGATAAACACGGTGATGAAATAGCTTTGGTTCTTTTTAGTGGAATTCAATATTTTACAGGACAACTATTCAAAATTAAAGAAATAACTCAAGCAGCTCATAAAAAAGTTTTAAGCTATTTTTTTTTTCTCAATTACTATAATTATTTATTCAAAGGGATGTTTTGTTGGTTTTGACTTGGCTCATGCAGTTGGCAATGTTCAGCTTAAACTACATGAATGGAACGTAGATTTTGGTGTATGGTGCACATACAAATATCTAAATTCTGGTCCAGGTGGCATCGGAGGAATATTTCTGCATGAGAATAATTTTAATTTAAACTCGAAAAAGCTAGATGGTTGGTGGGGCCATAATCTAGAGACAAGATTTTTAATGAATAACGGTAATTTAATTTTTAAAAAATTTATTAACAAATATTTTCCAACAAGAAATGGACTATTGTTTTGGTGCTTCTAAATACTCTATGAGTACAGCTCCAAGTTTGCTCTTGGCATGCTTGGAGTCTAGTTTGCAAGTAAATTGCTTAATTCAAAAGCTAATTGAATTCAATTTTTTTATTAGATTTTTAATCAAGCTGGATTCCAAAGCTTAGTCAACAAATCAATCTTTTTAACAGCATATATGGAATATTTATTAGAAATGAAAATTAATTCAAACTGTAAAATCGAAATTAGTTTATACATCAGAATATGATTTATTTCAATTTAGGTGATGAAACACTTTTTGAACAAATTACACCAAAAAATCCAGATGAACGAGGAACGCATATATCGATCAAAATTTTTATTAATGCTGAAAAAGTTTATGAAAAACTTCAAGAAAATGGAGTAGTTGTAATACTTTATAAACAAAAAATTTTTTCTTTGAAAATTAAATTAATTTTATTTAAGTGCGATTATCGATATCCGAATGTACTTAGATTTTCAGCTGTGCCATTGTACAACACATTTAATGAAATTTTCAATTTTGTTTCTATTCTGAAAAAATGCATTGAAAATATTTGATTTATTTATATTGATTTAACAAAAAAAATTAATCGTAAATATTTTTTTAATTTATTAAAATACTTTAGATTTTTTAATAAAATATAAAATAAATTTTAAACTATAAATAAACCAAAATTTAAACTTGTATTTTTTGAGCGAGGGTAATTTTTTCATTTTGTTTGAGAATGCATTTGGTATAAACTCTTCCAGCTTCTACACATATCATTCTTTTATATTCTTCATCATCAAAGTCTGACATTTTTTTCGACTTCTCTATCCATGGATTCCAAATAACTTATAAATTAATTTTATTTTAATCAATTAATTTTTTAAATTTATTAAATAAAATATATTATAACTTTTTAAACTACGCAAAATAAAATATTTTTAAAATTACCTATGTCTGGTAGATTATATTTTGTCATAGTTAAAATTTCATCACCAGAATTTATAGAAATAGTATCTTTAGTTGATTTATATATTCTAAAAAGATTAGATTAGAATTAAAAAAATTTAATTTTTTTATATTATTATTATTTTCTATTCATCTTTACACCGCCTTCAAGACGTTAATTGAAATAGATAATAATAGAATAAAACTCAATTATTTATTCCACTACCTATCAATTTCTTGATCGATGGTTATAGCTTCTCTTGATTCAGTTTCACTAATTCCATTCTTTACCTTAAAAATTTCTCATTTAAAAAATTTATTGGTACCTAAATTTTAAATCACTTTATCAATATAATTCAATCCATTTAGATCATTTATAGAGACTTTGCCTACATCGTCAACTTTAAAATAGGTATGAAGCAATGCAGTGAAATCGAACTCATCAGTTCCTGTTAAAAACTAATCAATTTTAGTTTAAAAATTAAAAAAGCCTATTACCTGTATTTTTTACAATTAAATTCGTCTCTAAAGTTTTTAGACCTAAAATGATTTCATATTCAAGTTCAAAATTATAGTTCCAAAGAGCGCGAGTCTCTTCGTCATCTTTTAAAAAAAGAACAACTCTAAGCTTATCATCAATCTTAAATAAAAAGTAAAAAACAAATCTGAGTTATTCAATAAAAGTGATACTTTTCGCACTGAATCTTTAAGGTTCCATCTTTTGATTCTGGCAAAACCATGTTGAGGTCCTTTTTCCCATGGTCCAAAATTAGCTTTTGAAAAAATTGTTTAAATTAACTAAATATTTTTTATTCATTAATTGTTACGAAAAACTATTGGGATTCCTCCCCTGATTGCTTTTTTGTTATCAAAAACTGATTTTGAGCTTAAAATTATGATTAAATTTAAAAAGTAAAAATTTTGAACTTTGATCAAACCTTAAAAATATTTTTTCTTTACCATCACAAACCCATGAAGTAATAGTTGCCCCTTTTTATAAAATAAAATTAATTATTTTTAAACAGGATTTGTTAAATCAATATCAATCAATTATATAAAAATTAAATTTTTTTCTTAATTTAAATTTTTTTTTTTAAATTGATTTCGATTACTGATTTTAGAAATAAATAAATACCATGAAAAAAGACTTCAACTTTATTTTGAGTATCCAGTTCTAAGCAAATTTTATTTTCCATTTTTTCTTTCAATTTTTCGTTCAAAACCTTGCAAAAAATTAAAAAATTAGAAAATTTTGATTTGTCATTATGATTTTATACAAAAGTTAATCTAACTGTTTTGGGTATATTTTTTGGTATTTGTTGGACTCGAATAATAATTAAATTATTATAATGTCACATAATAAGTAAATAAATAAAAAATATTTTTTAAAATTTTCCAAGTTTATTTTTTTTCTCTCTATACACGCCCTATTTTGAGTTTGTGTTAAGTTTGTTCTTTTTAATACGATGTTAAAAGATTTTGGACAAGCTTTAAATAAATATTACTCTATAATAGAAAATCCATATAAATGAAAACGAGAATAAAGATTGAAATTGATTTCTTCATGCTATGTTTTTGACAATAAAAATTTTCCAATAAATTTTAGAATCAAAATATTATTAGCTCTACTAATAGTATCGTGCATCTTTCATCATTTGAGTATAATTTAATTATATTTAGCCATAGCCAACTCTATCTTTTAATATTAATATTTAACTTAATTTTAGTATTTACCTTTTGCTTTGTATAGAACATATAATCCATTTTTGTAGATTTTTGTTTTTCTAAATGTGTGCCAGTTTTGAAAATATTTTTAATTTTTAATTTTACATTTGCTTTTATAGGTATCTCTCAAACTAGTCATAATTTTGAATTAAGATAAATTTTAACAATGCAAAAATTTTAATAAACTATATACATTAATTTACCTAGATTTATCAGAAAGTGTTTGAATTCAATTATTTGTCTTGCTCATTTTAATCTATTGGGTAAATTTTCAAATAAATTAATTGATGCTACATCATATTTTTGAAACAAACAAAACTTTTAGATCAGTTCAAAAATAAAATTTCAAAAATGCATATAAATAATTCACAAAAATTCTTATCTTGGCCAAAAATCACTTTAAATACTTCAACATAACGAAATAAAAGCCTTTTTTTCCTATACAAATTTTATTTAATTTCATATTTGAATCGAGAAAAAAATTAAAACAAAATAAATTTAAATGGATTTATTGCAAACCCACCCACTTGAAATTCTCTCAAATTTGGCAAATGAATGGAAAATGGATCTCTATTCTGAGGAATTTTCAAAAGAGCTTGACAAACAAAATATTTGGCCATCAAATCGTCACAGATTCTTCTATCCAAAATCGAAGGAACTACCAAATAGTAAAGCTCAATTTGAAGAGAATTAATTAACAATTATATTGACTATTTTAGTTGATCTTTCTTTGGTTAAAGATCCAGACGAGGAGAGTGTTTATATGTGCGGGAATTCTTTAGGTTTACAACCTAAAACAGCCAGAAGTTATATTGACAAAGAAATGAACAAATGGGCTCAAATGTGAGTTAACTTAAAATAAAAAAAAAAGTGCCTAATTGAAAGTTTATCAGGGGGGTTTTTGGTCATTTAGAAGGCGAACTTGCATGGGCAAAATGTAATGAACCTTTGAGACCAGCAATGGCTCGTTTAGTTGGTAAGTTTATTCAATAATAAAAGAAAATATCTAAGTTTTAAAAAGGTGCTCGACTCGATGAAGTTGATTTGATGAATTTCTTATCAGTAAACCTTCACTTGTTAATGGTATAATTTTATCAAAAATTAAATAGAAAAATATCAATTTAATCTAACAGATTTCGTTTTATCGACCTACAGAGACAAGATTTAAAATTCTTTTAGAAGATAAAGCATTTCCTTCTGATCATGTATAAATATATTTTTATTTTATTTTTATCTTTTTAATCATACTCTTTATTTTTTAAGTATATTGTTGAATCGCAAATTAAATTACACAATTTAGATCCTGAGAAATGTATGGTGTTGCTAAAGCCTAGAGAAGTAAAAATTAAATACTTAAATATTTTGAAAATTTATGCATTTTTTAAAAGAATGAGTTCACCTTAAGGACAGATGATATATTAAAGACTATAGAAGAGCAAGGTGACTCTATTGCTGTAGTTTTGCTTAGTGGTGTTCATTACTTTACTGGTCAGTTATTTCAAATGGAAACAATAACAAAAGCAGCACAGAAAAAAGTAAATTTATTTTAACAAGAAAAAGATATCTATCTTAAAAATTCAAGGGTTGCTTTGTTGGGTGGGATTTGGCTCATGCTGTTGGAAATGTTGAATTAAAACTACATGATTGGAATGTTGATTTTGCAGCTTGGTGCACATATAAATATCTTAATTCAGGTGCTGGTTCAATTGGAGGTATTTTTTTACATGAAAAACATTTTGAAATAAACAAGTTAACAAAACTAAATGGATGGTGGGGTCATCGATCTGATACTAGATTTCTTATGAATAATAGTAATTAAATTTTAAAAAATAATCATTAATTATTCATTTGATAATAGAGATCGATCATGAAGTAGGCGCATCTGCTTTTGCATTAAGTAATCCTTCAATGCTCTTGTGCAGTTGTTTAAAAGCTAGTTTGGATGTAACTTAAAACCCATTTTTATACAACTAAATTATTTAAATATACGATTAAGATTTTTGATGAAGTTGGTATTGAAAATTTGCGGAAACGCTCTAAGTTATTGACAGCCTACTTGGAATGTCTTCTGAATAGAAAATTTAAAACGAATAATAAAAATGGTTATAAATAGAAAAGAAAATTTAATAAAAGTTTATATTTAAATTTTTTTCCTAGAATATTCAAATATTCAGTACATTACTCCCATAAATCCGGAAGAAAGAGGAGCTCAAATATCGATTCGGTTTGCAAGTAAAGTGAAAAAAGTACACAGTGAAATAGAAAAACGTGGAATAGTGGTAAATTATTTTTTAGTTTTAGACAGTTATTTTTTTAATTTAAAGTTTAAATATAAAAATATTTTTTAAGTGTGACTTCAGAGAGCCTGATGTACTAAGATTTGCACCGGCACCTTTATACAACACATTTAATGATGTATTTAAATTAGTCAAAATTTTAGAAGAATCTTTTAAATTAATCAATTGATCCAAATGCTAATTTAATAATTGGATATTTTTTTTGCTAATAATAAATTTTTCCAAAAATTTTTTTTATAAATCCTTGAACTTTTAAAATTTTATTTTATTTAATTAAAGACCGGAAGGATTTTTCGACCCATTTTATTTGACTTGTTTTTTTTTTACTTTTTTCAATGAAAATAAAATTATTTTGTAATAAAAATTAAAAAATTTTATAATACTTTTGATTTAAGATATTATAGAAAAAAAATCATAAAAAAAATTAAATTTATTGAATAAAAAACAATTAAAGGAAGTAAATCAAGGGCTTAAATAGACCCCTCCGGTTGAAAAAAAGAGAATAGATGTCTTTAATATTTTTTAAAGAAAAATATGATAAACATTAATTGCCTGCATTTCATATTTGATTAAAACAATTTTTTTTGTTAAGTCTAGATTTTCTTAATTATCGCTTCTTTTTTTAAGTTATTTAATTTTAAAAATATTTTTTACTTCTATAAAATATTGAGGAAGAAAATTTCAGAAATTTAGAGCTATGGCTTTAGTTAGAATAACTGAATTGAAAAAATAATATTTTTCCTATTTAAAATTGAAAATATGGCATTAATAAATCATAGAATGATGATTATTTAAATAATTTTTGATTTTATATATAATTAAAAAATTTTGTTAACATTGTTTTATGTCATCACAAAGACATTAATAAAGCTCTTAGAACAAACTTTTAAAAAATTATTTAAAATTGCATGTCTCATTGCTGTAAAAATTTTAAAACAAATCAAACTTATAAAAAATAAAATCTAAATGCATTAATTTGCAAGTAAGGGCACATTGAATCAGCAAAAATGATCCAAATTAAACTTATTTCTGTCTCTAAATTTTGATTAATATTTTTAGAAACATTAAGGAAAATTTGAATTTAAAAAAATGTTTTTGACCCGTTCAGAATACGATCATGGTGTGAACACTTTCTCACCAGAAGGTAGACTTTTTCAAGTAGAATATGCCATTGAAGCAATCAAAGTAATTTTTGTAGAAAATTCTTAATTAACAAAATTTATCAATTGAAAAAAAGTTAGGTTCTACCGCTATTGGAATAAAGACTCCCGAAGGTGTTGTTCTCGCAGTTGAAAAACGTGTTACTTCATCTTTAATTATTCCATCTACTATTGAAAAAATTGTTGAGGTAGATTCACATATAGGTTAGTATTTTTTTTAGCATTTTCTGTACATATATTCTAAATATTTCTTTTAATAGCTTGTGCTATGAGTGGTTTAATTGCTGACTCGAAAACTTTGATAGACAAAGCCAGAGTTGAAGCTCAAGTAAGCATAATGAAAAAAAAGTTAAAATTTTTTTAAAAACATTTTTAGAACCATTGGTTTAATTATGATGAAAAAATGAGTATTGAAGCAGTAACTCAAGCTGTTTCTGATTTGGCACTAGCATTTAGTGACCAAGAAGATGAAGTATATGCCATGGTAATATTAAATTAAAAATGCTATTAAAAATTAATTTAAATTATTTTTAGAGTAGACCTTTTGGTGTTGCTTTGCTCTTTGCTGGAGTAGATGAAAGAGGACCTCATCTGTAAAATAAAACTTATTAAGTCTATTTTTTAAATTTTTCTTTTTATCCATATTTAGATTTCATTTAGAACCTAGTGGAACTTTCATTGAGTACGAAGCAAAAGCAATTGGCTCGGGTTCTGAAGGAGCCCAACAAAATTTACAAGACATTTATCATAAAGTAAAAAATCATAACCTAATATTAAATGATGAAAATTAAATTTTAAAAAATAGAATATGACATTGAAAGAAGCATCGAAGCATGCTTTATCGATCCTTAAACAGGTAATGGAAGAAAAATTAAACGCGACAAATATTGAAGTAAAATAATTTTATCTAAAATAAAATAATTTTTATTTATATATATTTTAGATGTGCACTATATCAAGCAAAGATAAATTGTTTCACTTATTTACTAAGGAGGAAATAGAAGACGTGATCAAAGAGATGTAAAAATGATCCAAATGACCAATATTAAATTACCGAACGCCATTTAATCGATATTTGATATCATACTTTATTTTGTAACTCATTATTCTGTGGAGAAATTTATTTAAATCGTTTTAAACTTAATAAAATTAACTTGAATTCATTAAATTATTAATTTTCTAGTTAAAAAAATGGGATTGAAGAATTTCTTATAAAAGAGCTTTATTGGGGTTGTTTGACCTGACATTACCATGATTATCATTTAAAAGTATGTTTAAACTAGAAGTATCAAGCGTATTTTCATGTTTATTTTTATTTCAAAAATATTAAAAAAAAAAAAATCATTAAAAATCTCACAAAGAAATAACTTTTTTAAAGAAAATTTTAAAATCTATATTATTCAAAAAATATATATTTTAAAAGAAAAATCTATTCAAAAGATTCGAGGCTTTATAAAATTTTAAAAATTTTGGTGCTTCTCTTGTTAAATTAGAATTTGAAAACTACAAAATTACTATATTCAAGTTATAGTTGTCCAAAAATTTGTATTCAATTGAATATCACATCCTATTTTTTTTCTAATTTCAAAGTTAAACAACAGGCCCATGCCTCAAAAGACTTGGTTTATTAAAGTCATGATTTAAAAAAATCACTCATGTTAAAAATAGTGTTGGGTACTGTCGGTGGCGGTCATTGAACCGCCAAAACTTGGTGTTAGACGTTTTGATGGCCGTGTAAATGGATGGAAATTTTTCAAATATAAATATTCGGTAGATAAAAGAATAGAGTAAAAAATTAAGCTTAAAATTAAGAAAAAAAATTTTTCCCCCGACGACCCTCAAGACGGCCAAAACCAAGTTATGGCAATACAGTGGCAGTCACTGGCCATGCCCAGCACTAGTTAAAAATATATGATTTTATAAACTTGAATAAAGTTATTGATTTAATTGTAATTTGAAAAAAAATTTAGCATCAAGGTATAGTGCTTGAAATCATAAGCTGTAGTCAGACATATTAACTTTGAATCTAATAACTTCCGTAAAATTTAATCAGTCATAATAATTCTTATTTTTTAATAAAACTTGTAAACTTGTTGTTTTATTAAACAATTTAAGTTATTAGATTGGATGGAGTATCATATTTTAGGTATTGTGAAATTCAAATAATAAAATTCTTCTTATTTTGATAAATTAAAACCTACTAAATAAAAAAATTTAAAAAAAAAATACTGCAGAAAAGTGCAACATACTTTGTTGTACCTTTTTTAATCAAAATATTTTTTCATATACAAAATAAAAGCAAAAAATAAAACATTAATAAGATTTTAATTGACTATTGATTTGATTTCCTAAAAAAACCTTGTTGTCTTGCAATGGAAGTTGTCTGATTTTAACATAAATCCTTCATAATAATACACTTATGTAAATAAGAAAAAATTAATCTTAATATTTAGATGCAATAGAAAAATTTTTCAAAATCAAAATGTTTAGGCTTGAAACAAATTTAAAATAAAGAAAATCCAAAAATAAATAAAGTAGTGGAAGTAGTAAAAAAATTACGACTCAATTGGGATAAGATCTTATAATCTATGATAGCAAAAAATTTATTTTTGAATGCATCAAACATTCAAAAACTGATATCAAAGTAAATAGGCTTTTAATTTAATTTTCTCCATATTATAATAAATATATATTAGTTCATACAATAAATTCGATTTTATTTTGATCATTAGCTTTCAGTAAAATGAATTTAAATTAATTGAGAATTAGCTTTATTTACATTAAAAATATTATTACTCTTATTTTTACAATTTTATTCAAAAAATTGCCTTATTGCCAGTTAAAGAAGTTGATAGAAATAATTGAAAAATATATATGTTTTGGAAAATTTTAGAGTCCCAGAGATTTCAAAATGTTTGACACTGGTCCGGTTAAACCAAGTTGAGATGAGTATGACTCAAGAGCATTGGACACTAAATTCAAATCGATATCCAAGTCATCCGATTTTGCCGTACGTGACAGATTTTTTTCTTCTTTTAACTGATTGTCCATCGATTCCATGTAATCTTTCAAACTTTGCTCATCATCGTCCAAATCTTCGTCTTCAAGTGCATCATCACCAATTTCATAAAACGAGTCTGTCTCATCACCATCAAGTGATTTTTCATCGTCACTTTTTATTCTTAAAACTTCACTTAAATTTTCTTGAATGGCATCCACATTAAAATCGATCAGCTTTTCTTCTTTATCTTTTTCAATCGACTTGTAATTGACTCCTTCCAATAAATCCTCTTTTTTTTTTGATGGCTTGTGAATAAAGTTTTTAAATGCATTTGAAATTATGCGAAAATCGTAGGTTGAACCGACATCGCCTCGTGCATACAACTCCAAATAATCATCCAACTGAGGCGCCTCAACACACAACCAATCATCACTATCATCTGACTCTTTTTCTTGTACATTTATTATCTCCTCTTTTATTTTAACAACATAATCTTCATTAATTATGTTGTCCAAATAAAAGCTGTCTATTAACTTGTCCAATTTTTTTTTGTCCGACACATTTGATTCAAAATGGGAGCCATCGTTCTCATAGCTTTCTTTGGCCTTATCCATAAGCTGATTGTAGCCTTTTGAATTTTCCAAAAACTCTTTAAAATAGCCGAAATTTTTAAGTCTTCTAACATAGGCTTCGAACGATCTGTCGCTAAGTGGATCGGTTATCAATTGTTTGGATATAATCTCAAAGGCACATGTCAATTTGTGTCCCAAAATGCTTCGTTCTTTGTTCATGCTATTCAAAAGCTGTTCATTTGGATTGTTTGATTCAACAAAGCTAGGCCAATTTTGTCGCTTTTCAGGCCTGTAATCAACATACTTTAATTTGCCATACAAATGTTTGGTAAATTGAACTCGGTAATTTACTAAATCTACGGGTTTAAACATGCTTAGAGTGGTGCACATTTTTAAGTCTTTGGGGTCCTTTTCGCAAAATCTGTTTATGGCTGAACTGATTAAACCAGGATTGTTTTTCAAAAGCCATGCTAATTTGGCCGGTATGAGACAAGTGGCTCGGTGAAATAAATTTTTTGCCAAAACTTCCGGCTCGAACATATTGATTTGCTTTTTGATGCAATCTTGAATCAAATCACCGGCTCTAGTTATAGACGGAAAATCGAACACACACTTGGCTCCATGTAGACTGTTTTTTATTGAGCCGAAAGCGGGCATATAGGTTATCTGAGCTGGACTGGTAGCTGGCGGAATTATGTGCACTTGTCCATTGTAAATGAAGACCCGGTTGTCCATACAATTGTCAGCTGCGCTGGATGCCCAATCGGGCAAATAACTGGCCGAGTGAATTAGCAGAAATTCGCCGTCCGCGTCGTTCACTTTGACGGCTATTTGGCCGTCGAATTTCGACGTCAATTTGTGTAGCAAATAAACAATGTACCACTCGTCTTTGGTGTTGTCGCCAAAGTCCACGCACCCATAACACGTGTAATCTATGGGATTTTGTTCAATTGTGTGCAAGTATTCCGGTTGGGATTGAGTGCTAATAGGTCTATTCAGGTAAAACTTTTCATTATTCCATATGTAATTGTTTGTCAAGCTTTCTACGAAATCAAGCATTTTTTCGTATAATGAATCTATTTTTTCGTTTTTTTTTGTAGTTGATATAAAAATTTTAAACTCAACTTGAGTATCGTCTAAATTTTCCAAGCGCTCTTGCCTCATACAATTTGCATTTGTTATTTGTGCTTGATTTTCTCTATTTAAAAAACTATCTGTCATATTTACTATTGTTATCTATGAAGTAAAAGTTTCTTTTTAGACAAACAAGCAATTTGAGTCGGCAATTGAGAAAATTTTATTTTTATTTATTTATTTTTTTTTTATTTTAATTTTTAAAACAAAAATAAAGTTTAAAGAATCAATCGTGTCTATTTTTGATTTGCTAAATCAACAATATTTTCTTCAAAATTCGAATAATTTATTCAATAACGAGCTTTTCTACTGGGTACAATTGGCTGATTAATACCTTAAATAGAAAATATTTATGTCTTATAAATACCAAATTTCAACAAATTATGAATCCGAAATATCTAAATTTTGAATGAATTAAATTACTTAGCGCTTATGTAATTTTCAAGTTTCAGAGTTCAGTATATGAATTTAAAATTTGCGAGCAGTTGAATGCGTGATCCTTCAAGTTGAGCTAAATTTCAGATTCATGCATTTGTTTTTAATTTTATTTTAATTTTAATTTATGAAGCATATTTATAATCTCTTCCTAAAATTTTCTCACTTGTCTTTTAATCATTTCTAGATTTTTATTGGCTTTTTCGATCAACTCAACTTGCTTGACCGGGTCACTAACACATTTGTTCGCTTCGAATTCATGCTTTATTCTCTTCTTGGCGTATTGTCTATAAGAAAAAAATACTAGTTAATACTTTTATCTTTATCTTAGGAAAAGATTATCTATTATTATCTTGCATATGCAAATCAAAAAATTTATTCATCTTAAAAATTAAAATTTTAACACATTCTTTAGATAAGAATTTATGAATGATTGATTGTACACTTAAATCAAGCCAAAAATTGATAAAAAAAAATAATTTTTATTCGTGAATTATTAAATTTTGTTTAATTTTCAAGCAACATCATAATTTTTATTTTTCTAAATACACCTAAAAATAAAGATTGAAAAATAATTAAGATATTTTAGGTATCATGATTAAGTTCTAGTTATTTCTCCTGGACTGTCAAACGTAGTCCTTGATTCGCAATGTTCTCGATTCATTCATTAGATTCTCTTGATTTGATGAGCCTGATTCTTTTTTTTCTTTATTTATTTTGCAAAAACATGCAATAAATCAAAATTATTGAATTTAAATTTGGGGAAAAAAAAACAAAAGTATTAAAAAAATATCGGGGAACATTCTTATTTACTTGTGTATTAATGAATAAAGTAAAAAAGGTATCACAAATATAACGGGTATTCAAAAATTAATGGCCGTTTTTTTTTAAATTAGAAAAAAAACATGTTCCTCTAATCAAAAGACTATGAAATTTTATACGAATGTAAGTTAACTGTTAATGTAAAAAAATCAATTATCATTTAATTTGAATGTTGTTTATTATTTGAATTAGACCAATGACGTTGCCCATGACCCTTTCATTAAAATGTCCCCGGCAAGCTAATTTTGAGGAAATTAAGTTTTGTATATCATCTTTTAATAGGTAAATTATTAAAAGTAGAACAAGCTTGTTATTCAAGCTTTTTGGAAAGCTATTTTTGTATTTTTACACTTAATAGATTTTCTAAACTTTTAGACTTGCTTATATCGAGTCTTGTTTTTTTAAGTCACTAGATTAAGTTTCTAAATATTAAAAATATATGATTTTAATTATCTTTTATTAATTACCAGGTAATTGAGTTTTTAAATACAAAATTTGATGAAATTATCTTATTTAATTCAAAAGTTATGATCAAACATGCTAAAACACTCGAATTTTAAGCAACAAAAAAATATGTCAAAATTTAGTGTTTTCTTATCATAACTGTTGAATGGACCATTTTTTCAAAATAATTTATATATATTTAAAATCCTTGTAAAATTTTCTATAAGATGATATACAAAACTTAATTTCCTCAAAATTAGCTTGCCGGGGACATTTTAATGAAAGGGTCATGGGCAACGTCATTGGTCTAATTCAAATAATAAACAACATTCAAATTAAATGATAATTAATTTTTTTACATTAACAGTTAACTTACATTCGTATAAAATATCATAGTCTTTTGATTAGAGGAACATGTTTTTTTTCTAATTTAAAAAAAACGGCCATTAATTTTTGAATACCCGTTATATTTGTGATACCTTTTTTACTTTATTCATTAATACACAAGTAAATAAGAATGTTCCCCGATTTTTCTTTTTGAACACCCGTTACAATAATAATAATAGTTAAAAATGGTTGTTTGACCTAAATAATTTGAAAATTAAAAGAATTTATATTATGTAGAGTCAAAAAGTTTTGTGTTTTTATATATACAAATTCACTAGAAGCACCAAACGAGTCAAATGACTCGTTTGAAAAATTTTTAAATCCTCGTAACTTTTGAATAGATTTTTCAAATGAATAAATCTTTTTTGATTTATGTAGATTTTAAAATTTTCTTTAAAAAATGAAATTACTAAATAAAATTATTATAGTTTTTTTATAAAATATTTTTGAATTTTTTGGAAATATTTTTTAAAAAAAACGTGAAAAATGCTTGGTACTTCTAGTGTTAAAAGGTTGGATATTTTTGATTTTAGCATCTTTGTATTTCAAAATCCTTAAGCATATTAAAGGTTAAAATAGACAGAATTGAATGTTCTTCAAAATGATATGTCTAGCTCTTTATTTACTTAATTCTAGAAATTTTATAAAATGAAAATTTTGAAATTTTGGTACTTTTACGTCATGATTGGAAAAAATGCCCATCTGCAACAGCAATAACTCGTGAAATATTTCAAGAAGGTGAAAATGTGCTTAAGAATAAGAGTAGAAGAGTAGAGTAGATTGGTTAAAAAAATTATCAGTGGTAGTCTTTAGATTCAGAAAAGGTCAGATAGAGCAACCAATTTGTGATAAACTACTTAAAAATCTATTAGATATACAGTTTTTTAGACTGATCTTTATTTTTGATGCGAAGTAGAGCTTTTTTCGAGATTATGATATGAATGGTTGGGCATGTCTCAAACAGTTCAGCTAGTCGTGATAAGATTTTTTGATAAAAAAGGTGATGTTGTGTTTTTTTGGAATATCTAAGGAGCAATAAACTTTCAATTGATTATAAACGGTCGTCCTATAGATGCAGCCCTTTAATCTGAACAAAAAGAACGAAGAATCGAATTACTCGCTGATAGATGGCTAATCACTAAAGAATATTGCTTATTTTTTATTGATAAATTAAAAAGAATTTGAAAACAGCACAAAACTTTTTGATCCACTTAAATATTTAAAATAAAATTTAAAAATTTCGTACTAGGAAAATGTTTAAAAATGTCTGAGAACGTTTTTTCAGTTAATCAATATTGTAAATTTTTCTTTAGAATCAAAATTTTAACAGGGATATTTTGTATCATATCAATTGAAAAAAAAATTGGAAAATTTTCACAATTTTGAAATTAACTTTAACTCCAAAAAAAGTAAAAATTCTCAACAATAATAATAATAATTTTTTATGGTTAAAGTTAAAAGATTAAAAAAAAATTTATTTATCGAAATATCTAATAAGAAGACCTTCAAATGGACAAAATTTTTTATTATTTTTTTATTTCGATTTTAAAAATTAAAATTTTAATATATGAATAAAAATTTCAATCTTCTAGATTAACACAAAGTTATGATTTATAAAAAGGGGTTTAAGATGTTTAAATATTTTGATTTCATGGCCATAAAGGTTCTTATTATCAAGCAGGTTTTGTATATATAAAAAAATGAAAATAAAAACGGTCTACAATAAAATCTAAATTACCTAAAATTATACGAGGAAAATTTATTAGACTCTTTTACCATAACTTTGTAAAGATTTAATACTTGTCTATTTGCTGCCATTGTTGTCATAAATATCTAAATGAATAATAAAATAACCCTATAGTCAATGTTTTTAGAAAATTATGATTCCGTTAATGACTACGGTTCAGTTTAAATAATAAAATATTTCAGTAAAAAAATTTATTTAAAATTTTACGGGAAGCTTTTATGAAAAAGTATGTTCAAATCTATTAAAAATCTATTCAACAAATTTTTTTCTAAATTAATGCCCAATCAAAAATAATTTGTAAATGTGATAATATTTAAATTTTAAGCTTTTTTTTTTAAATTGAGCAATACTGAAAAGTGTTTCAAAATATTGATTATTTAAGTTAACAGAAAAATTTAAAAATCAGTTTCATTTTACAAAATTTAAATAAATTTGAATATTTATTTCTTTGATTTTATTCTTGGTATTGAATACGTGAACTGCTATGAGTTGTGCTAGCCAAGTTTCGTTCAAAATTCAATAGACGCTGACCGACCAAGTATTTGTCATTCCGAATTCTTTCATAGATTCGCTTAAATTGATTCATTTGAAATGTTAAGAATAAAGAAAGCGATACTACGAGCAAAATTGTAAAATAAATTCTTTTATCAACTTTATTCAAGAATTCAGCATCACTCGCTAAGAAAAAAAAATTGTTTATTTTAAAATGAAATTTTATTAAGGATTATTTTAGTTTACTTAGCATTGGAAAAATACTTCTTGAAATAATATATGGAATTGCCAACGAAGAGCCTAACCATACAGTTAGTGGATAAACTAGTCTCATAAACATGAATTTTAAATTGATATTTCGTAATCCATCTTGACATATCTTAAAAAATTTAGAAAATTTAAGATAGACTTCGATAATTTTATTAAAATTTAGAAGTTTACTCTATCTACAGCTTCTCTGATACTCCATTGAGGTCCAATTAGTACAAGAGCAGTTGATATCTTTGTTAGTAGAACACCCAATGCCCATATTTGCCATAATGAATGTACAGGAGTTTGATCCAAATTACAACTGATTGGATTGATTACAATTTTTTGAAATAATAGCCCGAACAGAATTGGTATGAAACCAAATATCATCAATAATGTGACGAAAACTTTACTGAACTAAAGAAAAAAAATAATATTTTGCAATTTTTATATTATAAATATTATTATCATCACTAATATTATTTAATATTTCATCATTTTGAAATTTAAATACAAATTAATTTTAATTTTCTCTAAAAAAACTTAAATCATTTAACGAAATATCAGATCAAAGTTAACAAATAAAAAAACACTCTTACAATCAAAATTCTTTCTTTGAATTTTTTAAACAATTGATAAAGCCCCATTTGAATCCAATTGCAAAAGATAGCTGTCAATCGAATGGTAAGCCATATTGAATAGAAACCAGTTACAATTGTATATAAGTCGTTGATTTTTTCGCTACCCACAAGTTTATATAATAAATATCTTCCAATAGTTACTTTAAAATAAATTAATTTAATTTAAAAAAATTTTTGCTTCATATAAAGTATAAATAAAAATATAAATTTTTAAAATGAATTTCTTAACTATTTAGTAATGCTTAACAATAAAATATGCATATTGAATGATTAGAAGTATCTATTATATTGTAGCACTACCGTATTCCCTTGTTCGATATTGGAACCGAACCACAACTTTGATGCATGCATTAAATACCATGCTAAAACCTAAGATCTGCATCATAACCAAATTTTTAGTTTTAATACATGAGATTCTTGTGAAAAATAAAAATCAATTTTTCAAATAATGTATTTTTCAGAAATTTGATCTAAAGAAAAATTAGAAAAATGATTATTTTACTATTTAATTTTTTAGAAAGCAGGTTTTGTATATATAAAAAAAATGAAAATAAAAACGGTCTACAATAAAATCTAAATTACCTAAAATTATACGAGGAAAACTAAAAATTTAATTTTAATGCAGATTTCAGGTACAAAACATGCCTTTAGAGCATTTGATATAATTAAAGAATGTTTTAACATGGGCTTGAGCATATGAATATCTTTTTTTAACTCTAAAGATTAGAATTATTGAGCATTAAAAATTCCTTGTTTTTAAATTTTCTTAATTTTTTAAAATACTGAAATAAAATATGTCTTATTCAGGATTTATGTTTATTTCCAAAAATTAAGTAAAATTCTTCAAGAATTATTTGAAATGACCACTTTTTTAATAAAAATACTTGTTAAACAAGAATACTTTTAAGGTGATTTAAAGAAAGTTCATAAATTCTATCATGTTTCTGATACTTTGACATTAGATTTTATTTGATTGCTTTATTTTTTTTGTTAAAAATAACTATTAAATTTTAAAATTAGTCATTTTTTAATAAAATGTTTAATATATAATTAATGAAAACTTTCACTGAATTTTTTTGTAAGACTCTCCTGTAAAATCCTTATTTTGTTGCTGTTATTTTTCTATCTACTTTCTAGGTAAGATTTAGCTTTGATTTTAAAACCAAAAGAAATAATGGCAAAAAAATAAATGACATTTTATTTTGGGAAATTCAGGATTTTTTAATCTTAAATAGTTTTAAAGTAGATACATTTCTAATAAATTCAAATCAGTTAAGTAAACATTGCTTTTCGAAAACTTGAATTTTTGAAATCATGAGAAAAAAATTATTTATTTAAAGCAAAAAATTTTAAATACAGTAAAGCTATTTTTAATTTTCAGATTTTTATATTATAACGAAATTGTACGATAGTTAAAGACATTTGAATATATGAGAAAATGTAAAATAGTGACAATGTTCCCTTTAAATAGAACAGTTGTTTAAATTCTTATTCTGTGCAGCATTTGTAAAAACTTTGAATATTTTTGTGCTTTTTTTTATAAATTTAGAATTTTTTTAAAAAAATGTATTAGGTTGAATACCAGAATTATTAAAAATATTTTATCTAATTTTTTTTTGTTTTTTTTTTTATAATTTGTAGATTAACAAAAATCCTTTTAAACAATTTTACTTTAGAAGGGTTTATGCGCTTTTTCTACCTCAACAATTTTCAAATTAAAATATATTTAAAAATTTTTCTAAAAATAAAAAAAATAAAAATACCTGGTATTACTAGAAGTGATATGCTAAAAACCAAAAGGCTTACACTCATTAGTACTACCAATGCCAAAATCTAATATTAAATGTGATTAATGATTGATTTTTCATTAGGCTTTAAATTTACTCTTAATTTAAAATACTTTGGAGTCGTGTAAGACTGAGTTGTATATGGCGAAGTATTTTGCAGTAGTGCCTGATGTGCCAAACCAATGTTGAATTGGAAAGGGTTTTGTCCAACTTCTGCCGGTACAAGATTATTATTAGCTTGATTATTAGCATTCAAATTTTCGTCATTTTGCTGGTCACCGAGCAAATATGATTTAATGTCTAATAGCCATGAGACTGCTAGGGCCCATATTTTAATCATGTTTTTAGCCCATGATCTAATATGATTCTGTTCCAAAAGTGCCGGTAGGGCGGCATGTAACCAAATAAGCTCTACAGACAATTCAGTAGATAGAGTTTCGCTGCTCGACGAAACATTGTAGGGTAAAATATGTTGCGAAAAATTTACTTGAAAATAGCTAATTAATCTGATTGGAATTAAGAGTAGGAGAACTACTGAGAAGCCAAATAGTGTGACAGATGTTAAAAAACGTCTAATGTGTCTGAAAACAGGCAATTGAATCATCTCTTGTACTGGATTGAAATCAGGATCGTTCAAATTTCTCAAAAACCACAATAGACCAGAACGCAAAACTTCACGTAACAAAAACACAAAAGTGGCAAAATAGAACACATAGATCATTCCGACAAGCCAATGTATGAACACACTAGTGCCTGGCGAATTATCAAAACTGCTCAGTCTTTCATTGATAGTTGTATTGAATAGCTTGAGCGAGCAAATATCTATCCATACGCCGCAAATGAACGGAAAAACGCATATTTCAAAAACTACTAGTAGCGCTACTTTGATTACTATGTAGCATAGCCCAATTATTTTTCTCACTCGGTAAAAATTTGACACTGTCATCAAAACATACATGATTATGAAAACTTCAGCCAAAAGAGCATAACCAATCAGAGTAGTTAAAAGGCCTTCGAAATGGGATTTTTCAACATAATCATGCATTTTGAGACCAAATATAAAATAGTGACCGAGATGATAGGGACAAAAGGCAAATACTAGAATAAACAATGTGTTCAAGGATATTACCCAAAAAACGTGTTCCAAGAACAAGAGAGAACCATCTAGACCTAAAAGCCTGTCCCAAGTCAAATCCTCGGCTGCTCGGTCCCATTCCATAGGATTCCAGTGGTTGTCCTCGTTATTTTGTACTGGTTGTCTTGGTTGCTCGAAAGGCTGCTGATTGTTTCTCTCCTCTTCATTGCCAGCATTGTTACCATCTGCTGGTCGCTCATCTTGAACCTCTTCTTGCCTAATTTGGTTGTTGTTTTGATCGTTCTGATTTTCTGGATCTTGACGTATGTCTTCTAACCAATCAGGACCACCGCCAGATAAAATTTGTTCTCGAAGCCAAACTAGACTTATGAATGCGCCTAACGAACATAAAACCACAAAAGCACCCTGCAAAATGTCGCCCATTATATTGTCTGTTGATAGCATGTCTAATGGTAGAGTTAATAGTGAACTAACCGATCCAGCGAATAAGCATCGATAGATACGACATGCTGTTAGAGGCACAATCACCATCCAAGAGATTGCTACGAGAGTTGAATGTAGCCAGAATCGTACTGCTTTGAATATATTTTTCAATAGACCAGTTGCGATGTCTTTGGCTGGCAATCGCTTGGGCATATTTGGATCATAGACTAATTTTTAGAAATTTAATTTTTGTCTAATTAATATTTTTTTTTGTAATTTACTTGGAGCAAAAGTAAATTTATGCTTGCAAAGTTCACAGTATTCTTTTTTGCTATATTTTAGCCAAAGAACCAAACTAGTTTGGAATAAATTAGATTTATCTAGAAACAAAAAGATGATCATTACCATTCTTGATGGATGTACTTAATGCTTCCAGTACATACGCATGGATAAAATAGGGGTTTATCAATAGTCGCCTCGCTTCTACACACCCGGCATATGTCAACATCTTTAAATAAATGTTTTAAATAATTGCAAAATGGAAATAAAGGCTCATACCATTCTCCTGGTTAATGTCACTGTTTGTTTCAGATTGGTTGGTCGAAGTTGTTTGATTCGACGTGTCCAAATTAACTAAAGGATCGCTCTCCATTGGGTTGTTACCAATCAATGTTACTCTAACTCAATATGTTAAAAGTTCATTGAATTATTATCTATTAATTTAAGAAATATTTTCGTGAACTTATATAAGAGAGAATTTTTTTTTAAATAATAAATTTATTTGAATATGCAAAAATATTATTAGTATACTTGAAATTTTGCTTGAAATATGACTAAAGCTAGGATATTTTTATAATTTATAATTAGATCTTTAGCAAATGCGAGCTGAATGCAAAATAGATGTTTCTAAAAATAATGGAATTTTTGTCAAATTAAAATTGATTTTTTTGCAATTTCCCTATTTCTGTTTAGCGTTTTATAAACTAAAAACCTATTCTCTAATAATGATGAATTAAATTGTCTTGTTTATTGTAGAGTATTCCCCTCTAAATAATTACCCCAATAAAACCCCCAATTTTAAAGCGAAGCAGCTTATATTGTCTATATATATTTTTTTCTGACAAACCAATTTAAGATCCATATAATAATATTTAAAATAAATCGCACAGATTTTGAAGACATCTGCAATAGGTGAAATAACAGTTGTTTCACTTTGTTTCATCTGCAGATCAAATTTATGACTATTAGAGCAAAAGTTACAAGATTTTTTATTTTTTGTTTTGAAGGTTTTGTATGAAATTTCACAATTACCCCCATTTTATTTGACTCGTTTTTATACTTTTTTCAATGAAAATAAAATTATTTTGTTATAAAAATTAAATAATTTTAAAGTATTTTTTATTTTAGATATGATTGAAAAAAAAATATAAAAATGATTAAATTTATTAAATAAAAATAAAAAATAAAGGAAGTAACAAAAGGGGTTCAAAAGACACCTCAGGCCTTTAGGTGGTAAACATTCATTTTATCCATCCATTAAAATTTATTCAAAAAACAAAACCTAAATAAAAAACTATTTTAAAAATCTATAATATTAATTATAACTTTTCTTTTAAAAGTCAAAAGCAAGTTCTGCAAATGCAACATGGTGTAAGATTCTAAGTTGCATTACTATCAACAATCTGGTAAAACTCTGTAAAACTTTAGAATGATTTAAATTTGGACAAATTTAGCTTTAGTGCAATAATTTTGTTTTTCTACCAAATTTCACAAAACCTCTATTGATTTGGAAAAAAATATAATTTTAATAAGTAATTTATTAATTTAATAGTTTTTTTTATTTATTAAATTTTATTTTTTTTCCATATCCATATTGAAATATTGAGTGTGGATTTTTTATCAAACGAACAAAACAAAAAGCTGATAAAAAGTTTGTATCCCTGTTTGTACCCCCTGAATTTACTATCAACTTGGTATTATGTTTCAAATTTTGTATCATTAAATTAGTGTTGGCCATCGATTAACAAAAATGGATTTATTATTCGACTAACTTAATTAGACTTAATCGATTAATTTATTTTTGTTGATTATTAAATCGACTAATTTTTTATATAATTATTTTACTAATTAAATTAGTAAAATTTAATTTTTTATTTTAATTAATTAAATACTTTTCATTATAACTATTAAAAATTAACTATTAAATTATAACTTTTAACATAATAACTATTCATAAAAATTTTTTTTTTAAAAAAAGATAGGATAAATTTACATTTTGTATTTTTTTTTTACTTTTTAATATAATTAGTAAATATTGTACATATTGTCGTTTTTATAGTTTTTTGAATTAATAAACCATATCTATATGAGGTTAGTCAAACCGCTTCCAAACAGGTTTTGAATCCGATTTGATTTTTAAAACTATTTGCTTTTTAGTTTTATATTAAAACCGATTTTCAAAATAGGTTTTTTTTTACAAAATTGGTCATATTGAACCGGACTTACAGCCCTAATTTACGGTTTAATTCTAATTAATTAAGGGTTAAGATTTATTTTCAATACTAATTGTTCAAAGATTGTAATTAAAATTTGGATTCTTTAGATTTTGAAAGATAAAATTTAAACTTATTTTAGAAATTAATTGAAGTTTTTCGATTATTTTAAAATTAATCGATTTAATATTCGACTAAAATAAATTAATCGATTTAATAATCAACTAAAAAAATTAGTCGATTTTCTAATTTTCCCAATCGATTGAAATCCATTACCAACACTACATTAAATTCAGTGTTTTCTTTTCAAAAAATTTTGCTAGTATTAGTTTCAAGATTTAAAACAAATTTTTACCAGCTAGGAAAAAAAATATCCTATAAAAATGTTTCTAGCATAAAGATCATTATTTTCAATTTAGCTCTATGAATGTTAAAAAAAGACTTTAATTAATCATTTATTTTTTTTGAAAGTATTATTAGTATATTCAATTAAACATTTTGAAAAATTTTTGATAAAATCAAAAACACCCAAAGCTATCAATACCTCAAGAGCAATAAGACCTATAATAATCCATTCTAATCGTGTGCTATTTTTATCTGTCAAATGTTGTTTTAATATTTCCATTAGATTTATGCAATGATTAAGTCGTTCATTGTATAAACGAGTTCGTTTAGCAATGCTTAAATGAGAATACAATTGAGAATAAAGATTTTCAAGTTTTTCTCTATCCCAATAAAAATCAGGCGTATCTAAAAAATTTGAGTGTAGACTGATCACATGTCTCATAGTGAAAAGCTCACCAAGATATTTTAAAATTTCTTCTAGCTTTAATTTTAGGTTTTTTCCGCGACGCATATCATCCGATATATATTCAATTTTTTCACTAAATTTGTCTAAATTTTTTTCCCATATTCCAAGTTTTACAGACAGTGCCATTGCATCCGAAAAAGCATATTTTTCTAACAAATGGTCGCTTGACTCGGAAAAATAAATTTGGTTATCAATAAATTTAGTTGTTTTGTCGTCCAAATACAATCCCTTAAATTTTATTAAATTTGGAACATTTGCATCCACGGCTTCATCTTTTTTTACATCATCCATGAATAAAAACTTAAGCCGAGAATAATTTATGACCTCAGACTCTTCTTCAACAATTTCATTATCATATGTATTTTCTTCATGTTTTTCAATTAGTTCAAGTATAAACCGCTGTTCTTCATTTGATAGATTCCAAAATACCACACTACCATCTTCAAAAAAAAATATATGCCTTGGTTCAATTTCATTAACTTGTTCGTATTTGGGTTTTATGCATAAAAATTCATTGGCTTCTTCTGAATTAGATACTGTCACACTTTCATAAGCTTCAGAATTCAAGATCGATATTTTGATGTTTTCTAAATCGTAGTAATCGGCAGTTGCATAAGCTTTTACCTTGAACATTGGTATTGATGTAAATTGTTGTACTTTTTTGCTTTTTTTCTTATTAGGACGCTGTTTACTGAGAAAAGATGTACTTGAAGTAGCTGTCATTAAAAATCTCTTGTTGGTCACATCATGAGTTTCAAAACGAATAGGTTTAATTAAAAATTTAAATCTTGAAAAATTGCAGCCCGATCTCAAAACGGGTTTAATTATAAAATTAAGCATTTTGAAAAATATTTTTTTTATCATATCCTTAAATAATATATATTTTATTAAAAAAATGCATAATTATCAGCACATAAATTTTGATTTAATAGAAAATTTTCGTTATGGATATTTTTTAAATCATTTTAGCTTAAAATATAGTATTTTTTAAAATCTTAAGAAAATATAAATTCTTAATAAATTTACAGAACAGTTTCATAGTTTTTGCATTGAAAATTTAGCTTCTTGAATAAAAATAAAATTTATTTCATTGCTCAAATCTATGAGCCTGTACTACGGAATTATTTTTAAATTACTTTTCGTTCAAATATCCTAAAGGGAAAATGTTACAAAGGGTCAGGGGCTACCTTAACTATTACTTAGGCTACGCTGGCAAGGTAGCCCAAATTATTACGTTACGTTCATCCGTATGACCCCAGTCACTCGGCGAGAGTACTGGTGGTACATCTCGATCATCCTTAAGATTGATCGACTAACTTTTAGAAATCGGATGAACAACATTTTCAAATCCTGGTATACTGATTCCAGTGAGTATGATTTAGGGACAGTGGACGGAGAATCGGGAAGTGATTTCTCACTCTCTAGTCCAACAGATAAGATCCTTTTTAACGAGGCAGCAGCTTCGATAACCCCTTTTACTATTTTTAGACTCAACACTGAACCAGCCCGAAACGTTCACCACCACCTAGACAATCAAGCAGTGATTGGGCTCTGGAAACGTGTCAGAGCTAAGTGTGTACGCTTCTACAGCAGCAACAGGGACGCCATGCACAAATTTATGTCCCTAATCCTGATCAACTACATTCGGACCAAATGCAACATCTTGGTTCATTATGTGTCTTCTGCCGATAATCCAGCAGACGGGCCCTCCAGGCGCATATCACTCTACTCTCAAAAATAGATTCGGAATTAAAATTTATTAAAGAAAATCATGGCAGATGGACATAGACCCATTAGTGAATTTGTTAATAGGGGAAGAAATTTGCTCGATACTATCGAACAATCAATTCCTTTTTTTTCCCAACTGGGCCAACTAAATGAAACTTTGATTGGCATAAATACAAGATTGAATGGTTCTGAATCAGAAATAAATTGGATAGAAGTCTTTGGAAAAAACAGACCAGAAAGACTTCCTAAAACTATTAAAGGACTCAATTCGTTTGGAGAAGCAGGAGTTTTGCAGATTTTGATTTACTACGATATTGAAATTGCTGAATCATAGCCAAAAAAAAAAGAAGCAATAGCAAAATTCTTAGGAATTCGTAGTCTTAATCCTCTAGACTAATATTTTAAATTGATTATTTTTCAACATGAAAATTCTTAGAAAAAATATTTTATTAATTAAATAAAATTTAAATAGGAAACTACAGATACTTTGAGATAATTTCAAAATAAATCAAAAATTAAAATGAGCTAGTTCATTTTAATTTTAAAAATTGATGGATTAAGAAATTATTTTACTTTTTTAAAATATTCGCTACATGCAAAGCATATTGCTTATAAATTATTTCAAAGCTTAATTTTAATATCCAAAAATTAACTATTTGAATTGAAATGATATCAACTACATCATCAACAACTTCAAGATGCTTTTGCATTAAGTTATTAAAAAGCAAATAAAAAAGCAAATTTTTAATTTTTGATTCGAACATCTTAAATATCTTGTGATTGCTAATAATTGAAATTCAATCAAGATTCAGAAAGATAAAAAATATCTAGGAAACATAAATTTTGTATAGTGATTCATAAATTAAAATTTTAATTTCTAATCTCTAGAAAAAATTAATTTTGCCTGAAGCATATTAAAATTCGTTTTGCGTTTCACTTGAGAAAATAATTGATAAAATTTTTTTTTCTTTCTTTTATACACGAAAGTATTTTTTCTTGCTTGGCCAGTGCTAATTAATAAATAAAATAAAGCTTACGAATAATTTTTTATCCTGTTGTTATTTTAAATCAAATTTTTTTTGACAATTTTGATATAATTATATTGAGAAATAGTTTTAAACAAATATATGCTAAAGTAAACAAATATGTTTATTTTTATTAGAGTCCAAAAATAGAAATGACCTTGTCATTGTTTCCCTGCTGATTTAACGTATAAAAATAATTAAAAATGGCGAGCCATTTACTCATATAATTTACCTTTAATGCTAAATTATAACTTTTATTTTGTTTTAGTTGAATAAATTCATACAAGCGGAATAAACCTTGTAATTTTAAATAAACAAAAATCTGTCCAACAAAATTAAAATTAACTTTATTCGATAAGATCAGTTTAGATTAATAAAGATGAATTTTTTTGATATTCTAATTGAAAACCTAAAGACCTTTTATCTTAATTCGAACTATTGTTATTAGTTTTTTTTTCTTCTATAGAAAAGATTTTTATTAATTTTAATAATCTAACAATTTTTATTTTAAAATAGGCTAGGTTAAATTCAAATTTCATAGACAAATAGTCTATTTTCTTCGAGTTGGATTTATATTTTATGAGCATCAAACAAGCATGATTGGAGCTTGGTCTAATTGTAATTTTCTTTGGCAATTTATATCCTTTTGTAAATATTGAGCCAATTTATTTTTGTGTACCAAATTAAGTTTCAATATTTTCAACATGACTTTTTGTTCGTTGATTAACCTCAACTTCGGAAAACACTAAAACTCCCTTTTTCTGCTTATTAAAGACCTAAAAAATAAATTAGTTTTGAGACGAACATTTTATGTTGTGTTTTTCAAGTTATATCGACATTTTTGACTAAGATTTTTCGGTTCAAATCATTAATCGAACAATTGATATAAAAATTAGTTTTTCATTTCAATTAAGCACGTTCTTAGATAAAAGTTTGGCGAATTGGGCCAATTTTTTTTCTCTATTTTTCTGAAATTTAATCACGTTTGTCTGTCAGGATAACATTTAAATTTAAATTACTTTAAAAAAAAAGTATTTTATTTCGAGTAAAAAGAAAAACAATTTTAAAATATTTGTATTATTTTACACCTCTTGAGAATTTTGTTTACATAGAAATTTTTTTTTATAGATTCATATTTTCAATTTGAATGAATCTCGGACAATTTATTTGATTCTGTTTTCTTTTAAGCAACTATTTTTTTGCTTATTTTATTAGTTTTAAACAAGACCCTATTATTTATGGAGAATTGAAAAACAAAAAAAATGAAATCTTTATCTAATTGCAAATTTATTTACCTTTGATTTTGTGTAAAAAAGTGTTAATTTGATAAATTTTGGTAATAGCAAATTAACCAGTATGATTCTTGGAAAATTTCTGGTTTCCAATTTTCTATTGAATTTAAACTAGCTAAGTACACTAGGTAAAATCACACACAATTTTTAATTTGAAGGTATTTTTTTTTATTTAAAAAATAGAAAAGTCTCTAAATAAATTTAAAGGTAAAATTTGAAAAAAATTTGATTTATTATTTATTTTAGTGTTAACTATTTTAGGTAATTAAATGCTATATTCGAGTCACTTTCAAGTAAACATTTATCTAAAAAATTAAAAATTAAAGTTCAAATTATCGTGCAGTAAGTTGCCATCAGATAAGTTTTAAATAAAAATTAAAGCTAGTTTAAAATAAATAAAGGAAAATTTTTTCCGATCGAATTGAACAGGTCAATCGGGGTCGACTTTATAGCATACATTTCTCTTCAATCAGCTTATTTCAAATATCATTTGAAATTTGATACGAGGAAATAGAAAATAGAATAAAATAATTTAATTGACGGTCGCTGATCGTTTTCAAATACGGAAATTTACCTTCAAAAAATGCTTTATAGTTTTTTTTCTAGGTCAAAATAAAAGAGTAAATCCATAGATTAATATAAAATATCCATTAATTTTTTTATTAAGAGCTGTTAATTAAAGTGTGGTCCTTGGCCGATGTAAAAATTTCTTAAGTAAAATAGCAATTATTTCTTATAAAAATCGATATTTCTTAAATCTTTTAGAAAAACAGTTTCAATAAAATATTTCTGCAATTAATAAAAAAGAATTATTAACAATTATTAAGTAGTATTTTTGGGTCTTTTGAATTAATTCGTTTTTAAAACATATTCAAATCAATCTTTATAGCTTCAATAAAATTTATTATTTGCAGATGGATTTATGACTGTCACTTAAATTTTTTTTTAAATGGGCAAAGCCAGTTAAATAGATAAAGCATGATACTCAACATTTGCTCATAGATAATTAGCTTTTTAATTCTTGTTTTATTAAAAAATGAAAAATATTTTTAAATTTTTATTTAGATTTTGGTTTTTTTGATTATAATTTTTTAAAATAAAAGTTTGAGGACAAATATTAGATATTAGTTTTGAATTTAAATTAATCCAGTTAAATTGATGTACAAAAAAGTATCAACGAAAAAGTCATTGTCGGAAATTTTTCTAAAAACTCTATAATCAGCTTGGCAAATATTTGTTTTTACATAATAAAGCATTATTTTTCTCAATATGTAGTTTAAATCTAACCATTCAAAAATATTAATCTAAAAAAAATAATTTAAGTGATTAAAAATTTCTAGAGGAAAACTAATATCGTGTTACAAAAATTTAATAGATTCAGTTTTAGAAATTTATAGTAAATCGGGTCGTTTGCTTGATAAAAAATGGACATATGGCTAGCCCATAGTTTAAATTATTCGACTATTATTTCTAAACTATTTAATTTCAGTGGTCTATTTAACTAAACTCTTCGAAACACTTTAAATAACTTGATAATACCTATTTTCTCTAGTTTTAAACTAGGTTGAACGTTTCACTATTTGCTAAACAAGAAACTCTGCTGACAGAACTTTTGAGTGCTAATCGAATCCTACCAAGACTTGTTTGTTTAATACAAAAATTTCTTAATACCACATAATTTAGGCCCACGCAATAAATTCTATCAGTTTTATTGGTGATAAATCAATTTATCACCAGATAACATAACTAGATAGATTTCTAATTGAGCATATTTATCTTAAGATAAACTAATATTTTATTTTGTTTTATCATTTTTTAAAAATAAAATATTTAAGTTTCATTGTAAGTCTCTTTACTAATTCAGTAATGGCTTATGTGTCAAATTATAGTGATATTTTGATTTTTAGAGAAAAGAAATTGAATTCAGATTGCACGTTTTAGTCTAACTAATTCTTATGTGAACATGATCTATTAATTAAGAGCAAATATTTTGAAATTTAATCAAGAAACAAAGAAATAAGTTTCTTGTTGTCATTAGACTCATTTTTAAGGGGCTAATTGTTTCAAGTAAACAAAATATGGAGTCATTGTGTGTGTGTGTGTGTGGCTAAACCAAGCTTTTATTAAATTAATACTCAAAGTTTTAATTTTTTCCGATTATTTAAACTGTGATTAATTTGAATTATCGCCTAAATCCCATAACCGGTTTAAAATTTGATATTTAAATTTTTATTATCAAAAAATTGCAAAAATTTCAATTGAAAATCTTCACAAATCTCATTCAAACTTTAGAGTTTGTGTCTAGCCATTTTTTTCTAGTTGTTAAGAGAAAATTTCGTTTATTGTAGTAACAAAAATTATCATTAAGCTCAAGAATCCCTTGTTTATTAATCACTCAATAAACTACACAGCCAAATAGGAAAGAATATTCGGATTTTGTGCACATTTTTTTATTATTCCATCAATAAAGATATTGTTTGGTTATCATTTGGTAAAATAGAAACAAAAAAGACATATTTATATTTTATTAAAAGAATTAGTGATTTCTAGAATTTAATAATTTCTATATTACTAATTTTGTTTTTTGACACCAATTGACATTTTTTTAAGTCATATCATATTCCAACTAACTAGGCGGATCGACGTTAAGCAATTTTTTAAAAACAAAAATTCTTTAGTCATTTTTTTAATTAGGAAAACTTATTCGACTTCACTTACACAAAAACTATTCATCAGAGTTTATGAAAATTTTTACAGGTGAATTTTAAACAATAATTAATGACTAACTAAAATTTTAAAAACTAATATAAAAATGCCTCATAACTGAAATGCTGATATTTTTTTCTAATTAATCAAATAAGTTTCATTTGACCATAAATATCATACGCTTTTTATTATAATAATTGTTAAAGATAAGTCGTTGTTTTTTTTTTATCGGATAATTTTTAAAACATAATTTGAATTTAGAATAATTAAAGTATGATTTGAATTTTTAAAAATGTTTAGCTTTTTATTTTATTTGAATAATTTGTCAAATAAATGTCTTTGAATTTTTTAGATTTAAGACCCAGTGATCGAATTTTTGTTGAATAGGGGTCAAAAAATGTCGAATTTTCGAGACCCAACCAATTATGTAAGAGAATAAAATCGATTTAATCAATAATTTCTAATTTTAAATCTTTTTAAGAATCATCTTGAACAAACCAAAGATTTTGAACAAGGTAGAATCAAAGCTCTTCAACAAGAGCGAATAAATGTTCAGAAAAAAACCTTTACAAAATGGTGTAACTCATTCCTATCAAAGGTAAGGAAATTTGAATACTTTTAATCAAAATCTAGTAACTTTTTACTAACTAGTTTGGAATGGAAATTGATAATTTATTCCAAGATCTGGAAGATGGTAAACGCTTGATCAAATTGTTGGAGGTAATATCGGGCGAAAAATTGGGCAAGCCAAATCAAGGCAGACTAAAAGTTCACAGAATTGAAAATGTTAACAAAGCATTAAATTTTGTACAAAGCAAAGTAAATCAATAGACTATAAAATTTTATTAATTTGTTTAAAAAAATAAAATAATTAAATTTCAGGTGAAATTAGAAAGTATTGGAGCTGAAGACATAGTGTCGGGAAATCCGACGCTTATTTTAGGTCTTATTTGGAGCATAATTCTAAGATTTCAAATTCAAGACATTGAAATCGAAGTAGAAGATGATTCACAAGAAAAGCGAAGTGCCAAAGAAGCTCTGTTATTATGGTGCCAGCGAAAAACTGCCGGATATGCCGGTGTGAAAATAGTTGATTTTTCCAACAGTTGGCGAAACGGTCTGGCTTTCAATGCATTGATTCATTCTCAAAGACCAGACCTGATCAATTATAACACACTAAATCCAAATGATAACCATTACAACTTGAATAATGCATTTGAATCGGCTCAAAAATATTTAGGAATAGCAAAACTGTTGGATCCGGAAGACATTGACGTGGAACGTCCTGACGAAAAGTCAATTTTAACATATGTATCATCTTATTATCACACTTTTGCTAAGATGAAAAATGAAGCGGTCGGTGGTAAACGCATTGGCAAAATTGTTGACTATTTAATGGACATTGATCGAAATAGGGAAATTTACGAAAGTGATGTGACTAGTTTAATGAATTGGATACATAAGAATATCCGGGATTTGAGCAACTTTGAATTTCCTAACTCACTAGATGGAATTAAATCTTTGATGCTTGTTTTTTACAAAGAATACATGGTTTTAGATAAACCTCCCAAATGTAGACAAAAGATTATGATTGAAGCTAATTTTTATAGCATAAATATGAAGCTAAATGCTCAAGGCCACCCGAATTATAATCCACCCGAAGGAAAAACAATCAGTGATTTAGAAAATACTTGGTCAAGATTGGAAAAAGTGGAACATGAAAGAGATTTGGCGTTGAAAAGAGAGCTACATCGGCAAGAAAAACTCGAACAAATGTATGAGAAATTTGACAAAAAAGCTAAGCTTAGGGAAGATTGGATCAGTGAAATGGCAAAAATTCTAAGTAATTCATCGTCGTTCACTAATTCGTCTCAATTAGATGCAACTTTCAAAAAATTAGAGGCGCTTAGTAGTGATTTTAATGCAGGGTCAGATCGATTCAAGCGTCTAGATCAATTGGCTCAGGAACTAATTCATGAGGACTATTTTTCGAAAGATACTGTCCATAAACGAAATCAAAAAATCCAGTCAGCATTTAATAATTTAATAGACCAATTTGAAAAAAGAAAAGCTTCTATGGCAACATTCCAAGAATTAGAATTTTTATTTCAAGAAATGGAAAATCTTAATAACGAAATGTTTTGTTTAGAGGTATGTTTTTTTTTTTTGTTTTTAGCTGACTAGTGGTTATTTGACCACAGTAAAATTAATATCCGTTAATTTTTTTATGGGATTTTTTTTGGCAAAAATTATTTTATTTAATTGTCTTTATGGCCGAATGAGAAAAATTAAAATTAAAAAAATTCAAATATAAAAATCCAGTTGTGTGAAAAAATAAGCCAAAAATTCTTTAAAATTAAAAAAATTAACTTTCATCGACAAAAATCAAGACAGTTAGGCTAAAAAATATTTATCTAAAAATATAATTTATTTTTTTCAATTTTCAAAAAATTGGATATTTTGTTCTTTTTTTTTTAATTTTAGGCTAAAAAAAACAAATTATCGAAAAAAAATTATTTTTTTAATTCTGAAAAAAATCGTAATCTTGTGATTTAACAATAAAACGCAAAAAAATTATCTAAAGTTATTATCGCTAATATTTTTTAAAACCTAGCATAATATTACATTTAAAATTCTTCCCTTATTGAATTAAAAGGTTTTGATTTCAATTTCAAAATAAATAAACAGGCAAGTGTATTAATACTGATAGAAAGATACTGATTAATACTTCTTTTTATAAATTCATAATAAAATATACACATTTAAAATATTGAAAATCTTTGAAATTAAAAAAAATAAATAAATTTTTTTTTTTTGAATTTTTAGATGCATACTAATTTTTGAATAAAATTTTACAGCTAAAAAGTAGTAGTAGTTAATACTGCGACCCTTAGGGTAAAGCTTCCTTGAAGTTTAGACTTTTTCAAAAAAAAGTCGAATTTACTGCCTTGTAGCAAAGCTTGTTAAAAAATGTCAGGTTCGACTAGAAATTTTATGAAAAAATTAAAATTAACAACTTAAGACGAATTTTTGGCTGACTCATTAATCTTTAGTTTTATTCTATAAATTCACAGGTTTAATAGCAAATTTTTTATGAATAAAAATTCTAGTTTAGTTTGGTTTAATTGAATAAATTTAAATTGCACAATTGATGACATACACCATTGTTTACAATCTGTGATACTTATACTTATTGATTCACAAAATATTCACAAAGTATAAAAGCCCATAGCGTAAAATTGTTAATGATTATTAGGAGTTGAACAATAAGATAATATCCGAAATTGATAATTAATCTTGGCACTTAACAATTAAATTTTAACGTATTTATTTTAAAAATCAGTTTTATTTCAAAATTTTTTCTCAAAAAATCAATTTTTTTCAGTTTAAAAATAAATTTTTATCTTTTCTAGAAAGCCTTTCAATCGAAAGACTTTGGAGAATATTTACTTGATGCAGATGAATTGATAACCAAACACGGAATTCTTGAGTCTCAAATTGCAGGAATTAGTCAACATCTAAAAAGTGTGAATCGTCGAGCACAACAATTTACTCGGTCCAATTTATCAGCGACATCTACTGCATCAATTGTATCTTCGCAATCTTTAGCCTCCTCATCACCAAACAACAGCATTAGTGAGAATTCTTCAAAAAGTCTTCTAAGTGAGGCTCAGCTAGTCAAAGAAAAATTAGACAACTTGAACAAAGCATTCGATATAATAAACGTTTTATGTGGAGAAAGACGCAAATATTTGCTAGAGCACCGTGACTTTCTTAAATTCCTCGAAGAGGCCGACGAAGAGATTATTTGGATAGAGGAAAAAATAAGAATTGTAAAATCAAACGATGCTGGACACGATCTCGGCTCTACTCAGATTTTGATCAATAAACATGAACAACTGGAAGATGAGATTAAATTTCGCTCTCCCAGAATTGACAAAATAATTTCGCAAAGTGAGAAAATGATTAATGCACAACAATTTGGAGATGATGAGATAGAAAATATAGTCAAACGAACATCAGAAATACAAGCTCTTTTCAAGCAATTGAAAGAATTAGCTGCAAAAAGAAAATCTATATTGGAGGATTCTTTTTCATCACAGCAATATTTTGCGGATGCAAATGAGGCCGAGTACTGGATGAAGGACAAAATGGCTTTGGTGTCGCTAAACAGCGATTGTGGCAAAGACGAGGCCAGTACACAAGCATTGCTTCACCGACATGTACGCATACAAGAAGAAATAAAAGCATATGAAGCCGAAATTAGACGCTTGACAGAGATTACTGATGTTCTAATCGGCAATAGACGCTTCAGTTCATTTCCAGCTGATATAAAACAGCAATTGATGAAAAATCAAAAAAGAAATGCTCTTGCTTCGACTGGAGAAATTCCAACAGACACTGAAGACATCGAAGATTCGGACTCGGATTTTTCAGCTGCGGATTCTTACATTGAAGAAGTTGATTTTGTTGATGAAATTGTTGAAAAAGAAGTGGCAGAATTAGTCACTGTACAAATAAATACCAATTGTGTTAAAGTGTTGTATCCGTTCAGTAGTAAACATTTATCGATTCAACGAGGAGAAATAATGGAGCTAAAAGAAAAGACAAATGCAGAATGGTGGCTGGTGGAAAAGACAAATGGACAAGAGGGCTATGCGCCGGCAAATTATGTCAAAGAAATGGGGCAACAAACTTTTCCCAAGCTGCAGAAAAAATTAGTCAAGCGACCGCAAGTTGTAAAGGTGGAAAAAATAGTGCGAAAGCCAAATCCTCTAGTGAATACATTTAAAAATGACAGAAAAAAGAAAGGCTCTATTTTGAGGCGAAAAACGACTAGCATTCAGCCTAGACAATTGCAGCATTTGAATACGGAAAATTTGCAAAAGAGACAAGCTGACATAAAGTTTATGTTCAATCAGTTGTTGAATTCGTCTATTGAGCGTCGCAAACAATTGGACAATACGATTACTTTTTACAAATGGTTGAGAAAGTATGAAGAGTTTAGCAAGTGGGTTAAGGAAAAATTAGAAGAAATGAGCCTGAGCAATCAAGAATCATTGCTAGAAAATCCAGACTCGTCCAAACGACTCTATCAAGCATTTATAACCGATTTTTTGGCTTATCAAAACGAGTTTTCTCAAATTGAGAAATTGTCCGATGAATTGGTTAGCAAAAAATTGACCTATGTGATCGAAACGTCAAAAAAAGCCATGTCACATGGCGAAATTAAGCAAAAACAGAACGCATTGGCCGTCGATTATCAGAAGCTTTTGGAACTTAAAAAAACATGGGACAATTCAATAAAAGCGTTTCAGTGTATTGAAAAATATAACAGTTTGTATGCGGAGGTGAGCGATTTAGTAAGGGAAAAATTAGCTGCCTTGCAAAAAGAAGAGCTTGTACATGAGAACGATGTGAGAACTGTGCGCGCTCTACAAAAAAAACAAGAAAAACTAGAAAGAGAACTCGGACCGATTGAAAAAAATATGCTTAATTTAAAAGAGACAGCACAAGAAGTAAGCAAGTATTTTCCACAAGAGAAAGCAAATGTGGCAAAAAAACAAGAGTTGATAAATAACCAATGGCTGCGATTGAGAGAAGACGTTAAAAATCGCAAAGCTAAATTGGATGAAAAACACGGTCTGCAGCGTTTTGAGAATGAGCTTGATGACTTTAGAATTGCTTGCTCCAGCCTTGTTGTTCAATTGAACGATTTAACAGAGCCTAGGGATTTGAAACAACATGAAGAAATGAAGAAAAAATTTGAAGAATTACAAGCTGAATTCAAAAATGAACTCATATACAAATTTAACAGTCTAAAAGAGCTTGGTCAAAATTTGCTTGCCAAACGTGGCGTCGCTGGAAGTGTTGAAAAAGTAAATTCCAGTTTAAGTCACGTGACTGGCATTAAACACGACACAGCTAATAGCATAGATGATAGAGGCAAATATTTGGACGACTATCAGAAATACTTGAAGTTTAAACAAGACGCTTCGGGCATGCAACTTTTAATGCAAGACCAAGAAGCTTATTTGCAATTCGACGAGGTGGGAAGCTCGTCGAGTAATGTAGATGGATTGCAAAAGCGTCATGACGAATTTATAGCCAAACTAAACGCCCAAGACGACAAGATGAAAATGTTAGCCGATCAATTGGCTAAGCTCAAGCTTAGCAAACACTTTGCCATTGAAGAAATGGAGCAAATGTTTCACTCATTGACTGTGAAAAGACAAAAATTGAAACAAAGTGCACTTGATAGAAAAAATAAATTGGCCAAGTCAAAAGACTTCTATGATTTTAAAATACAGTGTGATGATTTGAACTCGTGGATTGATGAGAGACGATCGGTTGTGGAAAATGCCAATGCCGAGTCAGTCTCATTGTCTCATTTGGAAAAGAGCATGAACAAACATGAGGCCATAGAGAAAGAGCTCATTTCGAATAGGACTAGACTTGACAAGCTTATAAACGACGGAGCTCGTCTTTCAAAGTCAATAGTGAATGAAAAAGTTCAAGAGTTGATCAGTGTGGTGGAAAAAAATTGGCTTGATTTGGAAAATTTTTCCAAATTAAAAGGTAAAGAGCTGCAAAAAGCCATTGAAAAGACAGAGATGAATTTGAAAATAAACGACGTGGAGAATAGAGTCAAAGGTCTGGAAAACGAATTGAGAAAAAATTATGCAAACAATGATCTTAGATCGTCCAAACATGCACTTAAAAAGCATGTAGAACTTAAAAAACAAATTGGCATGGAAATTGAATTGTTAAACGACATGAACAAAGAAAGTGTAACGCCTCTAGAAAACAAGGACAATAACAATTCTCAACAAGAGCTCAAAAATGCTCTTAAAGCTTATCTAAACTCGTACAATATGCTCAATCCGTTGATTGAAGAAAAACAAAAAAGCCTTGAGTCCGAGCACAATGTTCAACAATTAATATTCGACTTGGATCAAGAGATGCAATGGATTGATCAAAGTATTAAACAAGTCGATTTGCTTACACAAGCCATGCCACAGACTTTGTTTGAAGCAAAAAATGTGAGCAAAAAATTGGCCGAATTGGACCGCATTCGCATCAACAATCACAAAACGTTGTATGATAGCCTAAATGAGAAATGTCAAAATATGTTGGAGAGCGACAGTAAGTCGTCGCTGAACAAGTTAGAGCAAAAAATGAACGAAATCGAAGCCAAATGGAAAACTTTGGAAGACTTTATTGGAAAAAAAAAATCACTAGTTGCCCAATGTCTAATAGAACAAGAACAACTAGAAGAAATAAATCAAATAGACATTTCGTTAAATGAAAAAATGCCTATTTTAGCCAGTGCACTGAATGACAGTGTCAATGAGTCGAGCATTAACAAAAATCTGACTAAATTGGATCATTTGGCGCATGATTTGCGCGAGTACAACTCCATGTTGTACGATAAAAAGCCTTGTAGTGATTTGGTCAAGTCGAAAATTGAAGATACCAAGCAAAGAGTAGAAGAAATGTTGGCCGAAAGTGAGCTTAGGAAAAAAAATTTATCACACAAATTCGAAGCCTTGGAATTTGATCGTGAAAGTAGCGAATTTATGAAATGGATGAGTGAAAAACGCATTCAAGCCCAGTCGGAAGAGTTCGGACACGACTTTGAGCATTTGATATTAATAAGTGATAAATTTGACTCGCTCAAAGACGAAGTAAAGCTCAGCGATGTAAAATATGAACGCTTGAGACAACGGGCAAGCGATCTATTGAGCGCCAAAAGCGCTGACTCAAAGCTAATTCACAAAAGAAACGACGAGCTTAAGGCTACATATGATCAATTGATGAATGAATTGGGCCAGCGTGAACTTTTGCTAAATTCAGCTGCTGCCATACACCGGTTTAACAAGGATGCACAAGATTTAAATCGACGCATAAGCGAAAAAGAGGCAAGTTTTGTCACTGACTTGGGCAAGGATTTAAATTCGTGTGAATTTTTGGTACGCAAGCATCAAACTTACATTGAAGAATTGTTTGCTCTTAAAATTCACCTAAACGATTTGAACAAAGAAAGTGAAACTTTGCGCGCCAAACACCCCGGCGACACCGAGGAGTCAATTTTGTCCGAAATGAACGATTTAATTGATAGATTTAATAGTTTAAGACTGAAAAGCGAAAAGAGAACCAGAGACTTGAATCATTCAATTGATTACTACAAGTTTATTGTTCAATCGAAAGATTTGAATCGATGGATGGAGCAAATTCGCACCGCTCTATTGACATTTATTCAACCATCTGATCTGTACTCGGTACTTCAGTTGATTGAAGAGCATAAAAACTTGCGATCGGAGATATCGCAAAGAGACGATATGTTCAAAAAATTGGAAGATTTGTGCATTGAAATAGGCAATAAAAAGGACAATCCACATTCGAAAGAAATTTTGCTAGCCACTAATGATGTAATGAACGGCCGAGAAAGTCTTTTTCAGCTTTGGACACTTAAAAACCGAGTGCTTGAATCTCAGAACGAGTGTCATGAATTCTACCGCGATGTAAATCAATTAGTCTTGCTGATAAATTCACAGGAATCAATTTTGACCAAGTCGTTTAACGAACTTGAACAACAATTAATCAAAATGAGTGTGCTTAGTGTGGAAGACTTGGAGCGTGTTGTGAAAACAAATGAAAATTTGGAAAAAAAAATCGAAAAACAATCGCTTGAAAAAGCGATCGATTTGAAGAAAAAAGGTGCTCAATTGTTTGAAAAAGAGTCAGCTAGGCTAAATAGCCAAGAGACCGAAATCTATGGTCTGAATGAAATGCAAAAATTAAAAGATATTTTGAATTTGATTCTAAAAAAAGAAAATGATTTGAGAGAATGGTGTCGTAAGCGAACTAATCAGCTAAATGACTCATTGAAATTTTTTAGACTGTATCGCGACATAGATGAGTTTGAAATGTGGATCGATGACAGGATTAGAGGAGCTAAAAATTTGTGCCAACGATCACAATCGTCGGCACTCTACGATAAGATCAAGCTATTTCAGAAGCAAAAGGCGCTCAAAAGCGAAATAGACTCTAATTTTACACGCTACACACAGCTTAATGTGCGTGGCAAAGACGAGATTGGCTCGAATAAGTCAGTAAGTCAGCAGCTGATGCGCGCTACTTTGGAAAATTTGAACAAAAAGTGGCAAGCGCTAGCCTACGAGATAAACGAGCGCGAAAAAGAATTCGAAGAGGCCAAGGACATTTTAGAGTTCAACGACGAGCTGGAGAAATTGGAAGAGTGGCTCAAGGACAAAGAGTTGATGATACAAAATGGCGATATAGGCCGCGACTATGAGCATTGTATTATCCTATTGAAAAAAGTCGACGACACCACATCGCCCATACACGAAAATAAGCTGAATAAATTGATCGACATGGGCAACAAATTGGTTCGCTTGGGCCGAACGGACCAGGAAATGGTGGCCGAAAAAAACGACCGATTAATTAAACGTTCGCAGCTCATCAAGTCTGGAATAGAGGCCTATAAGCAAAAATTAGTAATTGCTTTGGACATACATTTGCTAATGCGTGACTTGGACGACATTGATCAGCGCATACTCGACAAAATAAATGTTCTACAAGTAGATGTTGAGCACAAAAATTTGGACTCGGTTCAAGTCGCTCAGAGTAAACTAAACGAATTAAAGTCCGAGCTGAATCCAATTGAGGAAAAATTAGATCAAGTAAAAAACGAATCATTGCTAGTTTCGTCGTCAACTGACGAGATGATATCTAAATTTGATCAAGTAATACAAAATTGGCTACATTTAAACGATTTAGTTGAGAAGAAAACAATTAAATTGGATTCGAGTTTTTTTTATCAAAAATTTATGGTCGAGTACAGAGACTTGAAGTCTTGGATATGGGACATGGCAAATAGGATACAGCAGCAGAGCGAACCGGCTAGTCTGAGCGAGGCCGAGACTGCGATCAATTTGCACCAGGAACGAATGACTGAAATAGAGGGCAAGGCGCACAGAATTTTAAGTTTGCGCGACATGGGAGCTGATCTAATGGAGCGCAAGTCGAACGAGTCAAATTATCAACTAGTCCAGAAAGAGATATCCAATTTTATCAAAGACATTCATCAGCTCGAACAAGAATTGGAGCTAAAAGCGAGCGAGAAGCAAAAATTTTTGCAACAATGTGCCGAATACTTGGAAATAAAAGAGTCTTGGCGACAAATTGAAAATTGGTCAAAGCAAATTGAGACTTGGCTGAAGAGTCACGAGATGGGCGACTCGGTCCTAGCCGTCAAATCGCTGCTAACCAAACATGAAAATATTGAAAATTCGGTCAAGTCTCAAATGAGTGCCAATGGCTCTTTTGACAATTTGGAACAACGTGTCAATCAAATTACACGCGCTGCTAAAAATGCACATGTCGATCAAATACAAAGTTTGCTTAGTCAAAGTGTCGCTAAGCGAAAAGAATTGAGCGATTTGTGCGCCAATCGACGCAAACAACTCGACGATTCGTTGATGTATCAAAATTTGCTATTAAACTATTATGACGTCATACAATGGATTAGAGAAAAAACAGTTACTGCTATGGAAAAAACCTACACGGATTTGACCAATTTGGAGACAAAAATTCAACGACACCAAGCGTTTATGATCGATTTGAACAAGATCGGACATAAACGCGTCGAGGACATGCACAAAGAAGCCAATCAACTGTTGGCCAGACATCAAACTACTTTGTACTCGTTGAGCACATCGTCTACACAGATTGTAGCCAATATAAACGAACATTTGAAAGATCTTGACATACAATGGAACGGTCTAAAGACCGCTGCCGAGTCGAAGAGAAAATTTTTGGACGACGCGTACAAATATGTGTCGTTTACGAGATTTTGTGACGATTTGCTAGCTTGGTTTGACGAGGTCGAGTCTCAGTTGACCAATGACGACAACGGTCATGACATATCGTCGTGCAAAATGCTTTTGTTAAGACACGAAAATTTGACCAAACAAATAGAGGCCCATCAAGAAAAAATACAAGAGCTTGACTCGTATCTTTTGGCAAATAGGGATAATTTTATGCTAAATGAAATACAAGAGATGGCCGGTCAAGTGAGAGAGCGATACGGCGCTTTGAAAGAGCCGTGTCAAATAAGACTGGACAATTTGCACGAATCGCTCAGTTTGTTTTCAGTCTTGCACGACATGGACGACGCTAGTCAATGGATAGATGAAAAAATGGCCCTGGCCTCTATTGAAGAGCTCGGCTTTACTCTCCAGGACACTCACAAATTGGTCAAAAAACACACTAATTTGGAGCAAGAGACAAGTAATCAGCAGAATTTGATCGAAAGCGTGTTCAAAACAGTGCAAAAGCTAGTCGAACGAAAACACTATGCTCATCAGTTGTTGTCGAATCGGCTGGCTCAATTGGAAAAAGAGTGGCTCGTGTTCAAGGACTTGGTCAGCGAACGTGGACAAAAATTAGAAGATGCTTTACAGATGCAGAAATTTGTGTCCGAAAGCGACGATTTTATTCAGTACATGAAAGACAAATTGAAACAATTGACCAGCACAGACTACGGCCGCAATGATCAAATTACATTGAGCTATTTGAAAAAATTAAAGTCAAACGATCTGCAAAATCAACAACAACACTTGGACTTGTTAGGTCAACAAGCTGCTCAGCTTCAGAGTCGTAAGCACACGGACAAAAAATTAATACAACGCAAGCTGACCGAAATGCAAAATTTGTTCGAGAATTTGAACGATTCGAGCTGCAATCGAGAGCAACATTTGAATGCCATGTTGAGTGTGTTCGAGTTTGAGAGAGAGGCCGAAGCGCTTGTTAATTGGCTGCGTGACCAAGAAGTTGTTGCGTCTAGTCAAGATTTTGGACAAGATTTGGAACATGCGGAACTGTTGGCAAAAAAATTTCAACAATTTAACAATTATTTGAACAAAAATGCAACTAAAATAGCTCAATTTGACGATTTGGCTCAACAATTGTGCGAAAATAAATATACGCCAAGTGCTTACATTGAGAATATTGACGAAAGATGTTCGTTTGTCAACAATATATGGACTCATTTGAATGTAATGGCTGATATACGACGTAAAACACTCGAGGGTGCCATTGAAGTGCATGCTTTTGACAAAGACTGTGACGATTTGATAGCATGGGCATCGGAAAAAGAAAAATTTTTGAACAACGAAGCAATTGGATATGACTTGGCCAGTGTGTACACGTTGGCCAAGCAACAAGAAGCGCTTGAGAATGAGCTGTCATCGCTCAGCGAAGAACTAGAGCGCCTAAACTCGGAATCAAAACGCTTGATTGAAAACTATCCGGCTACTAAGGATCATTTGGAGAGCAAACTGGACCAAGCGGACGTCAAATACAATCAAGTGTTGCAATATTTGTCGCAACGAAGAGACAAAATACAAAATTCGCAGAACATGTTTGTCTATGCAAATGAGTTCAATGAGCTAAGCGAATGGCTTAGAGAAATGCTAGTCAAATTGACATCGGTTGAGCTTAGTCCACAGCATGGACTAGGCGAAGTAAACAATGCCGAAATGCTAATACAAAAGCATAGAGAGCACAAAATTGAAATTGATTCTCAACAGTCAAAGATTCAAAAGTTTCTCGCCAAATCCGAAGAGTTGTTGACTAAATTTAGCAAAAACAAAGTCCAAAAACAAGAAATATTGAGCAAAATTCAAATAATTCAAACAAATAGCAACAACTTGCTGGAGACTTGGTCGAGTAGACAAGATTTATATGAACAAAATTTGGAATATAATAAATTATTGAGAGAAATAAAATATTTAGATTCTTGGTTGTCTTCTAAGGATGCGTTTGTGCATACGGACATACTTGGCGATAGTGTGACTAGTGTGGAAAGCTTGCTAAAACAACACGAAGATTTTGAGAGAATGCTCAAAGCTATGGAAACTAGATTTGGCAATTTGAAAGTTGAAAATAAACTAGAAAAGAAATTGAAGGAAATTAGGGAACGAGAGGCGGCTAATAGGATCAAGGCTGATGCACAGTTCGAAGAAGAGAGGAAAAAAGATGCTGAACGTAAGCGAAAATTGGAACAGAGACGCCAGGATGAACGTCGAAGAACTCAAGAAATTATTGCCAATGTATCACAGAATCAAATTGCGGCCAATGTATCTCAATCAGTCGGTACGACTGAATTGAATAAAAATTTGGAAATTAAAACTCAGCTAGATGGTGATCAAATCAGCAAACAAGTTAATAGTCCCAAAAATGCTGGACCTATACGCAAAAAAGACAGAAATAGAACTAGAAGTATAAGAGACAAGCATAAAATTTTAATTGGACTTTCTCCTCCGACTATTACGGACTATTTGATGAGAAAGCAAGAATATCAAAAAGGTGGTCAACGGGCTCCCATTAGAGGTAAATAGAACCATAAATTTATTTTTTATTTTCTAAATTTTAGTTTTTTTTTTTCGTAAAAAGGTTACATAAATTTTAATAGTTTTTAATAATCGTTAGAAAATTTTAAAAAATTTAATTTAAATTAAAATATTTGAAATTTTTATAATTATTGATTAATTTTCATTTTTCAAAAATAAGATTATTTTGAAATTTTGACTAAGTAATTATTAATATTAATTAGAAATTTCAAAATAAAAATCTTTAACAAATACTTTACCGAAAAACAGGTTGATTCACTTCAAATAATCAGTTTTTAATTAGAAGGAATTATTTTTCAAATTAAATTTTGAAATTTTTTTTAAATCGCTATCTGAAAATTTATTTTTTCTATGCACTCGAGGCGACAAAAACAGGTAAAAACACTGTTTAAACGTGAGCGTTTAAATTAAATAAAAACAGAGGATAAACGGGCGTAAAACAACCAGGACAAAAAAAACTTAATTATTTTTGTTTTAAAAAAGTACAAAAATAAAAATTTAGACAAATTAAGTCATAAATATTTAAATTAAAATAAAATTTAACATTAAAAAAATTCAACATATTTTTCAAAAAAATTGTAAAGAAGCGTGTTTTATTTTGTTTAAATAGTGTTTTTGGGTGTCTGAGGTGTTTTTTATTTGTTTTTTGAGCGTTTTAGACTCTTTTTTTTTAATTCTTTTCGATATAGTAGCATTAGATTTTTATTCAGGTTTTTTTTAGTCGTTTTTTAAGTGTTTAAATAGCATTGTTGGGTGTTTGAGGTGTTTTTTAATGTTTTTGGCGCGTCAAAAACAGTTTAAAAAAAGAAAATAAAGAAGAAGATAAAGAGGCAAATTAAAATTGTTGATCAAATTTCATTTTTCAAAAGTGATCAAAGCATTTTAAATGCGTAAATAATTTTAAAATGTTTTGGTAAGTTTTGGAAAATGAAATTTGTTTATATTCATTAGTGATCATTGATCATGAAATGGTTCTTCATTGCTTTTTTAAATGTTTCAAAGGATTTATTGTAAAAGCGATAGTATTTTATTGATAAATGAATAAAACAAATTCATGAATTTATGTTCTTCGTTTAATTCTCTTTTCTAGTTGCGACAAAAGTTGCTTTCAGTCCCCAGCTAATTAATTATGAATGTAACATAAATGTATAATCAATGAATACTCGAAAATTCATCATGATTTTTCGATGAAAAGCGACACAGTCAAATGAACTGGTTTTTAACTTTGAATTTTTGATATCCAATCTAAGATTATTGATGATACATTGGTTTTTCATAATAAAAACGATTATAACTGATGTAAAATGATGAATTGTAGTGTTTCTCATCAATGTAACATCCAAAGTTAATTGACTGGATAAATAATGTTATATTTTAGTCTTCAGAATCGAATACTTCCATTCATATTTTAATTATAATTTCTTAAATTGAGCTTTACCAATGTTATTTGACTAAATGTGATATAATATAAATACTGAATTTTGGATTTATGAAGAAAATTTGTTTTAATGTTATTGAAATTTATAATACTGTTTAATCAACTAAATTATTCAAATAAATTTTATTTGTAGATTAATAACTTTTTTTTAAGAATACCAGCCATTTTACACATCAATTCATGGTAACCTAATGTGTTTCTTCATTGACAAAAAAGACTACAATGAATTGAACGCTGCCACTCAGCCAATTAATTTATTTAATTGTAAATTAAACCGCATTGAAGATACGACCATTCAGAGAGATGTAATACATGTTGAAACAGCAGATGGAGCCGAATACTTGTTTGATGCTGCAGGCGATGAATTCGACTTGGAAAAAATGGATCTTTGGATGGAAAAAATTCAAGAAAGTTCAGGTAAATAAATTTCCTCTCATACTAATTACTTTGCTTTAAATTAATGTTGTGCTTTTTTTGCTTTGTTTGCACCTTTAGTCTATCAAAATCAGTCTGCACTAAACACTTATAACCTTAACAACACAAGTCATTTAAATGTAAGCACTGGTGATTTGAGTTCTTTGACAACTCAAACATCAAATAAGCCTAGATCAAGAGCACCAGTTGTTATGTCTTTGCCACCAATTAAATCGGAATCAATTGACATCGATCACACAAACGAGGATTACTATGCTCAGATAAGTTCACCATTGAATAAATCCGCAGAGACGCATAGAGCGCCGATCTATGAAAACGTCCCACAAAATAACAGTTTTAATAATGGTATTTATTTTAACCCTAATTCTCTAACAAACGCTTTCGCTTCTCAATCGCATGATTACTCTAATTTAATTTCTTATGATTTTGTTTTAGCTAACCAAAATTTTATGTTTAACCATAGCCTTTTAACTAATCATTGCTTGTAATTTTTAATATTAGTTTTTTTTTGTAAATTTTTTGTATTATTAATTCTAATAAAATCTTGCTTTAATTTAATTTAATGGCTAATATAATTAAAATTTTAATCCTAGTCGAAGAAACATTTAGCCAGGATTCACTTGGTCAAATAACTGAAATCAAAAAGGTTGTCAGCTTTGATCAGACTGACATTGCTCCATATCGTCATAGAGAGGAGCCAGTTGCACCTGTTTCTCCATTGTCAATCGGAAGTGTGTCCGACAAAGTTGGTCATTTAGACTCTACAAAAGGCGAGCGCCGGCCTCCAGTTTCTATAATCAAAAAATCCTCTCCTTACAATCCAAGAGAAGATACAAAGCTGTTACGACCTGTAAGTGCAATATCTGAAGAGAGCCGTAGCGAGCCGTCTACACCACGAAAATTGGACAAAAAAGAGTCAATTGTTGCAGAAGTATTGAAACAATCTGCCATAAACAGCTCTCAGCTTAGTACCGATGACATGAGGCACACCTCTTATAACCAAGCAATTCAAACTAAACAAATCGAAAGAGAAGCTGGTGTGCTAAAATCGTTGGTCGAAAATTTATCAAAACCAGCAGATAAATTAAATTCTTCAACTTTAAGTGAAACAAGCGAAAATTTGGAAATTGATAGTGTAAACTTAGCCAAACAAGCATCAAATACAAGTGATCAAAATGCTTACGGTATTCGCAATTTGCTTGCTTCTGAAGACAAGAGAGCTCAAACTTTACCAAGTATATATTAGAATTTTTCAAAAAAAAATTGTCTGCTTAAAATCTTAAATTTTTAAATACTTTTTCAATTAACATTATTGATTTTTGCTATTATTCTTATCTATTATTTATTTGCAATCTTAAATTATAAACGAAGCATTTGGTTTTATTTCCGTAATAAAATTTCATTTAAATTAACGTTTTGTGAAAAAATTAAAGTAAAATTTTTATTTTTTTTTTCTTTAGACTCTAGTAGATGCTTTTATGATTTTAAATTTTCTTATTTTTGAAGCTGTCTTCTTTAAGATTTGAGCTTAATTGAAAAGAAGGTAGCTCTTGTTTAGATTTTAGTTTAATATTTTCAAAGCATTTTTATCAATTTTTCTTTTTCATTTTAGAAAATTTAAATTTTATGATTTTTTATTATAATAAATAATGAGAATTTTTTTTCATTTTGGAAACAGTTATTAAAATTTAATTAAGAATAATTTTTTAATAACTGTCAATAAAGGATAATTATTCTCAGTAAAAAATCTGATTTTAAGTTATTTAGCAGACAGAATATTATGATTTAAAATATTTTTTTCATACAAGCTCAAAATATTTTTAGAAATATTCTTATGCATTCATAATCACTAGTTAGCTAAATAGCTGTTTAATTGCTGCTTTTTTTTTATCTTCTTAGAATAAAAATAGAAAAACTTTTAGATACTTTTAACTGTAAAAATTTAAATACAAAAATTTATTTTTTAAAAGGTAAAATGGACAGTCCAGTAGCAGGTACTAATCTCGAGGCCAAATCAAGTTTTAGCGGCGAGAAAGAAACAAAGCCCAAGAAAAACCTATTCGGAAGTATATTTAGAAAGAAGAAAGGAAAATATGAAGTGAAAGCCGAAGCCAAAACTAAAGATAAAAAATAAACTCAAACAATTAATTGATAGCCTTTATTTTTTATTTTATTCCATTTTAGTTAGTTTTCATTTTCAAAAAAAAATACTAGCTTTGTTTTTTTTCTTTTTACAAAAGAATAATTATATTGATTGTAATTTTAATTTAAAAATATATTTTTTTAGTTTTAAAAATGTAATTATAATCGTTTTTTCAATAAATTATTAAAAAATATTAGATGAATATTTGTTTCAATTTTTCTGTTAGTTAAAATAATCTTTTAAATAAAAATGTCATTTTTAAAAAAGTATTTGAAAAAATTTTCTGACATTCAAAAATCCAGATTTAAATTTTACCCTGTTTATTACAGTAAATGGCCTTTGTAAAAAATAATTTTAATGTCGACTGTTTTTAGATTTACATTTTTACAAAAACAAGATTTTGATTTTATTTTATTTTGAAAAAAGCTTTTTTAAAGGTTATTTTCATAATTGAATTTTTCATAGCTTTACTTTTAAATAAAATTGTCAATAAGATTTAAAAAAAATTTTTTAGTTAAATTAATTTATACCTATTAATATATATGTATATATCAATTAATAATTATTTTTATTTTCCTAAAATTTCCGTTTTTTAATAAAAAAATATTAAGTTGAAAATTCCCTTTCACATACAATAAAATTTTTCGTCTGAATGTTTTCATATTCAGAAATTTTTAGAAATTCTTTTGAATAAGTCGAGTTTTGGAAATTGAAAATACTTAAATGTAGTTTATAATTTAATCAGCGATGCGATTAGAATATTAGATGGATGAAGTATTTCTTAATATTTTTAATAAAATTTTTGCTAAAAGAGAAAAAATTTTCATAAATCAGAATTAAAATTATTACATTCTACTCATGTATTAAATCAAATTAGAAAATTAGATATTTCTGTTTAAAGGGAGTATGATAAATTTTGTCAATTTCTACTCTAGTATTTTATCTTGGAGTTGAATTTCAAAATTCATTCGGTTTTGAAATTTTTTCGCATTAAGTGAATGAGTTGACTCAATAATTCAATTTTCTAATCAAATTGGGTTAGAATATTGCTAGCTACTATAGTTTGTTAGTTAGATATTTTGTTTTAGAAATTATTTTTATACGTTTCACTTTTCATTTTATATTGGTATTAAACAAAAAATATTTGAATCTTATCTTATGATTGATTGATACAACAAATAAAAAAAATATTTTTACTCGAACAATATGCTTATAATGATAAACAAGACCCCGATGGTAAATAGTTAACACTTTTTTTGATAATTTAGATTGATTAAGCTTACGATTAAGATACTTGTTAAAAAAAATTCAAGGTCTAAAAACTAAATAAATATTCAGAAATATTAGATGTTTTCGTTTATTATTTATTTAGTTTCTAAAAGCTTAATAAATAGAAGAGGCAAACAAATTTTATTAAAATATTTTTCAATAAAACCTTTTATTTTATTAAACTATATATATATCCTAGTCTAGCTTAGATTTTCAGCTCATTTAACACATTCAATTTTTTTTTCAAATTATCTCAACAATTTTTTCTATACATCTTGTTGAAAAAATAATGCAAAATTTAGAAAATAAATATCTAATTAAAATAATCCTCAAGTTGTGTTACCTTGTACAAAATTAATTTAAAAATTCAAATAAAGCCTAAATTTCTTTTAAGTATGCGTATTTTGTTTATTTTTTTAGTTATATAGTTATTATAACCCTTAAGAAGAATTATTGCGTAATTTTTTTAATTATATTCTAACAAGATAAAAAAAAAACTATACAAATAAAATCTATCAGATATAATTAATATCAAGTCTGAGTTTTTATTTAAATTTAAATTCAAGGTCACTGAAGATACTTCAACCATGTTAGAATGTATTTTTTTCTAAACTATTCATCGAGCTTCTTTTCTTTTTTTTCAACATAAACGAATTCACAATGCATATCAAAATAAATTAGGAATATTGAAAAACGTGCTCATAAGCTGAAAATATTCAGCACTGAATTTTTCAAAAATTGAACTTGAAAAATCAAGTATTCATTAGCCAAAATTAAAAATACAAATATTTTAAAATCTGGAGAATTTACATCTGTTTTCGAGATTTATATTTTTATCTATTAATGGAATATTTTTTGATTGTATTACGTCATCTAATAAATCAAATACGATATCAAGTTACTTAAGATATGCACTTGTCAAAGATTGAAAAATCACTTTTATATTTGTCCGCTTTTTGTTTCATTAGGTAATTAAATTTAAAAAAAAGATTGAAAGAAATTTTTCAATATTTAGCAAGTTTGTTTTTTCTATTGTTGATAAGGCTTTTTATTTAAATATTTAATTAGAAAAACTATCAGATAACTATTACTAGTATTCAGAAGCACGTCAAAATTTTGCTTTACGAGAAAATTATTTACAAGCAAAGCAAGGACAAATTGAAAAAAAATTGTTTTAAAGCCTTAAAAGCAAACTATTCATTAGATTACCTATTATTCTGAGGTTGATCTAAGCACATAATTAACCTTGAATAGATTGCTCTTTAATAAAAATCCTATTTGTTTTAGCTGGAAAAATATAAAAAGCTATTTAAAGATGTAAATTTTGGTTAGAGCTTTTAGTTCCAAAATGAGAGTTGAATTTCTGAAAAATTGTTTTGGCGACATAAAAGAATCACGTAATAAAAGCATAATTCAAATAATTTTGTGTTAGCTTTGTTATTTATTGTCAAATATTTATTTAAAAAAAATTTTGAAGGACCTAATAGGGTTTTTAAAAAGAAGCGTTAATAGCCTGGAGAAAAGCATTTAGTTATGCGAACTAGTTACGCAAGTTATTCATGATAACATGATTGTTGCTATATGCTCAGATAACTTCATCAGACTCTTTAAGTTATTAAAATTCCACTATTTGTTACATAAAAAATTTCAAATAGCTTTTCTAAAAATTCACATGAATAAGCAATTTAAACTTGAGTTTTCCAAATCTAAAACTTATGTTTCAATAATATTTATAATTTAGGCTTTAAAATATTCCTCACAAAATCATGTATATAAAGTTTTCTAGTCTTAAAATTGCAACTATATTCTTGTTCAAAATTGATAATTTAGATAATTTATTTTTTTAGGCTTCTTCTTTTGAGAAAATAGCCTTGTCTCTAAACTCGAACAAGTCAGAATAAAATTTTTGATTGTTAATAATATGTCAAAAAGATTAAAAAAAAAAATTTCATTTTTTAAATTCCAATCTAATTTAGATTTTATGCATTTTAAACTAGACAATTAAATAAATGAGTGAGCTTGGCCAAGAAATGAAAGAACAAATTCCTCTTACATCGAATAATGATGCTGAGGTGATTAAAGCACCCGTCAAAACAATAAAAGCTGTTTTTAAAGAACAACTAAAAGAAAACATTCTTTTCTTGGCTACGATTGCTGCTGTTATTCTTGGCATCACAATTGGCTTTATCATAAGGCAATTTTTTACTTTTAATGACAATCAAATAGCTTACTTTGGATTTTTTGGTCAACTTTTTTTGAGAATGCTTAAATTTTTGATATTGCCATTGATTGCAACAAGTTTAATTAGTGGCATTGCAGGTCTGGGCTCTAACTCTGCTGGAAAAATAGCAGCCCGGGCATTGACGTATTATTTTTCAACAACAATGACTGCAGTAGTTATGGGTATAATTTTAGTTGTTGTTATTCAGCCTGGTGCCGGCAAGTCATCTGATGTAAACCAAAATTATAAATTACCAATAGATACTAGCAAATATGTGACCACTCACGATACTTTGCTCGATTTGGTTAGAAACCTATTTCCAGATAACATTATAGAGATGGCTTTTAGAGAATATGAAACCAGCTTTCAGCCAGAATATAAATATCATTTGCTTTACTCAAATGGAACTAATAGAACTCTTAAATTTTTGCCATCTGGCTTTACCAATTCAAGCGAATTGACTATAATTAAGGAGTTTGATTACTATAAAGCAGTTGGTGGAAGCCGTAGAAGTTTGAATGTTCTAGGCATAATTGTATTTTGTTTTGTTTTTGGTGGAGTGGTTGCATCGATGGGTAAAGAAGGTGAGATTTTGGTAAAAATTTTTGAAGCATTGAACAGTTGTAGTGTTAGAATGATTAAACTGGTCATGATGTAAATTATTTTATTACTAGGACTATTAATTAGAAAAATTAATTTTTTTAATTAGGATTTCTCCATTGGGTATTTTTTCATTAATTGTGGCAACTGTCATTGAAATGAGAGATCCGTCACAAGTATTTGCCAGAATCTCAATGTACATGGTCACTGTTATACTCGGACTGGCAATTCATGGTTTTTTTTCGAATGAAAAAAAAATTTTTTTTTTTTTGCTAATATTTTTTAATAGCTTTTGTTATATTGCCTACACTGTATGTGGTTGTTACCAGAAAAAATGTTTTCAAATTTGCCAAAAATATGTTTGATGCTCTCTTTATTGCAGTTGCCACAGCTTCAAGGTAAATTGGTGCTTTCAAAAATCACCATAAAAAATTCAACTAAAAAAATTTAAGTCCTAGACGACAAAAAAGTATTTATTGACTCAAAAGGTTTAATTTCAAGCCGAATTTTTCAATTAAAATTTAAAATAGTTAACTTCTAGAATATTCTGTATCAAAAATTTCGGAACTTGATTACTTGATAGATATTAACTGAGATTTTTTAACTTTCTAGATAAGTAGATTATCAAAGATTTCTTGTTTAATGTTTATATGATTGATTCTTTGAATGTAGATAAATTAGTTATGTTAATTAACGCAAAAAAAGTTTTAAATATTGACTTATTTAATTTTTGATTAATTAAAAATATATTTTATCTTTATTTTTTGCAAAGTACTGCCGCCTTGCCAACTACATTTGATTGTATTGAAGAGAAAAATAAAGTAAATCGGTTAATTTCAAGATTTGTTCTTCCAGTTGGAGCAACTAGTATTATTAATTGAATTTAAAAAAATAAAAATATGCTAATAAAATTTTATAGTCAATATGGACGGAACTGCTTTGTATGAAGCAGTAGCCGTGATTTTTATTGCTCAATTAAATGATCGAAAACTTGAATTCATCGATTTGGTTGTCACTAGGTATTATTTTTTAATTTTAATTTTGAACTAAATGATTTTTTTTTAAATTAAGTCTTACAGCAACATTGGCTGCTATTGGTGCTGCATCTGTACCATCTGCAGGATTAGTGACTATGCTTATCGTTCTAGGTGCGCTGAATCTACCGACCCATCAAATATCTCTAATTTATACAGTTGATTGGTTTTTGTAAGTTTGGAAAAAAAGCTCAATTTTTTGCTAAAGTTTTATTTAGAGACCGTTTACGAACTACTGTAAATGTATGGGGTGATAGTGTAGGTGCAGGTATCGTCGATCATCTGAGTAGGAAAGAAATTGAAGCCATAGAAATAGAGAATAAAAAACATAATGAAAATAATGAAGTTAATCAGAATCAAGAAATTATTTCTTTTGAAAATAAAACAAATCAAGTCTAGGAAAGAACTTGTCTTATTTTCTGATATTTTATCTTCGGCATTAAATTTGGTATTAAAAAAATTCTTAATCAAGATTTTTATTTCGCTTTTTTTTTTGTTTTATTGGCTTAGTTTACAGTTTCATAAATCATCTTAAAAAATTTAATGTTTGTTTTTGTTATAATTATATTATTATTAATAAAATTTATAAAATAGTTTATGAAATATATTTTTTATTTATTTACGATTCTTAGATTAATATAATATTCGTTTGACTTTAACTAATCTTCAAAATTTCTCAAGTAAAATAAAAGATAAAAGCTTTTATCTTTTATCAAAGAATACGTAAAATTCTTATTAAAAAATTTGACTGCATTGATTTCAAAAATTTTAAAAATTCATTTAAAAGAAATAATTATTGATTGTGCTCGTTTACTAGTAATATATCTATACATTTTATTGAAGCTGAGTATGGCCTTGGTTACTCAACTATTGACTAATTCTTTCCATTTTAAAACTGTTTAGGTCTCTTTTTTAAGTAGTGAATACTTAAAAAGGCATCAAAAATATGAAAATTTTGATTGTTAATGCTCAACTTCGTCAAAATGCTTTGAGCTTTGTTATCTCAAATGATATACTTTAACCATAATCGATCATCCTTCTTACTCACTTACTTAGCAGACTTAGCTACAAATGGTTTTTGACTATTCAATAACACAAATAAGTGTTTACCCGATCGTACTTATGAAAAACAATTGGCTCCCCATATTACAGAGAAACTTGATTCTATTTTTTAAAGACCTTGAATAAGTGGAACTTAAAAAGAAAAAGGTGAAATTTTGTAAAATAAATAGAGGCAAAAAACATCGATATTTTTTTGTTGCCTTTTTTCACATTATTAAAAAATTTTGAAAGTTGAGGCAACCATGAATAAAACACCATGGTGTATTTAAGGGAAACAATATTTTATTTCTAGAAAAATTTCATTAAAAGGAATATTCAAAAAGTTTGATGTTTCGGGAAAAAAATTAAAAAATTTAAGTCTTTATTTTTCTGGTAATATTATTGCAAAATTAAGTCATCTTATTTTTTGAATTAAATTAAGAAAAAAATATTTTAGAAAATTAAATTTAAAAATAAAGTATCCTGTGGCATTATTTAATTTTGTAAATATCAAAATTTAAACTTTTTTTAAGTAAACTTTGTTTATTTTCTTAAATTTTGATAGAAAAAATTATTAAATAAATTAGAATAAATCTAGAAATCTCTAAATTTTGAATTTTTGTAATTTTGAATATTTAGCAATCAAATGATAAAATGCCTCTAATTCGAAGCTTTATATGGACTTTTTTTACCATATATTTTTGTTTAAGTTGATTTAAATATTAATTAATATGTTACTTTTATTAATTTAAAGTTAAATTTAGTCTCGAGAAATGCTGCTTCAAGTTTAAATATCGAAAATCTTGGAATGACTAGACGGCATTTTTCCGGTCACGTTTCACACAGTAAATTCATATCAGTTGAACCTCATAAAAAGTCTTTTTACAAAATATGGTCAACCGCACAAGTAATAATGAACGATAAAAATTATAGTAAATAAAAAAAATTTATAAAAGCTCATAATTAAATCAGAAAGACCATGTAAAATTCATGAAGATATCAATATGACAAGTGCTGAAAACAAATTCTCTATGTACACAGTCAATCAACTTTATTTTGTAAAGTTAAATAATCATTGAAATTTTTTCAAAATTAAGATTGAGCACAATTTTGTCAAAAATTAAATCATTTCAAGAATTAAGTGATTATTCATGTCAATATGTTATCTATTTACCAATATTCAAAAAATATTCTTTAAAAATTGATATGGAAGGCTACCTTGAAGTCGATTATTTGTTTACTTGTAAACTTAATAGCAAAATATTTTTTTTCAAATAATAAGAATTTGTTTCAAGTAATTGATATCAAATTAGTGACTTTTTGTTTGTTGGGTGTTCTCCTATTTTACACTTCAAATAAGCTTAGTCGGTAAATGAAAAAAATTTAAAAAAAAAATCAAATTTAACAAATTAATTTTTATTTATCCAAGGAATGAAATATTTCAATATTTTTCTGGAATGTCACTGGGAATAGTTGGCTCCTTGATTGTTCTTTTGTTTCTAGTTATAAGATATATTCCAAAAGTAAACTCCTATAAGATTTTTAAAAACAAAAGTTTATTTTTTTATAAGAAAAAAGCTGCGGCAATGGCTTTTCTGACAGGATCGTCATTTTTTGTGTATCTTGTTCGACGAATTTATTTTGATTTTAAAAATTTATCAGAATCAATTCAATTGTATATTTTGATTTATTTGTTTACTGCTGGATTGGTATCGGCTGCTTATTGTTATTACAGAGGCCCGATAAAAAATGAACGCGGAATTAATCTGATCAATTTAATCATTAAATTTTTTTCCATTATTTTAATATATTTGGGAGCTTCAAATAATCAATTTTCAATTTCGTTAATTATTTCATTTTTAATTGTAAATTTGTTTTATAAGTATAAAAATATTGGAAATTTTTCGTTTTTCAGTCGAATAAAGTGAGAATAGTTTTCAATCACAAATAAAAAAAAAGTTATTTTCTCATTGACTTTATAGATACAAATATTTTCCAGAAAAGAGGAAGCTATTAACTCAAGAGGAATACATTAGACAAGGAGATGAGTATACTGTCAAAGCCTTGAATCAACTTAGAGATTATTGTCGAAGTCCAGAATGCAATGCATGGAAAACAATCAGCAAAATAAGTCAACCTAGCAAGTAAAGATTGTTAAATTAATTGAGTTTAAATTCAAATTCATTTGTTTTTAGGTTTGCTAAATTTATTGGAGAAACTAGTTTACATCTAAGTGATGAAGAAATATATGAATATGAAAACTATTCAATAAGTAACGATTTGATTGACGAAGAAGATTAACTTTTTTTAATGATGTTTTGTTTTAAAAAAAAATTTAAAGTAAAAAAATTGTAAAAAATATAATTAAATAAAATTCACCACAAAAAAATAAAGACGATCAATTCAACTATAGTTAAAAAATTTTTAAATTGTTTAATACTATTTAGTAGTAGTAGTATAAACTGCAGCTTAGATGATATCTAAGCATAGCTCTAAAGAGCTGTAGCAGTCGCTTCTTTTTGTTTCGCCAACCAACTATCAAGCTTAGCTTTGAAACTATTCATGCTCTTTGCATTTACTACATCTTTCGGCACTTTATTCCATCCATTTACAGCTCTATTTGTAAAAAAGTTAAATCTTGGAAGACAGTTCTTTATTCTTTCACGGGTAAGACAATAGCTTTTTCTCCTCAACTCATATCTTCTGTTACCAGGTTTTGTGTTAAGACTGTAGTTGATTCCTTTATTAAATTTAATTTGTTCGTAATTGTTTACCAATTTGTACATCTGGATTAGATCACCTCTTAGTTCTCAAGTTAGTTAAATCAAGCCTTAACATGCGTTGTTGATAATCCAAATTACGAATTTCTGGAATCAACTTTGTTGCTCTACGTTGAACTCTTTCAAGTTCATTTATGTCCTTTTCTGTATAGAGACACCAAGCACTGACAGCATATTCTAGATGTGGTCTAACCATTGAGCAATACAATAATTTGATAGTCTCGCTACAAGGATACTTAAATGCTTTCCTAATTAAGCCCAACATTTTAAAATTTATTTCAAAATTTTTAAAAACTATTTCATAAAATATATTATTTCATTAGTTGTTATTTTACAAAAAATAATTTAGATAATATTTAGATCTAATGAGCTCAAGATAGAAAGAAACTAATGGAGATTTTTTTTCAAAAATTCAAACAAAAATAAAATTCAAAATTTGTTTTTTACAAACTTATTTGATTGATGTTTGTATAAAATCTAGATTACAGCTTTTGATTTTTAGTTTAAAGTTTCAACTTTAGATTTTGGAAATAAATTAGAAAGTAATTATCATTATGAAAATCAAAATCGTCCTTAATTTACCAGTTGAACTTCATAAAATTATTAGACTTTTGAAAGTATCTTATTGCCAACAAAATACCAAAAAATTTTTTTTTTTAAACAATATCGTCTCTGCCTTTGAACAGAAAGAAATTCTTGCTCAAAAAATTAGCGAATTGTTTGTATTTGCAATTGGGTGATGATTCAAATGTTTACTTAAAAAAATTACTGAACACTTTAGTCAAACAATTTATTTTAACAATTATTTAAATTGATTTTAATGTAAAAATTAATTGAATATACAATTTATTTCGAATTGTTTAAATTGGTTAAAATATCGGATTTTATAAATTTTAGCGAAACCAATTCTTAACAAAAAACCAAAAAAAAAACTGAATATAATATTTCAAATTTGTTTAAACTAAATTCCAATCAACTGGTTCTTTTTCAATCGATTTTAAATATGCGTTTGCTTGAGAAAAACATTTGCATCCGAAAAAACGCGTTGCTGAAAAAGGTGATGGGTGTGCACTTTTTAAAACTTTGTGCTTTTTTTTGTCAATTAAACCCTCTTTTTTTTGTGCGAAATTTCCCCACAAAATAAAAACACATCCTTCATTCTTATCTGAGATCAATTTTATGACTTTATCAGTAAAAATATCCCATCCATATTTCGAATGTGAACCAGCTTTGTGAGCTCTTGAAAAGAAAAATTAATTGAAATATTAATATAAATAAAATTTAATTTATTAATATATAATTTTAATTTTAAAAACTAACTCTACAGTCAAAAAGGCATTTAACATAAAAACACCTCTTTCAGCCCATTTTTGTAAGCATCCACCATTTTTTTCGTCTCTCTTGAAATCTGGCAGATCATTTTTTAGCTCACTGAAAATGTTTCTTAATGATGGTGGAAGTTTTTTTCCCACAGGTACACTAAAGGACAAACCATGAGCCTGACCATCATCATGATATGGGTCTTGACCGATAATCACCACTTTTATCTGGTTAGAAAAATAATGTAATTAATTAACATTAAATTCCAATAAAAATATACTTTTTTTAATTTGGTTGTGTTCAGAGCGTTAAAAACTAGTTCTTTTGGAGGTCTGTTAATTCCTTTTTCATAACCTGGTTTAATTTTATTATTTATTTCAATAAAATAAGGCTTTCTAAATTCGTCTTTAAGCATTTGCTTCCATTCAGGATCATAAAGGTAATTTTCTATCTTAAATTCGCCTCTTGCTTCGGCTTCCAAAACTTCTTTAGTTGGTTCTTTTGAAACGGGTTTTGTCTTTGTTTCTAAAGGTTTAAAACATAATTTTCCTTGTGTCAGCTTGTTTTGCTTTTGAACGCGTGATGAAACTGGCTCCTCTATTGATTTAATTGATTCTTTAATTTTTGGCGTATTATTTTTAATTTCTATGTTTTCTTTGTTTTCTTTTTTGGGTGAAGGCTTCTTATCTAGTTGATTAGTTGTCTTACTAGGCGATTTGATTTCATCTTTTCCTTGCTTTTCTCCGCAATTATTGTCATTGTTTGAAATTTTTTCCTCTGGATCGATGGATTTCTTTTTCTTTTCACTTTCATACTTGAAAAAGAGTTCATCCTCACTATCTTCTTCTATTTTACGCTTTATTTGATTAGATTTTGAAGGAGTTTCTACACAAGTCATTTTTAAATTTTGAAGAATAAAATTTTTACATTCACTTGAAGCGGGTTTTGAAAAATAGCCAAGAATTGAGAGAAGTTTTATATGCTTTTTAAAGTGTATCTTCACAAAAATCATCTTATTTAATTGTGAAATTCTATAATTAAAAGTTTTTTTTTTTGTTTTTTGTTTTATTTCAAATCTCAAAATTTAGGATAAATTTAAAACTGATTATATTAATCCAAAATATTTAAAAAAATAAAAGAGATAATTTTTTTAAAAATATAAAATCTACATAATTCAAAAAAGATTTATTTATTTGTACACTATGTTCAAAAGATAGGAGGATTTAAAATTCATTCATTCAGGATTTTAAATTTAAAGATTATTTAATAAAGTTTTTTATCTATTCATATCTGGTAATTTACTGTGGGATTTTAGCAAAAATTCTAAAATTTTTTACAATATTTTGTACTCTCCTTTGATTTTAACTTTTTTATAGACAAGAGGCCTTTTTAATTAAAAATTAAAATTTTTTTTGCTGTCCAAGCCATGCACTGTAATATCGCATATTAGAATTGTCACCAAGAATTGTAGAGAAACTCTTATATCACTAATCATTAAGGCTCAAAATAAAAACCACTATTTTTAGCTCCTAATATGTGTAATTGATGCAAATAAAATAAAGAAAATAAAGAATCTGAGTATTAAATATATTTTTTATTGAAAAAATCTGGAAACCAATGTCCTATTGTTAAAACTGATTTTTCTCTTTTCAATGATTTTAAAAGCCACAACTCAGACCAACGATACATGGACTATTTTCCTTGAAGTGTATTTGACGATTTTCTTTTAATTTTCGGTTTTTACTAGAAAATTTCTAGAAAATTGAAAAAAAATAAAAAAAAAAGTAAATTTTTAGATTTTTATAGATTTTATAAATTTATAAATTACGACTATAAATTTTTACTTGTTTTAAATTTTTCCGATAAGATATGTAATATTTTTCTTATCAGATGAAATAAAATTGTTGTACCAACTGTTCTGCTTGTCAAATTCAAAAAAAATTTAAAAATATGCTTATGGTGCAACAACGAATAAGTAATATTCAATTTAATTTCTCATTTTTTGCTATTTTTTAAAAATTTTATTTTTTTTAAAGATTTTATTTGTTCAAGTTTAGTTTTTTATTAGTAGAATAATAATAAAAATATTTGAATTTTTTCTAATTTTGAAAAAATCAAATCAGAATGCCAAATGTTTTTTTTAATGTTTTTGATTTAAAATTACACTCAATAATAAAAACGACTAAAGCTAAAATTTTTTTTTAAGATTATAATTTTTGATATAAATATTTACTTCAGCGACCAATTGATCAATTTTTTCCCATTTAATTCTAGGTATTCATTTGTTCTTGAAAAACTTTTAGAGTTTAAAAATTTAGTGAATGTCAATGGTGAAGGATGTGGAGTTTTTATAATTTTATGTTTGCTAGCATCAATCAATTTTTCTTTCTTGTGCGCAAAATTTCCCCATAAAATAAATACACAATTATCTCTTTTTTCTGATATTAAACTTATAACTTGGTTTGTAAACAAGTCCCAACCAATCCTTGAATGAGATCCTGGCTTATGGGCCCTTAAAAATGAATAAATTCAATTTTAAATAAAATGCATAATTTCTAATTTTACTCCACAGTTAAAAATGCATTTAGCAATAAAACTCCTTCTTGAGTCCATTTGTCAAGACAGCCCCCAATAGCTTCATCTCGTTCAAAATTTGGAATGTCATTTTTTAACTCTGTGAAAATATTTTGCAAAGTTCTTGGTAATTTGAACCCCTTGGGAACGCTGAAAGCTAAGCCAGTCGCCTAAATAAAGCTTATTCAATCATTTATAAAAGTTAAAAAGTGTAGGAAAAATTTTCACCTGTCCATCATCATGATAAGGATCTTGACCTAATATTACACATTTTACTTCATTTATTTTAGTCAAATTAAGCGCTTGAAAAACTAGGTCTTTGGGCGGCCGAATTATGTCTTTTCTATATCCATCATCTAAAATTCTATTTATGACTTTAAAATAGTCTTTGTCAAATTCCTTCTTCAATAAATCTTTCCAATCCGAATTTTTTAAATAATCTTCTATCTTAAAATCGCTTTGAATTTGCTCTATTTCTTCGGGTTTTTTCTTAGCAATTTTGACAATTTTCTTAGGAACTTCTAGGCTCAAGTCGAGCGATTTTTTTCTTTTTCGTAATTCCATAGTTTAATTTAAATTATAATAAATTTCAAAAAGCAAAAGTTATATCACGGAATAAAAAATGTGATTTAAAAACAATTTGGGACATAAATTGGAAAAATGTTAAGCTTAAATGCAAATTTTTGGAATTTTTTTTTTCTAGATCAAACTTTAGATTTACATTTTGTTTTTTTTGTTCATAGACTTTTTGAGCATAATTTTTGAAAACATTTTGTTTGGTTGCGTTTGAAGCATGCATTGAGTATTATTGGATGTAGGTTTTTAATAAAGCCGCGTTGTTTGTGATATAATAAATAATGATAAAGTTTGAAAAAAAAACTAGTATAATTTTGAAAAGCATGCAAAAGCATACGAGTCGAGATTTTAAATGTTTATAGATACTTGCACTAGTTCGAATGAATGCAAAAGATTTGATGCTTTGAATAAAATAAAGCGTACATTACACGGCAATAAAAGAAATTATTTTTTTTTAAATTGGAATTTGACTTTTATTTAAATTTCTAAGCTACATTCTACTCTACTCATATCATTTAGATAATTGAATCCTCTCATTGGAATTATGTCTGTATTTAGCAAAGCAGTTCTTAAATCGGCTACTAAATCACAAGTAATAAATATTTAGCCTCGAAATTTTAAAATAAAAAATCCTTATTTCATTCAATAGGCTCTATTCAACGCAGTTAGATTTTCAAGCACCAGTGCAGCAGTAAAAAAAAAATTAAAAAAAACCTAAATATTTCATTAAATTGATTGAAATTAGAATTTGAAAGATGTTATGGCAAATTTGATTCCAGATGAACAGAAAAGAGTCTCTGAATTTAGAAAACAACATGGTTCATTTAAAATTGGGGATGTGACAATAGATATGGTATAATTTGGACTAATAAATAAAAAATTGTTCTTTGTTTAAAAAAAAATTTACAAAGGCTTATGGTGGTATGAGAGGAATCAAAGGTTTAGTTACTGAAACATCAGTATTGGATCCAAACGAAGGAATTAGATTTCGCGGCTATTCGATCCCTGAATGCCAAAAGCTTCTACCCAAAGCAGAGGGAGGTGAAGAGCCCTTACCAGAAGGTCTTTTCTGGCTTTTAATGACAAGTCATATTCCTACCCAAGAACAAGTAAATACATTTCTAGCGCTTCTGTTCATTTATTTAAGTTTATTTCCAAAGGTAAATTGGCTATCAAGAGAATGGAATAACAGAGCCCATATTCCTCAACACGTTGTTACAATGTTGAACAATTTTCCGCATCATCTGCATCCTATGTCACAACTAAGTGCTGCCTGTAATGCTTTGCAGAGTGAAAGCAAATTTGCCCAAGCTTATGCCAATGGTGTTCATAAATCTAAATATTGGGAAGTAAGATAAAAAAAAAGTTAAAAAAAAATATTGGCTCATTTTTTGTTTTAATCAAACAGTATGTCTATGAAGATGCTATGGATTTGATTGCAAAATTGCCCACAATTGCTGCGATAATTTATAGAAATTTATACCGAGATGGCACAAGCGTCGGAGCCATCGATGTAAACAAAGATTGGTCGTCGAATTTTACAAGCATGTTAGGTTACAACGATCCACAATTTACAGAGCTAATGAGACTTTACCTAACCATTCACAGGTAATTTAAAGCATTTTTTATTTTAAATAAAAATTATTAATTTTAAATTCAATTAGCGATCACGAGGGTGGAAATGTAAGCGCTCACACTTGTCACTTGGTAGGAAGTGCTTTATCAGATCCATATTTGTCATTTGCCGCTGCTATGAATGGTTTAGCAGGCCCTCTACATGGCTTAGCTAATCAAGTAAACATTGAAAAATCAAATTAAATTAAAAGCAGAAAATGAATAAAAAAATTAAAGGAAGTATTAGTATGGATTCAAAAATCTAAACAAGAATTGGGAGATAATCCAAGTGATGATCAAGTTAAAGATTTCATATGGAAAACTTTGAGATCAGGTCAAGTTTTACCTGGATATGGCCATGCTGTTTTGAGAAAAACTGATCCCAGATATGAGTGCCAGCGTGAATTTGCCTTGAAACAATTGCCTGATGATCCTCTATTCAAATTGGTAGCCCAGATTTACAAGATCGCTCCGAATGTTTTATTAGAGCATGGTAAAGCTAAAAACCCATGGCCCAATGTTGACGCTCACAGTGGAGTCTTATTATGGGTAAAAATTTTAAATTATTTATTTATTTTTAAGTTTATTTTTTGATAATTCTAGCATTATGGCATGAAAGAAATGAATTATTATACCGTTCTTTTTGGTGTTTCTCGAGCATTAGGTGTTTTATCCTCTCTAATTTGGGATAGAGCTCTCGGTTTACCATTGGAACGTCCAAAATCCATGTCCACTGATGGATTAATGAAAATGGTGGCCGCTTCGATTCATCCATCACCACCGCATGCTGCTTAATTGAATTTTTATTTGAAATATTTTTGCATAAAATTCAAATCGAATTTAGATTGTCGATACCTTTTTTTTATTCAAGGTGGTAATTTATTTATAATAAAAATCCTTATAAAACAAAATATCTTTAATTTTACATTTCTGATAAAAAAAAACTTCAATTTTTCTTTAACTTAGAAAAACTTTAAAATTTTATATGAAAATTCAAATCAAGTTACATAAATTATCTTTTTTTAAAATATCGTATATTTGTTTTTTAAAAATGGCACTAAAATTCTAAAAACTTAGCTTTAAAATCTTTAAAAACTGAATTCTCAAGTATTATATTTGTATAGAAATCATAAATAGATAAAATAGATAAATTCTTTTTGAGAAGCTTTAAATTCTAGACATTTTATAAAATATTAAAAACATATAGATTTTAAAGCGAACTTTTTAACTCTAATTTGATTGAGCTTGATCTGAAAAAGACGTAGGAAAATTTCGATATGGCCTTGAGATAAAGCTTATTATCTCTCATTTCAAAAAATAAGCTTTATTTTTTTTAATATATATATATATATATATAACTAGCTCTTATTTGACTCTCTTCTTCATTTGTATAGAACTAAAATTTTCATATTTAATACAGATCCTAGCGGCTTCACCCTTTATAACCTCTTTTTTTGCATTTGCTATCTTTCATTAGTGATTTTAATGAGATTTTCTTCATTTAATATTGAGCCATCTCAAATCTTGTTTAACTGTTTTTGTCCGGCCAACACGCTGGCTCAAAACGATGCTCGTTCTTCGGTATCGCATTAAATGGCCCGTGAAATTTGCAAGGATTAGAGCTCTGTTGGAAGCTTTGAACTTAGAGATGACTAAAGAACTATACATAAAACACAAAATATTCATCATGGAGCAGTTAAAGAATGGTTCCGTGTGCTGGAAAATCTTGACATTCTTTCGTGGTAACTATAAAGAGTTCGATTTGAAAATACCTCGTTTTGCAAACAATTTAAAAGTGTGGAGAAAAAGGCTCATATTGGCGTTACGAAGACTTCAATTGAAATAATTAATCAACTATTTAAGCGTATAAATTGTGGTTTAGTTGATTCAGTTAATTTTATTGTCTCCCAAATCAAATTAAAATTTGAATTAAACTTTAAACTAATCAAACTCTTTTAATTTTTATAAAATATTAAATGATCTCCTAAAGATAGATTTTTTTAGATAATTGTATCTATTACATTTTTATATTTTATTTTATTCTTTACTTTCTATTTTCTAGAAATATTATTCTGTCTATGGTCTTAAAATTAATTTAAATAAATAAATGAAATAAATAACGGGTGAATCATCATGTTTTGGAATATTGGACGTTCTTAAGATTAAACTTATTAATTTACAAAAAACTAAAGTATAAGAAAAGAATAAGACTATTTTTCAATTTGAATATTTGTTTTAATTTATTTCCAAAGTTTTTTAATTGCCATGACTAACTAAACTTCTTGTGCTATTAAAATCAATTTTGGGAATGGTCTATTTAGCACTCAAAGACAGGAAGGATTTTTCGACCCATTTTATTTGACTTGTTTTACTTACTTAATTTTTTTCAATAAAAATTTAATAATTTTATAATATTATTTATTGTAATAATTATAAGATAAGATTGAAAAAAATATATAAAAAATGATTAAATTTTAAAGTCTTGTCAATACCAACATGACCAACTGCTTAGTGACAATTGTTAATTTTAAATTTATTCAAATGGCAAATAACCAGAATCGATTGATCAAATTAATGTTTTTCATCCAATTTTTGTTTAAATGTTACACCTGCAATCTTCGTGATAATTTTTTTAGCAGATATTTGGCTATCTCTAAAATCCAGACAAAGACTACCAGACATGTCGTCTAAATTACAGACACGGACCCTTTTAGACTAAAAAGCTTACTTAACATAAAGCTAAAAATGATAATTAAAGGCATAAACAAAATACAAAAAAAAAAATTTAATTTTAAATTGAATTTTATTAATTTTTTAATTTAAATTCTTTTCCATTTTAGGGGTCAAAATTTGTCTTTTAGTGCTAATAACACTTTTTAACACTAGAAGCACCAAAATAGCTATTTTGACTCTTTTGTAAAATTTTTAAATCCTCGTATCTTTTGAATAGATATTTAAAATGAATATATCTTTTTTAATTTATGTAAATTTTAAAATTTTCTTTAAAAAATGTTATTACTTTATAAAATTATTATATTTTTTGTATTCAATATTTTTGAATAAAAAAAACGTGAAAAAATGCTTGGTACTTCTAGTGTTAAATTCATGTATGCATCTTCTGAAAGACAATTCTGAATAATCAATATATAAGAATTGCATTTTTGCTTTCAAAAATTGAGTGCTAATTTTATTGCAAGTGTTTAAAAAAATTTTTGCAATAAATTTTTAAATTTCAAATTTTTTGAGCAATCAAATTTTACTTTACGGACGTGTTAGTCCGTATTTTAACTTTAGAATAAAAAATCCGGGTATTAGATATTAGATTTTAGAAATTCAATGCTGTGTCTGGGTTTTAACAATAGTTTATGGATAGCCCAAATATTCATAGATGGAATTATTTAGGCAATCGTGGTCCGATTTCATTTAATTGATATCGTTTAGAATAAATTTTTTTCAAATTGACATTTTTAAATAACTAATTGCATAAAATTTAGTATAAATTAAGGTATTCATCGTAATTTTGTTAATATAAGAATCAAAGTTAAATAAAATTAATTTTTTTTGACTAATTTGTATGTATTTTAATATTTAGACTAAAAAATGTAATATATTTATTCATTTTTATTTGAGATTTGCTCTAATGTTATCAAACAATACTTAATAGATCTTTGTTATAATAATTTCTGATCATGACAATAAGAATTTGGTAATTTTCAATAAAATTCAATATTCATTAAATTAGGTAAAACAATAATAGTTGAATTAGTGGGAATTAGAATAAAAATTAAATAATGAAGGCATTTATTGTGTGTAAAAACTTATTTACTCAATCCAATAGATTTTTTCAAATTTTGGATGACAATTTGTTAAATTGAAATATTTAAATAAACAAAATTAAAAAATTTTATCTACTTAAAATAAAAACTTAAAAATCAAAATTAGCTTTCTTTTTTAAGGTTAATAATAAAAGAAATAGATTATTTTTTACATTTTTGGCATGAATGATGAATTATTTATACAATTTTTGATCATCGATTATTTAAATAATAAAGAAAAAATAATTGACATAAAAATTATAGATATGCACTATTTGAATAAAATTTTTAATTTAGACATTATGGGCGAACTAGGAAGAGATTTTGTAGATGAAAATACTTGATGGTTACCATTTTTCTCTAGTTTTTTTGCATTTTCATCTAATTTGTTTTTTAATATTTTTAATTTATTATCTAATTTCAAATTTTCGATTAATTCGTCTTTTATTGTCGATGCATTGCTGCTTGTTTCACAGTTTTTAGCTATTTTTTTTAATTTTATTTCTTTGTCATCACCAAGTTCACTTTGGAAATAAGAATCGAAATCTTCATCATCTTTTACAAAATTAATTTCTGATTGTTCTATTGACTTTACAGATTTATTTTGATTCGAAGTTGAGACCAAAGATGATAAAGAGGAAAAACTAGATTCAGAATTACTGGTTAGCTTGGAATCTTTGTTTTCTTCGCGAACAGGTATAGAATAATTTGGATCTAAAGATTGTCTTTGCTCATGTATTTCAGTGCTTATTGATTCTAGATTGCGTAATGACTCTTGATAATTTGTCTTGGCTTCTTTTAAGCAACTTTTTAAGCACTCTATTTTTGTGTACAGAAATCTTAGTTCTTCATATAGTTTTGATTTCTCTTCGAAATAGTCTCGCGATTTTTCGATAGATTTTCTAAGTGTTTTTTCCATTTCATGGCACTTGATTCGTTGTTCTTCGAATAATTTAAAAGCCTGAATTTGTTCAATATCAGAGCTTTGTTTAGACAATTCGGTTTCATTGACCTTAATTTTTGCTATTTCTAGCATTTTGGTCAATGTTTCTTTATCGTAATTTCCCGATTGAGTTTCAGTTTTATCAAGATTCTTTCCCAAAGCGAAATTTTCCAAATTTTCTTCCGCATACATTTGCATATTCTTCGCTGCTACATACAGCTCCTGAGCGGTTTCGAATAAATTCTTGGCTACTAAATACTTTTTTCGCAATTCATTAAGCTCTATTCGGGCTTCATAATAAGGTTTGGCTTTTTCTACGCAGCTGCCCAGCTTTTTTTCCAGAGACGAAAGTTTTAGGTCTGTTTCGTTCGCAGTCTGAACATATTCGCGTCTGGACTCCTCTAGTTCTAGTTCTAAATTATTTATTGATTCGTTCGCGTAATTCAACTTTTCCAATTCTACCTGAACTCGTGAAAGATGTTCATCTGGTTCTTCATGATTGATCTCATCAGATGTTTGAATGTTTTCGACGACATGACCAGATAGTTCGGCCTTGGATTCATTTATTTCATTCATAATTAAAACTTTGATTCATAATATTTAGATAAAAAACTAAAAATTTTCTTAAATAATAACTAAAAATTAATTTTTAAGAATTTATTCATAAACTAGTTGATATAAATAAGTATAAATTAACATGAGCTGATTTATACATTTAATATTTGAATAATTTGTCTTAGACTAATATTTTACTTTAATTTGAGAATTTTTTTTCATAAAATAATAATAATTTGGGCAAATAAAACACAAATTTAGGCTCAAAAATTTAATCTCTCTGCAATTTTAGGCGAATATCAAATAGTGATATATCAAATACAAATTATTATAATAAAAGCAAAATTTTCTCTTTTTAAGTTTATATTTAAGCTAATATTAATAAAATTTTGAACTTTCAAACTTAGCAAAAAAAACTTTGAAAATGTAGCAAAAATATTAATAATCATAATAAAAAATCATTTAAAGCTTTTTTCTTAAAGAAAAACGATAACTCACACAATCTGACAATTATCAATACATTATAAGATCCATCCTTCCGTCAAAATTTAGCAAATAAATGAATTGATTTATTCGTGGTGAAATTTTTCAATTCAATATGAATTTCTAAAAAATAAAATTTGAAATTTTTCAAAGCTTTGAATCATGTCGTAAATATTTAATAAAAAAACCTTAAAATTTTTCTTTCTTATATTTTCTATTATATTTAAAGTAATTCTTAATATTAAAAAAAACATATATTTTATTCAAGTCATATAATCGAAAAATATAAAATTTTTGTGATTTAATTAGAATAAAGTATCTGAAACGGTTATGCTAGCAAAGTGCCAAAATCAAAAATAATAACTTAGAACTAATTTTATTTTAAAGTATAAAATAAGAACAAAATTAGCCTAAACAAAAAGTTCGTTTATTCAGAAATTAATACTTGCAAGAACTCAAAGAACTATTAATAAGTTGGATTGAAAAAATTTAAAATTGAAAAGTTCTATACCAAAATAAAATAAGTATTTATTAAAAAGAATACTAAATTTTTAATTTATTAACTTTAAGTCAAAAAAGCGAATCGATATTAAAACTTTTAATTAATTAGTATAGTATAGTAAAATGGTTTATTGCAACGCATAATAAGCGTAAAATCCGAAAACAGATTATGTGCAAAAAATATAAAGTTTTTGTCTATTTTAGCTTTAAAAATATCGTAAGATTGAGCTTCAACTACATCAACTCCCAACTTATTCCAGTCATTTACGGTTGGGAACAATTTTTGATTCTTTTAATTTTGTATTGATGACCTCTTGTACTTATTGATAGCCATTTGACGTGATCAATATTTCTATTAACTTTAAAGATTTGAATTAAGTCACCTCTCATTCGCCTTTCGGTTAAATTCGACAGGTTTAGAGCCTTTAGCCTATCGTTGTAGTTTAGATCTTAAAAAACCAGAAATGGCACGAGTAGCTTTTCGTTGAACAGCCTCTAGAATTCTTTTATCTTTCACTAGATATGAGCAGCATACAAGACTTATATAAAGTAATTTAATGACCATCTGTGTCCGAAATTTAATACCATGAAGAACTTGACCAAGTTTTCTGTTGCCTTTTGAGGTTGCTGAGCAAACTTGCGAATGCCATTTTAAATCGTTTTGAATCCAGATTCCCAAGTCTTCTGAATTCGAGATCTTGAGACAAGATGAGTTTTTTCATTGGCTAAATCAGTCATATGTTGCGGACTAACTCTGTAGCTCCTCACTCCACATCACTAGTACTTGGCTTATGTCAAGGACTAGTGATGAAACATTGTTAAAATTAAGTTTTGTTTTTTGTAAAAAATTTATTCTCTCTTGTTAAAAAGAAAAATTGTCTCGAATAAAATGTTTAAACCCTTAAACCGTCTTTTATTTAAAACCTCAACAGTAAATATAAAAAATAACCGTTGGTTCAAGCACCTCCACTTGAAACCTCAACATTGGCGTCCCTAGTTTAAGCGAAGCCAAGAAAACAAACCGTATAGAGAATTTGATTATATAACCGTTAGTTTTGAAAGTTTAACCGACACAACTCGTGTTTGTTGAATCAAATAAAAATGAAGTTTTCATATTTTGGAATTGTATCCATTTTAATCGTAGCCAATCTTCCAAGTGTGCAAATGGTTTGTTTGTACAATTGTCAACCAACTGTAGTGGACCTTATCAAGTCATTTACAGCGAGTGTTTTGGAAACTGTGATTGGAACGATGAACTGGATCATTATGAACAAACTAAAGGAATTTATCATTACAATACTTGTTATTATTGTGCTCTACCTTGTTTCTAAAGGGAGGCATTCTAAAAAAGAAAAAACCGAATCCAACTCAAATGCTGCCAATGCATCAACCACAAATGTTAATCTTGTCAATACCGTGCACGTTAACAAAAAACAACCAAATAAGTCAATCAACGATAGACATGGTGATAAGAATGTAATCGAAATTAAAATACCGATGTTAACCGAAAGTTACAATTTTCAAACGTGGATGGCTATTTTAATGTTAAATTTAAAACGAAGAGACAAGTCAGATTGGGTTGAGGTAGCACTTGCATACATTGAAGAGGAAGTACTTTTGAAATTGACAAATGTACAAAGATTGTTGGAAAGCCCCAATGGATTTGAACAATTGAAAAATGAATTGGAAAGCATTTTTAATAGTTCCACAAAACCGTGTGGCAGACCTAAAAGTCTAAGTGACTTTAGATTATTTTTTGATAGAAACCAGCGATCAAATGAAAGTTTGGAAAATTATGCAAGGTCCATTAAAACAATGTTAACCGAAGCTTTTCCAAAACAACCGATTGAATTTTTTGACGATCTGATGAAACAACGTTTTATTGAAGGTTTAAACAGCGCACGATTGAGAGAGAAGTGTCGTGAAAAAATTCAAAAGTCCAACAGACTTATTGAAGAAATTAGTTTTGATCAAATAGTTAATTACGCGGTGGACAAATACAATTGCTTCGACAATTATGTATCAACCGAATCAGATAGCGTAACCGAACCTATCAGAACTGTACGTTTTGAACAAACAGCCCAGCCGAATGAGACTAAAAAGGAACAAGTTAAAGATAATAATAACTGGAACAATAAGTACAAAAATAACTTTCAAACAAACAAACATAGATACGAAAGTCGTTATCAATCGAGATTAAGCCTTGCAAATAAACCGATTTTTGAAACCGTTGAAAATCGAACAAAAAGTTCACCAGAGGTAAATAGCATCGATGAAAGTTTACCAACCGAAATTGTTGGAAAAGCAATTTTCAACAATACACTTGTCTCATATTTGTTCGACACTGGAGCACATCGTACAATTATAAACGAATCTTTGTATGTGAGAATGAAGAGAGAGGATCCTTCAACAGTATTGTCACATTACAATGGTAAACCGTTGTGGTCTTGCAATAAAAAATTGATAATTTATGGTGTCGTCTATTTGAAACAATGTAAATTAACCAACAAATCAACTGATTTGTTAATGAATGTTCCGATAATCGTCACAAATCACAAGTCAAAACATGAATGTTTATTTGGTCGTGATTTGATGAAACAAGTTCCATATTTTCATAAACAAGTAACTGATATGGATAATAAAATTAAAACAAGTGCTGAAAATATTACCAAAATTCATTCTGGACTTTCAAAACGAAAATTCGAGACAATCTCAACAAGCGATTCTCCGATAAACGTGAAATTGTGAAAACTGTCGATAACAAAAACAAAGTCATAATCGATTTTAACCAAATTATGAATCTCAATTCAACAAAGACTAAACCATATCTATCTAAACAAACCGAAGAAAAACCGTTTGTTGAAGCAGTCATAATAGCTGAAGAGATTAATGACATTAAATCGTCAAAACTAGACAACTTAGAAGAAGTAAACGAAGTGTCTCAAATTAATGAATCAACAAATATTGAACAATAGAACTCTCAATTGTTCGTAAAAAAATTATTAATGAACTAGAAACCATTTCAGCTTCTTCTGTAACCGAGTTGACGCCCCACAGGAATAAAGACATTGCGTTCAAAATTGAATTAAGCGATCCAATGCAGCAACCCTTGACGACCAAATCCAGACCTTTACCGTACAATTTAAAACAAAAAGTAAAAGAAGAATTGGAAAGGCAACTTAAAGCCGGCATTTTTAGAAAAAGCAGGAGTGAGTGGAGCTCAGCATTACGGATCGTAGACAAAAAAGATGGATCGATTCGAATAACCGTCGATTACAAACCGTTAAATAAAATCATTAAAGGCGATAGCTACCCGTTACCGTCTATTAAAGATCTGTTCAATAAACTTGCAAAATCGGCGTATCATCAAATTCCTGTTGAAGAGGACTCAATAAAGTATACAGCATTTATTTGTGAATTTGGGCTGTATGAGTACTTAAGTATGCCAATGGGCATCAAAACGTACCAGCTTGGTTCCAAAGAGTGATCGAAGACGCTCTAAAGGATTTAATAAACCGAAAACTGGCAGACGTATACATTGATGATTCGTTCATCTTTACAAACAGTCAAAAATTTGGATTAAAGTTTCACGAAGATGTAGTATTTGAGTGCATTAATGTTCTGAGAGAACGAAATTTAAAGGTATCGTTGGAAAAATGTGTCCCAGCGGCTGAAGAAATCGACTTACTTGGATTCGTAATTTCCAAAAATCAAATTAAACCGAACCCAAACCGAGCCAAATGTTTACTCGAGAAAAACAAACCGAAAAATATCCTCGAACTTCAATGTTTGCTTGGCATAGCAAATGGTTATAGAAATTTTATAGATGGCTATGCTCAAATTGTTAAACCGTTGTATGACTTGATGGGTCTAAAAGATGTTCCAAAGAAATTTCGTAAGAGAAACGGAGCAGTCGATGGTAAAAAAGTCTACATAGTTTGGAACGTAATTGCAAATGAAAATTTTGAGAAAATTAAAACAATATTGTGCAGCAACTTGGTCTTAGCTTTGCCCAATTTTGAAAAAACCATGCACTTGAAAACCGATGCTTGTGATTATGGATATGGGGCCGTATTAGAACAAGAACAAGATGATGGACAGTTCAAACCGATTGCGTACTTTTCAAAAAATTTTACACCGGCTGAATCAAATTACGCAACGCCAGAAAAAGAATTGTTATCTGTCGTTAAAGCAATCGAAGAGAACCATGAATACTTATATGGTAAACCGTTTATTGTGCACACAGACCATTTACCGCTCACATGGATTTTGTCCAAAAGAAATGTGCATCCACGTTTAGAAAGATGGCTACTCATAGTGAGTATATATGACTTTAAGATTGAATATATACCTGGACCGGTGAATGTAGTTGCCGATAGATTTTCGCGCTTACCGGATGAAAACGAACCGAATTTAAATTCTGAAGAAGACTACAATGATAATTTAGTGGCAATCGTTGAAGTGGAAGAAGTAAGTTCTGAGAATGTCGAAGTTGAGACTTGTACAAGGAGCTCAGAAGAATCTTTAGAAATAATATCTAAAGAACCGAGCTCTGAAACCGATAACGAATACATAACTTACAAAACCGAACAACTAAAAGACGACGACCTCGTTTGGGCAATTGAACTCATCAAAGCCAATGTTGATAAAAAACCAGAAATTATAAAGTTTAAAAATTTGACTCAAAAGCTCTTATACAAACAATACGACAAACTACGTTTGATCGAAGGCATACTCTATAGGATGTATGAAAATGAAGAAGGTTTTTATGTGACGCAATTTGTGTTACCAGCTCAAGCTGTTAAAACCGTAATTAATCATGTTCATAGTTCGGTATTTAACGCCCACCTTGGTCGAAATAAAACAACCGCAAAAATTATGGGAAGAAATAGAAAGTTTAAAAGAGGAAAAAGAACGCTTCAAAAATTATCTTCGTAGTGGATTGGATATGTTTCAAATTAAGCCGTGAACCGTAAAATTTATATTAATTTCTCTTTTCTTTTTTTTTGTTGTTAAATCCGTTAAGCTAAAATTGTATGTTTTCAGTTAAATTTTTCAAATTTTCAATAAAAATAAAAATTTTTTATAGAGTAGTACCGAATCTGAGGGTGGGGGAGGTATGTTGCGGACTAACTCTGTAGCTCCTCACTCCACATTGTTAAAATTAAGTTTTGTTTTTTGTAAAAAATTTATTCTCTCTTGTTAAAAAGAAAAATTGTCTCGAATAAAATGTTTAAACCCTAAAACCGTCTTTTATTTAAAACCTCAACAGTAAATATAAAAAATAACCGTTGGTTCAAGCACCTCCACTTGAAACCTCAACACATAATATAATCATTTTGGGGCCCTTGATTTCGATTAAAACTCATAATCTCTCATTTATCAAAATTTAGACTTTTCATTACACCAGCTAATTAATTAGTAAATATCATCTTGAAGTAACTAAAATGATTCATGTGAACTGTATCGATCGATAATTCAGAATATTTGCAGTCATCTGCATTATATCTCATTAATTTAAAAGGGGCATTAAGATATTTGAACCCAATTTTTGGATTTCGTTTAGCTTGAAAAGCAAGCTTAGTTTCATAATAAAATGCTGGTGATGTAATTAACTTGTTTCTTTAATTTTTTAAATAATGTTAACTTTTCTTGTTTTAATGACCGTTTCCCTTTTAGATATTCGAGCCAAACTTTATATTTTAGTCTGAGTAAAAGCCTTAGATTTGAGTTCATCCAGGGGAGGATAACTTTACGATTTAATTTTTTAAAATAAAAATTACTATACTTCCCTTAAAAGAGGTTAATTCTTCATTCAATAAATTATATAATTAAACAAAAGAATAAGCTAAAGGTAAAAAAATTTAAAATTTTCTTTTATTTTTTTCATAGCTTTATTAAAAATAATAGGCAAGTAAAAATTTAAATAATAAAAAAATGATGAACTTAAATCTAATTATTGATAATATTCATTCACAAAATTGTGCCAAATTTTATTGAGTGCTGGGTGGTGCTGCATAGTTAGGCTTATTGCTTTATAAAAACATATTTATAAAAAAACTAAATTAAATAATCATTTAAAAACACCTCATGGCCGATTCCTTATTTCCTAGATGTTCACCACTATCCATGCTTAAGCATCCAGCACCGCCGCCAAAACCATAGCCTTTTGGACCGAACTTACGACCATAGCATTGCTTGCAAAACACTTGGCCCTCATGTTCGGCTACAGTGGTTGATTCCAGCATCTTTCTACATAAGCCTTTAGTTTTCGTTATTATTAATCAACAAATTTTTATAAAAAGCATTTGATTTTACCACAAGTAAAGCACATTTTGTGCCATTTTTGACCAGCACCAAGTACTTCTTCAGCAGCATAGACAGCTTTACTGCATTTTGGGCATCTAAAGATCTCTGGTGCTTTGAAAGGCATTTTCAAGTTAATCTCTTCAAAACGTATCTTAAAAAAAAAAAGATTCTTGGAATCAGAAAAGTTGAAAATTAAAGCAATGTAGAAGTTTATTTTAACGATAAATAATTCTGAGAATTCCAATATTTAAATACTGATCCAAAATTTTCTTCTTCAAACCGTTTAATTTATTCAAGTTCAATAAAACTCAATTCTATTTGATAAAATTTACCGAATAATTCTAATTTAAAATTTTTTATTACTTAATCTATAGTAAGCTATTTACGCTTGTTTGTTTCATTTTGCTCTAGTCAAAAATTATTTCTAAATAAATATACATTCTCTATAATTTTATTTTATTTATCTGATCTACTTTTGTTTTATGAATCTCAAATAAAACAGTATAATGCTATAATTTTATATATTTAACTAATAATAATAAGATATTTAACCCTTAAAAAAATTATCTAAAGTTATTTTACATATTGGGTCTGCTTATTTTTGCTTTAAGTATCAAAAAAGTGCGGTTTAATTTAACTGAGAGATTTCATTATTGGTGAATTAAAAAATTTACTCTTGATTTAATGATTCTTTTTCTCAAAATATTTCATTATCGAAATATTCAATCTGAAAAAGAATACCATTTTTTTATCTTTTTTGTTAAAAAAACATGTTTGCTTTTATTGTAATTAGATTAAATAAATTAATTTTAAATCAAAATTTTTTTTTAATAAATGTTAAATAAATTTCACATTTGTCTAAGTTGTTGGTTGAAAAGTTTAAAGTTTATTAAAAAAAATTACATGAAATTTATTGCTTAAAATATAAATTTATAAATAATTTACAATAATAATACCAAGCAATTTAAAGTGGTTTACAACTTCTACTTCATTGTTTCCAATCACTTACAATTAAAACCATGCTTGAACAATTTTTTTTTAATTTAAATCTCCAATCTACATGTTAGGTGTCGCAGCAAGAACTACTACTACTACTTTAAGGATTTTAATGAAATAAATAAATATTAATAATAATAAAATTAATTACTAGTCTTCATTGTTTTGTGGCAAAAAAATCATTGATTTTTTAAGAGTGGTTAAAGCATCTTTTCAATTTTTCTTGAATCAAATTTGAAAAAATCTTCTTTTTCTAATTTGTATTATGTTTAAATAAAATAAATTGAAAAAAAAATCTTTATTTAAAAGTCAATTTTATATTTAAGATGGATTTAAAATTTAAATATTCTGAAAAAATTGAAAAAAGTTTTGTTTTTTAAAGTTAATTTTTTATTTAAATTTAGTTTAAGGAAAAAGGAAATAGTCAATTTATATTGAATATTTTTGTGTGTGATATTTAAAAAAATGAAAAAGAAATTTGCTGAAATTTTGAACATTTTATTTATATCAAGAGTTCTAAAGTAAATATTATTTCTTTTTTTTAATTACAAACATCTTTATAAATTTGCTTTTTATGTAAAAATATTCTGGAATGAAATAATCTACTGAAAAAAAGCAGTACTCAGTTTTTGGAGAACTGATTGAGAAATAAAAATTCTATTCAAAATAAATTTTTCACTGATTGAAATAAATATGAAACAAAAAAATCGAAATTTCTGAAAATCAAATGTTAAATTCTTGATTTTGTTGATTTAATCAGAAATTTTTGAAAGTGAAACCTAAGTTGTTTTTTTTCGAAAATTTAACAAAATTTAATTGATAAACTTTGGATCGAGGCATGTTGAATATTTTTTTAAATTAGCTAAAAAAATAGTTTATAGAAACTGATATATTTTTAAGTTCATTTAGCGCTTGATAACTTAAGTAATTTTAATAGTTATAAGTTCAAAAATTAAAAAGTTTTTCTTATAAATTAATCTGTAAAGCTATTTTAGAAAAATTACTAAAATCAACATTAAATGAATCCATGAAAAGTATTAATAGAGACATGCTATTCGAAGCTAAATTAATTTTTAAAAACTGAAACCTTTATTAAAAAAAATTTTTTTTTGATTGATAGTAACATTACAATTCCTACTTATCGAATGATTATTTTACTTTTGATTTTTTACCAATTTAAATTTCTAATCAAATTCTATTTTCATTGCGTTGGACAAAAATTTTTTATTGAATATTTTATTATTAATTTGAGGTATCAAATTTTTATTTAAATTTATTCTTTTGGACTATTTGATTTTATTTATTTAAATTTAAATTTGAAAAATTTCGAATGTTTTTTGAATAAATTTATTTTTTCATAAAAGTTTAAATTTTTATACAACAAAGAGTTGAGTTTTAATTGTAGGAATTATTTAAAGCGAATTTTTTTTTCATTTTCTCAAAAATATTTTCAAATGCATTCATTACTCTTTTATTTTTCTTTAAAATTAATGTAATTAAGTTACTTTTTATAGGACTCAAAATTACTGTAATTAATTGTTTATTATTTCTTAAAGTAAAAATTTTAAGCGTTTAGTTTGATATTATCTTAATTTGTATTTGTTTGTTGTTAGGTTCAAGTATAAAATTCAAAATTTTTACACAGGTCCATTAACAAACAAAAGTATTTATTCTTTCTTGAAATGAATGTTGCATAAGTTAGCGCTATTTTTTTCTAAATCAAAGTATTTTCATTTATTCAAATTAAGGGAGAAAATTATTCGAAATACTAATAGTTTTGATTTAAGTTAGTCATCCTAGAAATTTCTTCACATTTAACAAGTTTAACGTGAGAAAAATTAAAATTCAACTTGATTTTTGATAAATTTAATTAATTTTAAGTGAAGACAAAAAAATATTCTCAAGTAGTTTGAATTTATTTTGGGTACTTTAACTAACTAGCTGATTTACCTAAATATTGTAGCTTTTAAATAAACATTCTACAATTCTAATTTTGAAAGCATCCTTAGCTACCTTTTGTTTTTATTAGAATTCAGGTCTTTTTGCTTTTTTTTTTAAAATTAAATAAAATAAATATTCATTATTTCAAAAATTTCATGCTTTAAAATTTCCTTTCTCCGATTAAAGCTTTAAAAACATAAATAAGTTTTTCAATCATTCTGTAAAATAGACCGGCACTAAATTAAAAATTATTTTTATTTTAGTCAGACTTAAACTAGACAAGAACCGAACAATTTATAGGTAATCCCACAATATTTGTTGGGGTTAATTTACTAAGTAGACTTAAGCCGTTCAATTGCAATTAAGCTCTTATTAGGCATCAAATTAGTAAATATTACAAATACTTTATTCATTAGGAACCCATTGGAAAATTAATTTCAAGATTAGTCCGATACGCTTTTATATTTTATTTAATGATTTAAATTTAAAGCATTTTTTTAACTGCTGCTTGCAAGCTATAAACAGAATGCAATATTTTCTAAATTTTAAATAAAACGGTTTTAGAATTCATAAGTCATTAAGTATAGTTCTAAGATTTTGAATTTTTCAAATGATTAAATATTAATTGATAGAAATGAATACAAATAAAATTTTCAAGGCAAAAAAGTGAGTTCAATAGAAGTATTACTGGTGATATTTTTCTATCTATCTAAAAAATAAGTTTCAAAAGTTATTTTCAAAAAATTGTTTAAATTTTTATTATATTAACATTTTCAGGAATGTCAAACAAAAGCAAGCTAGTAAATAAGCGCCGAAAACTACCTACCAATAGCTTGGATGCTAATTATTTCAAAAAATTATTTCTTTGATTTTTAACACTGTCGAAAAACTTAGAAAAAATTTACATTATTGGTTAAAAAATATATTTTTCAGGCTTAATTTTCCATGTTCACAATTAAAATAAGTTTCTAAAAATTAGTGCAGTCGGAATTTATCAGCATCCTTTTCAACTTTTCTATTAGATATACTTGTTTTTTTTTAAAGACTAGGAAACTTTTTTTAAAAATCGGTAATTAATTTAAACAATTTTCAACTTTAATATTGTTACTCCATAAAGCTCGAGTGTTGAAACTCGGTAAAGTTGTCATGACAACAAGTGAGTGAGAGCAAAAAAAATGAAAATTGCTTTTTGATTCTCAAATAAAGAGAAAAGAAAACACTAAGACAGTATCCTATATGGTTTTTTTTTAAAATTTGATGGAAAAAAAACATAAAATATACAAAAGAAATTTATTTTTTTATGTTAAATATTTTTAAAATCTTGAATAACTTTCTAGGTTTAGCTGTTTGATTAGAAATAAAAATTGTGTTTAGATTAAATCCGGTCTTAATTGTGTAGCCTTTGTAATGAACTAAAATGAGTTGGAGTACGCCAAAATATCCTCTAATTATTGTAAAATAAAATATATTTTTTTACAATTAATATTTTTTATTTGCTTAAATAGAACCCATATGAGAGCTTTATGAAAAAGCACTTGGAACACTATGGCTATTTTACCGGACGAAATATGGCCATCGCTAGATTTGGCTACGAGCCAAAACGAAACGTAAAAAATGTAAATAGCGACGACTCAGATTTTGAGTCAGATGACAGCGAAAATTCTACATCAAACAAAATTAAGAGTAAAAATATTCTATTTTTTTAACATAAAATATCTTTTTATTTTTTGTTTTAATTAGATAAAATTGACTGGAATAATAAAGGATCTAAAAAGGCCGAAAATTACAAATGGTGGCTCAAGGATAATATTTATAATTTTGGCCAAAGAGAAATCGAGTATCAACGAGAGCCAAGATGGCCATTTGAAATGCAGGTTTTGCCCGATAAAATACGCCATATTGATGCTGTTATTGAAGAACTGGAACCATTCTATGCAAAAAGTAATCACCAATATTCAAGACTAAATTCTTTTTTAATTTTTTTTTCAATAAGCTGGTAATGAAGAAATGCCACTATATAAAAGTGATCAAAAATTTAAAACAATTTTCTACTACAACCCACATAATTGTGGATATGTAAGATTTTTTTCTAAGACACAACGTTTTTTTTTATAAATCTTAACAGATAAATATTTATTTTATTTAATAAATTTCATTCTTTTTTAAAGTTTATACGGTCTAGAGTAGGTGGAAATAGAGAATCTTGTTCTAGATTAACATGTGACCTATCAGAAATTGAACTAAGTAACACATTATTGTTTGAGTCACGTTTTGAATCAGGAAATTTAATGAAGGCAGTCAAAATGTAATAAAAAGATAAAATTTTTATGATTATTTTTTATAATTTAAATAAAAAAAAGAAACGAATTTGAGTATGATTTAACGTTGAGATATGATCTTTATACCAATAAGCACACTCAATGGTACTATTTTCAGATAAAAAACGCCAAACCAAATGTAAACTATCGATTTACCATAACAAATTTCATGAAAAGTGATAGTTTATACAATATGGGAATGAAACCTTTGATGTATAGTGAACTAGACGCGAAGAATAAAAATATTGGTTGGCGACGGTGGGGAACAAGCATACGTTACTACAAGAATAATCAAAGGTAAGTCTATCTTAATTATTATAAAAGTAACTATCAAAAATTTCCTAATGTAAATATTTATTCATCAAATATTCATTAAGATTTATTTCTAGACGCTCTTTTATATATATATAACTCTATTTTTATTAGTTTTATTTTTTTATTACATTTTAAAGAAGAAACCTAGAAAATAACAAAAAAGTTAATTGTTTTCATGTTTCATGTTTCATGTTTAGCTTCAATTTCATGTTTTTATTTTAAACAATATATGAACAAGTATTTTATTTTAAAAATAGACAATTTTTTTTATTCATGAAAAAAATACAATTTTAAAAATTTTATCTAATAACATGATGCAAAATCAATCGATTAATGTTTGTTGATTAAAAGGTGGAAATAAAAGATTTGGTTCTCTTTTTTTTTTAAATCAAATATTGATTCAACAAAAATATTGTTTGTGTAAATTTTAGGAATTTTTTGCCTTAATCAATTATTTATCATTTATTAAATTTTATAAAAAAAATTTTAAAAATAAAAAGCTACTAAGATTGGTAGAGTTTATTTTTGATAAAAATTTAAATCATTAAAATATCATTGAATTTTTATAAAATAAATAATTTTAAAAAAAGTCGAGCAAAATTAAGCAAGAACCTTTTAGCTATTTTGTTTAAGAAAAATCAATTATTCAACCAAAGAAAAATTCTAGATTTTTTCCGGTCTTAAAATAGTCACTTATTCAAAGCATTTTGCAAAACTAACAACCTTTGTAAAAAGCTTAAATTTAAATAAGCCAATTTTAAAACTTTAAGCAATATATTGTTCTATTTTATTTTAAGAACAAATAATAAAAAGAAAAAATCTTAACTCAAACGAATTTTAATTATTACTTGAAAAAAAAAATCAAAATTAGCTAACTAAAAAAACTAAAAATAATTTAAATCCAATTTTTGATTAACTTTTTTAAACATTAAAAAAATAAAGACAGCTAAAAAAAATTTGAAATATATTTATATATTTCTATAGGTCTGAAGATCAGGATGGTAATCTTAGAAGTTTGTACTCGTTGACCTGGGTTTGTAAATTTCCAAATGAAAATGACGTCTATTATTTTGCTCACTGTTATCCATATACATATACCAATCTTCAAGTGATTAATTTCGATTAAATCACTTGATTGAGGAATTAAATTTTGTTTTTTTCTAAAAGGACTATATTGCCGACATTCAACAAGATCCAGTTAAAAACAAATATTGTAAAGTAAAAATCTTATGCAGAACTCTTGCGGAGAATTTAGTTCATCTCTTGACTATAACAAATCCTTCGGAAAATGAAGAAGAAGCTAGTAGCAAAAGAGCCATTGTTTTGACAGCTCGAGTGCATCCTGGCGAAACAAACTCATCTTGGATGATGAAGGGTTTTTTGGACTTTTTGCTAGGCAACTCACCTGATGCTAAATTACTACGAGATACATTTATATTTAAAATAGTACCAATGCTCAATCCAGATGGTGTAATTATAGGAAATTATCGATGTTCACTGACTGGTCGTGATTTAAACAGAAATTATAAAACAGTATTAAAAGAAGCTTTTCCAAGCATTTGGCACACAAGAGAAATGATAAAAAAGCTAACTCAAGAACGCGAGGTTTTACTTTATTGCGATTTACATGGACATAGTAGAAAAAATAATGTCTTCATTTATGGTTGCCATAATAATAATAATCCAAAAAAACGCTTCCAAGAGCATGTTTTTCCAATGATAATGAGCAAAAATGCCAAAGATTTAGTAAATTTTAAGATAATTTTTTTTTCTTATTAATTTTATTTTTCAAGTTTTCTTACAAATCTTGCAAATTTAAAATTCAAAAAAGCAAACAAGGAACTGGAAGAATCGTCATGTGGAATTTAGGCATAATGAACAGTTTTACATTAGAGGCAACATTTAGCGGATCTACTTTAAATCAAAAAAATGGCTATCATTTCAATTCAAAAGATTTGGAACAGTTGGCTTATAGTTTTTGTGATTCTATTTTGGATTATTGTGATCCCGATCAAACAAAAGTAAAAAAAAAATAAACAAAACAAAAATCTATTTAATTATTTTATTTAAGTGTAAATTGATTATGAATGAAATAGAATCTTTGTTGAAAGAACAAATTAGATCTAAATTAGAGTCTCAGGGAATAAATGTTGACCAAATAAATCTTTTAGAAGATCTCGATTCATTAAATATCAAATTAGATGAGGATGAACAAGAGTCAAGGTAAGCCAATTGACTGTAGATGTTTTTTGTTATTTTTTGCTAATTTCTCCTAGTGATGATGCAGGATCAGATAGTTCAGCTGATGACGGACTTCCTTTGCATCTTGAACGCTTTGCAAAACCGAAAAAGAAAAAGGTCAAAGCCAAAAAAGTTATCAATCAAATTCCCAGGCCAAAAGAACAGGTAGATTTTTTTCTAATTAAAAAAAATCTTTTTCATGTTCCGACTTTAATTGTAACCTTTGACTATTGTTATAAATTAGACGGTTAATAAATTAGTTAATAATAATCAAATAAATTCTAATAATTCAAACGGTGTTAATATTACTGCAAATGTAATTAGCGTAAATAATTATCAACAAAGTAGCAGCAACAACAGCAGGAATGCTGCTGAGTCGATTCAAACTAGTAATAATTTAACTAGTAAAGTTAGCTTGCTTTATTCGCAAGTTAATACTGAGGTAATTTTTGGTTGAAACACATAAGCATATATTAAATTAATTGCTCACATGAGTTAATTATTAAATTTTAATAATCAAAATAAATTTTTAATTTTTTGTTGTGTTGTTATTGTTTCGTTCAAGATTTTTTTTCCAGCTTCACTTCCCTAAATGTCTAAAACACTAATATTGGCAATTTAACAGGTTTAAAATAATTTCAAGAATTATTTTAGTTTAATCAATTTAGTTTTTTAAAATTAGATTTGCTTTGTTAAAGCAATCACATGGCCTAATTTGCTTTACTAATGTTCCCTAGATATTATTTAAGACATTGAATTTTTAAGCTCACCATTTGTCTTAAATTGGTATCTATCGCTTTCTTACATATTGATCATGTGACAAACGAAGGAAATTTATTTGACACAAAATTTCACTAAATTCTTTTGACCAATTTATATTTTCAATAAAAGAAAAGTATAAAATTTTGAGTAATTAACTTTTAAAAAATTTATTTAATACAAAAAATTAAAAAAAAAAATTACTTTCTTAAAACCGGGCCTTGATTTTCAGCCTTTACCAAAAAAACCATTCTTAAATACAATCTAAGTAAATATATTGTGAAATTCAAATAGAAATCGAAATAAAATTTTTCGTTTTTAGATAAATTAAAATTTACTATAATAAAAAAACATTAAAAAAAGTGCAATATACTTTTTATTTGGGAAATCAAATCAAAAATCAATTCTAATCGTATTGATGTTTTACTTTTTGTCTTTTTTAGATAAGAAAAAATATTTTAGGTAAAATTGTGCAATGAATATTGTATTTTATTACATTATTTTTTAAATTTATTACATATATTTTAAAATTAAAATTTATTTTAGCAAATTTTTATTCATCTGAAAAGGAAAAATTTTTGTTCTTTTTGTATTTGATTTTCACAAAATCCTAAGTAAAGTAAAAGTAAAATTTCAAGAAATGGGCATCTTATTACTTTCGATTTTAATTTAATCAAGCTTATATTAGCAATTGTTTAAGTTTATTTTTTAGTAAAATATCTTAATTAGTATTTCTTATTTATTATATCTGTTTAAAAGGTCTTTCTAAAAATAGATATTATAGTGAGTTAATTTTTTTTTACATCTTTGCTCCTTTGAATCTAATTGTGAAGATTAAAATTTTTATATGACATCATATTAAATACTTCAGCAATTTATTAATTAAAAAAACAACCTATAGAATTTTTTAATTAATTGAATTATTTATTTAAAAAAAAAATTCAACTCATTTCACTTTTGCATTTGCTTGAATAATTAAAAAAACGTTTAATTTTTCCTAAATTTTAAAAAGCACTCTAAGCATCTCTCATAAAGTTAATTCATGTCTTATCACTTTAAGCATTTTCTAATTAATAACTTCGGAATTATACTTGATATTTGATAGTTATTAATTTAAATTTTTTTCTTTATGGACAAATTTTAAAAAAAATTGAATTATTGAATCTAAGTTAAATAAATTTAATCGAAAGTCACATGATAATAAGCTTTAATAGATATAAATTGCCAATTAAAACATTCATTAAACACAATTTGCTAAATTAAGCATTTTTTTTTAAATTTTTTTTCAAAGAAAGAGAAAAAGCAGACCCAAAATATTGGTGTAATTACTAGCAAGCAGTCAAATGAAACTCTTTTAAAAGTAAACTATAACTTTTAATTTATTTTATATAAAAGAAAAGAAAACCATACTATCGCAAGCGTTAAATATTTTTGATTGTAATCTAATACTTTTGTTATTCTTTTAAATCGTATTTAACGTTTGAAAATATTAGTTTTTTTATTTTTAAATTAAGCTTTTAAATAATAAATTAATAATTAAAGCTACAAAACAAACATCGCTATATATTGGTAAAAAAATTTTTTATCTAGTAAAATGAATAAATTTCACAACGCACATTTATTTAAAAGCTAAAGTCCAAAAGACTTAAAAAATTAAAAAAATATCATAATAATAATTTGAATCCACCGATATCACAAATGGTAAAAAACTTAAACACTCAGAGCTTATTTTTATTTTTTTTTTAAACTTTTACAGCTATTTTGCTCACCATAAACTCGCCTTGAATTCTAAGCCTTTTAAAAAAATTTTGACTTAAATCTAACTTACTACTTTGATTTTTGCTTATTCTGAATAAGGCTTACGTTCAAGGAATTTTCATTTTGATCTTACTGTTTTGATTAATTTTAAAATTTTTTTAAGGAAACTGAAAAAAAGTTGTTAAAACCTTGCTTAAACAATGATACCCAATCGCGCAATATTCGACTAAGATCTGCTAAACCTTTAGTTGAGCGAAATGAAGAACGAATTGCTAAAAAAGTCAATCCCAATGTAATTTGATTTCAATTTTTAGAAAAATCTCCATAATACTTTTTCATTAGGCTATTCAATTACAGCTTGATACAGAGTCAGCACAGCTTCAGACAGATCCCAATTTTATGACGTTTCGATACACAGTTCCAAATGAAGTTAATCTACCGGGAAGTCTTTATCCTCATAATCATTTATGCGAACATCATCGCAAAAAATTGTCTGATTTATTCCTTTTGAAAAATTTAGCAAGTAATAAAATATAAATTAATTTTTTTAAACCTAATTCTAACAAAACTAAAGAATATCGACCGTTAATTTTTTTAAATTCTCATTTAAGTAAGTTTTAATTAGTTTTCTATTTTGCTTTCGAGAAAAACTTTATTGATTCTTCAAAAATGTAATGATTAACAGAATACATTTTTGTTAGAATTAAATTTAAATAAAATTTTTTTTCTTAAAATTTAATTTTTTTGAATTTTAACTAACTGTTTCATAAAATTGCATTTACTTAAAAAAGTTAAGAGCCATTTTGATCACTTATTTTATAAAAATAAATTATTTTTTGAAATTAGAAATCATGAATAAATAAATTTTTTTGGCTGACAAATTTAATTTTTATGTGATGATAAAAATAAATAAAAGTGGTGACAAAATTACTTTATTTAATCTGACTATAAAAAACTAAATTTTCTGACAAATAAACTACTCAACTGATATACATATATGTGTTGAGATGACTATTTAATAGTTTTATACTGACAAATAAATTTAATTAAGTGACACAAATACCGTAAACCCTTGCGATATCATGCATGGGATAGCTTTTGATTCTTAGGTTTAGGTGCACGCATAAGCGATCATCCTTCTCATGTTAAAAACCAACTCCCTTGGGACGCGTGCATAAAAATGCGAATTTCATATTTTGATGTAACGTTAGAATTCAAAAGAAAATTTAAATTATGGTGCGGGTTTAATAATTAAGCTTACAAAAAAAGTAAAAAATTAAATAAAATAATTAAAAATATTAATAAAAGTTTTAATTAACATTATAACAAAATGAATTGCTAATTGACCGGAAAAAAATTAATTTAGATTAACAGTATAATAATTTTATTATTTATATTTTTATTTATTTAAACTTAAGCACCATGGACACTAAAAAAATATTATTAAGTAAAAATAAAATTTAAGAATGTTCTAATTATACTATTACTAATTAAATTATAAAAATTTTAAGTACATTTAATTAAATTATTTTAAAAAAATATAAAATCCTGAAATCAATTCAAATCAAATTTTACAAATACCTCAATTTTTAGACTTAATATTTTCACCCAATACTGAAATCAACATTCAGTTAAACATAAAGTAGCAGATTAAACAAATTAAAAAATTTTCATTTGATTCCATTAGATACGAGATTTTGAAAATTATAAATTGGTTTTTTCACTTTATTAGTTGATTTCTTTGCTCTTTCTTGTTTTTTCTGTAAATCCATGTATTATTTTTGTCATCTTTACTGGTTTAATCTGTCATAATTAAAATAATAGTTGTTTAATTTTTAAAATTAAAAAACAAATTAATTATTTAAAATAAATAAATTATTTAAAATAAATAAAAAATTATTTTTTAAAATAAATAAAAATAATTAATTTTTTTTTTGTTTATCATTCTTTTTTATTAAATTTTTATCAGTTAATTAGTTTATTAGTCAGAACATTTAGTCTTTTATGTCCTCAAAATATAGCTTATTTTGTCAGTCCATTAAATGATGGTCATTTTTTTTCTTAGTGATTTTAAAAAAAAATAATTTTTTTTGGCATCTTAATTTTATATTGAAAAATAAATGTGACTTAAGCGCCAATATTTTTACTTGTTACGGTGTTTAATAATTTTTCTAAATTATTAAAAAAATTCTTGGTACATTTAAAATTTAGATTTATAAAATAATTCAAAAATAATCTAATTAACAGCAAAATGAATATAAAATAAAAAATAAATAAATTAATTGATTATTTTGAATTAAATGGCAATTTTGAGCATTTTTGGCTTAGGCTTTGAACTTAAAAGCTTATCAGACTATTCCTCATGTATTTTTGATTTATTTTCAAAAGCAATTTCTATTAATTGAAGTTATATGTGTAAATTACACGTAAAATTGAGACTTTCCAATCCTTTTAATTAAAACAAACGACTCTAATCAAGTTGATGAACTCAAAAAAATCTACCAAAATTCAAATAGATGCATAACAATTCTTGTTGCATTCAACTAATTAAAAAATCTTAAGTTTTTCTCATAAAATTAATTCTTTTCTTTTCAAAAATTAAAAAAACTCTATTAATAAAATATTAGATTATCCTAATTTTGAAATTGAAAATGAATTTTTTTCAAAAATTAAAATAAAATTTGCAAATAATTTAAGATGAAAAATCCGAATCAGAGGGAGAAGCGAGCGATGATGAAGCAGAAGCTGACGTTGATAGTCTGCCGCCTAAAGATCCCAAACCATTATTTGAAGAATTCAAGCGAAATATTTTAAGTAAAACTGAATCTTAATGCTTGTAAACGATAAAAATAAATTTCTATTATTTTAGCGGAAGTGACTCCAATAAAAGCCAATAGACGGGTTAAGACTTCACAATCTTTTGTCAATAGTTCCAAACTCAAAGATTCTAGCAAGCTAGACGAGCAAAAAATCCTATCAGCTGATTTTTTTAAAAATAATGATACGAAATCGTTAATGGATTACATACCAAAAACAATAACAAAACAAATGAGTGAACGTCGAATTCTAAACACAGCAGGCACTCAAATAATGTCCAATGCAAATATCTTAACTCCATACAATTTTTACAACAGTAAAAATACAAATGAAATAGTTGAAAATTTTACGAGAGACTTAAATAGAAAAGGAGGAAGGACAAGCAAAATTCAATCGCACATATTGAGCACACAACAGCAAATTTTCGGAAAGCAATTAAATCAAAAGGATTCAAATTTAAAAGCTTCAAATAAATTGCACACATCCGCTTCGGCTAACAATGTTGCGAATATAGCTTCACATGAATTCAATTCATCCTTGGCAAATAATTCAACTAATTCTGCAACTTTATTCTCAACAGCATTTGTTAATGGCAATAGCCAACTAAAAAATCAGTTTGAAAAAATAACTAAAACAAATAATTCACCTGGTTTACTGACAACATTAAATAATAACATTCGACCAAAAGTATTTAAATGATTTAAGTTTAAGTTTTATATTAGTGGTTATATTTTTGTAAAAGTTCTTAATAAATTATTTAAAAAAATTTTTTTTTTCTATAAAATAAATTAAAAAAAAGAAAACTATTTAGAAATAAACCCAAAGCATTATAAGTGCATATATGCACTTGAATCTGGAATTTAATTCACTCATCTGTCTCAAAGAAGCCAGAACAAAGGAAAAATTTGGTACGGTGAAGTTGACAGTAATTTTTAAAGGTCGGATCATTTTAGAACAAAGAGCTATGTAACTTTAGTATACTAGATTAGCCCTCAATTTTCTCAATAAAGATTTGATTACTCATATTTTTTTTTACAAAGTAGAAAAGAAACAGGGTTTTGGGGTTAAAATTCTATCTCTTAAATAAATTTTACAATTAATTTTTGAAAATCGACAAAAAAATATTGAATTAGATGCGACAGCTGATGCTGGTCATTAAAGTAAAAAGGAGCAAGTTTCAGAATAAAGTGAAGTGTAGAGCAATTCTTTTGGAGCAGAGCGGTTTAAAAATTTTTGAAATTCTGGACAGAGTAGATTTTAATAAAATTTTAAAACTTGAAAATTTACTCTGCTTTAGAAAAAAATTCTCTCAATCTCACCGTCCCGAATAGAAATTTTTTCATTGTAAAGTCGTTCAAAAGAATTCCCTTCTTTAATATATAAAATATAATAGCTCATTCAGGTTATTATACATACTATGCAGAATATTTTTTGATTAAATAAATGCCACTGGTTTTATAAATAAAACGGTCTAGAAATTAAGCAATAAATATCTTACTAACATTTGATATATCTCCTTTAAATAATCGAAATTTATCTATTAGCCCAATCTAAGTTTATTTTAGATTAAAACAGTTTTAATATATCATTTAATAAGCACAAATGCTCGCCAAGTGCTCGACTAGATCATGCAGACTTTTATTAACCTGAATAACTAAATTGCTTTATTCAAACTTTCTTTTGAAATAAACAATTCATTTTTTTTCGATACAAAATAAATGTTGGGCAAAAATTCAATTAAAGAAAAGATACTTAAATATCATTCAAACTGAAAAAGCACAAGTTACAGAAAATTGTTCAAGAAAAACGAATAGATCAAAAATATTTTTTTTTGTTTAAAAAGAAAAATATCAAATTATGTAAATAAAATAAAAATATTTGTTTTTAAATAAAAAAGTTTTTGAAAATGCTTATTTACCGGTTGTAATTAGCTTTTTGTTTTCCTTTAAGTTTTAATTTTTTTTCTTTAAATAAAAAACACTGTTTTGCTTCTAGAAATTTTCGTTTTTTTTCTCAACCTATTGTTAAATATATCTTTATTTCAGATGAAATGTTATACAAATAAGACAAAGCAGAATGATTTTATTATTTCTCATCTTAATTTGTAGGCTATTATCAATTAATGGTGGCTTTATTAACTATAAACAATACATGAAATTGAATCAAACCTGTGTCAAAACATGGAAATTTTTTGAGTTGTATTACAATGTTTCTAAAATAACAAGAGACAATTTTCGTAAAAGTAAGAATTTAAAAAAGTAAAATTTATTTCATAAAAATATTATTTTACAAAAATTTTAGTAGATTTTGTAATACAAAACTTTAAATAGAAGAAATTAACAATAATTTTTATTTTAAAAAAATTTTCCAATTATCAGCTTTTTTAATCGCTTGTTGATTTTTAATTTATGTTAAAATTTTTGAAAATAATTTTTGGAACTTACCTTTAAAAGTTAAATTGAAAAAAAAAAACAGATGAAAATTTTTAAAATGGTTGTAAATAGTGAATAATGTAAGCAAACATACCAAAATACTAAGATATATCAGTTTTATTTATTTCTAAAATGCAATTGAATAATGCTTAGATTTTTGATAGTTGATAAGGCAAAATTAACCCTAAGTTAATAATTTTAATCACGTTTATAAACAATATTTTTAAAATTTTAATTATTTAATTAATTTAAAAAGGTAGACTGGACGTTTGTGACTTCCCTCAATCCAAATGCTGTTATGAAAGCATAGAATCAAAGCTGATTGACGAAGCAAATCGAAATTTTTTTAAAAATCCATTTCTAACAGCTCTTCAGCCGATAAAAAATTCATTTGTGGAATTGACTTCAAATTTTGATCGTAAATATTTTTGTATTTTTTTTTAAAGCAATTAAATGTTTATTTTTTAAGATCTTGTAAAAAAATTACTTGAAAACTCTTTTCAAGAATTAAGTTCACTTTTAAAAAAATCTAATTTTAGACAAATAGAAAAAAATATTGAAATAATTTTTGATTTTTATTCAAGCCTTAAAAGCTACTTTAGTGAATACCAAGTTGATTTGGTGGATATAATATTAAGAACATTTCTAAATTTGTATACTATAAACTTAGATAAGGCAATTAAACAAATAAATTTAACCGATTCGTGTCTCATTCAAAATTTTGATTTTATAAAACCATTTGGTTCCGATATAATCAAAGAAATTGAAAGTAGAATAAAATCATCTCTAGAATCAGCTAAAATTTTTAGTACAGGCCTCACCAAAGCTAGAGATATTCTTCTTGAAATTACCAACAAAATAGAAAATCCGTCGACAGAATGCAAAAAAATTGTAACCTCTATCACAACATGCTCGTTATGCATTTCAGATGAATTTTACAATGAAAAAATTAACATTAAACCATGCTATCAAACATGTATTCAAGTCTACAAATCTTGTTTTACAATTGATCTTGGCAAATTTGACAATGTATGGAATTCTTTTTTGGGTAAGTAAAATTTAGAGGCTTTGTAGCTAAATTGTACATTTTTTTTATCTAAATTTTTTTTACTAAAAAAATAAGCTGTTCAGCTGTTTTCGAAAAAAAATTTTAATTAAAAAAATATGAGCAATCACTTTTAAAATTTTGACAAACTTTCAGAGATTACCATTCTGTAATCGATTAACATTCATGTAGATTACCATTTGTCCAAAAATTTTTTCTACATAAACTTTTTTTTATTATTTTACCTCAAATTCATAAATAAGCTTTGCTTAAATTCACCTAAATCATGTTATCATTATTTACTATTGAAGGCATTTGGACAATGTTCCCTCTTACTCTAAAATTTGATAAATTTTCAAATATTATAGCTTTTAGATAATCCTCAAAAATCATTTTTTTGACAGATCTGATGAATTTCATAACTCTATATTCATCAGATCTGTGGGTATAGTCGGTACGGTAGGGGTTGCTGTTCGCTCAGTTTTTGATCATTTTGTTTCAAATTTCTATTAGTTTTAATTAAAAAAATTTTTTTCCTGTTGTAATAAAATTCAAAGAGTGCGATCTTCCAAATATTTTTTTCCAGTTTGAAATAAGAGAAAAATTTTAATTAAATATTGCGAGTATTTTCATATTTGAAATTAAAAGTTTTAGCTTAATTTTTATTTTCTAAAAATATCTGATTATCTTTTATGAGTAATTTTGTACTTATAGTTGGATCAATTTTTTACAATCTAGATTTGATGACAAATGTCATAAATAGTGATCTTTTGATATAAGTTACAAAATTTATATATGTTTAAGACAATTTATTATTAGCCTTTTTTAGATAAATCGAAATATCAAAATTTTTTCAACTCGTTTGAAAGCAAGTTAATTTTTCAAAATTAGTATACTTTCTTACATAACTAATAATAATCAAAAATATTCCTATCTACAAGTTCTGTTTATTTGAATAATCATCGAATGTAAAAAACTTAAAAAAAAAACATATATTTTTTTAAATTACAAATAGTTCTAACCTTTTAAAAATTTATGAAAATTTCAAAGGTTAAATTTAAATTTAAATCAAAATGATCATTTTTAAAGTTTATAAAAGAATTTTCAATTTATTTTTTTTCAAATTAAAAAATAAAAATTAAACTCTTTCTATATCACTAAAAAATTTAATTTCAAATATGAAAATGCTTGTAATATTTAATAAAAATTATTCTTTTATTTTAAACTGAAAAAAAATATTTGAAACATCGGTTTTGTGAAATCTAGTATAAAAGAACAGAACAAAATGTAAAAATTCTTATAACTTTTCTTTTAAAAGTCAAAAGCAAGTTCTCTAATAGCAACATGGTGCAACATTCACAGTTGCGCTATTATCTACTAGAAATTATGCATAATGTGTATTTTGAAAAATAATTAAGTTAAAAAAATTTCAAAAATTTAGAAATTATACATGGAATATGGCCAAGTAAAAAAAGACGAATGCTGTAAAAGCAGGGTTTTAACTAAAACTGCTGCTTAGGATAAAATTTAATCCCAATAGCATTACTACTACTACTACTAAAATGTAAAAATTCTTATAACTTTTCTTTTAAAAGCCAGAAGCAAGTTCTTTAAAAGCAACATGGTGCAATATTCAAAGTTGCACTATTATCAACAATATGTTAAAACGCTGCAAATTAAGTATAACTAGAATTTAGACAAATTTGGCTATAGTGCATTTTGCAAAGACTTTGTATGTTATTAGCTTACTTTGACTTTTGGTGTAATTAAATATGTTGCAATTTGTTGCGATTAAAGAACTAATTAAAAGCATTCAGAAAAAAAGTTATAATTAAACCAAAATTATTTAAAAATATTATATAATTTTTGTCAATTTTTTGCTTTAAAAATATCACTAATTTCGACTGCATCCACTGCCAACTTATTCCAGTCATTCACTACACTGTTTGTGAAGAAGTTTTAGCGTTGAGCAATTCTTGATTATTTCTCTTTTAATTTTGAATGAAT